>CM072861.1:25985000-26097500 GCA_036937835.1 Pampus argenteus | reverse complement strand
TGAGATCAGCTGTGAATCTTTGATCAGATGGCTGAGAATCAATCAAAGTGATCAAACTGTAAAATGCTGATCTATAACAGTCACCTCTACAGATGAAACACTAATCAGTCCCTCCAGGAAATCACCATCATGCGATCACAATATTTAATGCAAATTCAACCAATTGCCACAATATTTGTGGGAACTTGCAATTTTGCATTAAAATGTACTACAGGGGAAAAATCAATATGTCATCATAAATATCATTATGGAAAAAAATAACTCATTTACAGTTAGCACAGGGTCTGCCGGTCGAAGGGGTGCATGGTAAATGTGGTTTCATCATGAGAAGAAATCACATTTTTAATCCTCATCTTAGGTTTTTTGCTACTGCAAACAACCTGAATGAATAAAAATCTGCAGAGCAGCAACGATTAATCAAATTAACAATTGATCAACAACTACTTTGAGAATCGATTGCAGGTAAACTGCAGTAATTAGTCCTAAAACATTAAACTGAATCGTTTTGAGTCGTTTTTTTCAGAAGAAAATGTCCAAATTCTCTGGTTCCAGCTTTTCTTTAGTCATCAGTGACGATAAACTGAATATCTTTGGTTTGTGGACAAAACGAGACATTTGATGATATCATCAACAAGAAACTAATTGATTAATAAAAATAATTCACACATTAACTGATAATGAAGATAATTGTTACTTGCAATTCTAGTGAAGTTTTAAACTGTTGATCAGATATTCTGAACAGTTTTTGAACACTTTACAGACAAACTAATTAATTGATAAAGGAAATAATCTTTAGCACAGTTATTTTATATCCAAGTATCACATCAGTCTTCATACAGTACGCAAAATAAACTAAAACTAAACTAAACTTTTCTCACTGACACACACACATCTTTAGAAGCAAGGTGTCTTAAATTATCTTTAATAATCCTGCAGATCATTTATATTCAACAATTACACTCATATTTATTTTATTAATTATTTATAGATTTGAAAAGATAAAATTTAACCCTAAAGTTCATGTTGACAGTCTGTGAATATATTTATATATATATAATCTGAACTAGAGTTATTTCATTTGCTTTAAACAGATTTAATCAGATTCTCACACAAAATAAAATAAATGAATAAAACTGCATTAAATCATTTCACTTAAAACGGAGCAGAAACACACGAGTGAAGGAAGTTAAACTCAGAAACAGCTTCATGTTGCATCTTCTCTACTTTACTAAAATCATCTGCTGCTTCTTACTACGAGAAATTCAAGAAAAACAGACTTTAATAGAAACAAGACGAGTTTAAATTTATTGTTTCCACTGGAAGTGACTTTAAATACCTGGAATACGAGTTAAAAATAAAGTAAGAAGTAAAGTAGTGGATTAAATTAAGGAAATACAAACAAAAAAACAGTAAATAAGCGACATGCGGGTTAAAGCTGAGTAAAGTAAGTTAAAAAACAGAGTAAATAAGGTCAAAAGTGAACAAGTTAAATACCTGTGTCGGTGTGTCGGTCAGCTTCAGACTCTTTTCAGCCGCTCGATTCAGTGTCTGCAGCCTGAAGCTGCAGCTGGGACACAAAACACACCGACGTCAACGAATAACGCTCACACACGCTGCTTCCGCTCTGGAGCTTCACAATAAAACACAATAACGTCATCGAGTAACGCTCACTCACACACACACACACACACACACACACTGCATCCACTCCGGAGCTTCACAATAAAACACACCGACGTCAATGAATAACGCTCACACACGCTGCTTCCGCTCTGAAGCTTCACAATAAAACACAATAACGTCATCGAGTAACGCTCACACACACACACACACACTGCATCCGCTCCGGAGCTTCACAATAAAACACACCAGCGTCATCGAGTAACGCTCACACACACTGCATCCGCTCCAGAGTTTCACAATAAAACCGACTTCAATAATGCCGTTTTGGGGGCGGCAGTAGCTCAGTCCATAGGGACTTGGCTTGAAAAACAGGAGGGTGGCGGTTCAAGTCCCACATGGACCAAAAATATGGAAGGTCCTGGGCACTGCCGAGAGGCCCTTGAGCAAGGCACCGAACCCCCCCCCCCTCTTAATCTTAAATAACTCTCACACACACTGCATCCGCTCCAGAGTTTCACAATAAAACACACCGACTTCAATAAGTAACGCTCACACACACACTGCTTCTGCTCCAGAGTTTTTACAATAAAACACACCGACTTCCACAGGTAACGCTCTCACACACACTGCATCCGCTTCGGAGCTTCACAATAAAACACACCAACGTCAGCGAGTAACGCTCACACAGACTGCATCCGCTCCAGAGTTTCACAATAAAACACAAACACAGAGTTATATAAAACTACACCCTTATTAATCTCATTTTCTTTATAGTAATACGTATTTCTTTTATTCAGAACATGAATGCAGATATTATAAATATTACTAACCTCAAACTTATCAGCATTTTAAAATATTGAAAAAAATTTCAGTACTTTTACTGTAGTACTTTTAGTATTGAGTAAAGTATTTAGCTGGTAGTACTTCTGTAGGATTTTAAATACTGAATTTGTACTCGTAATGAAAAAGTATTTTTTATACTGCTGTATTGGTACTTTTACTGCAGGATTTAGCTGTTGGTCATTGAGAGCAACAGTTTGTGGCTTTCACAGGGTTAAACAACATCTGAATCCCCTGCCGATGATGAATATTATATCATATTACATATATCTTAAATAGATAAACAAAATGGAAGAAAAGGAAACAAAGTTGTCAGTGGAAACAGCTCACTGTGAGAGCTGCTTTTTGCTGAGGGCTTATGGAGCTCTCTTGGTCTGTTTTTTTGTACTCCACAGGGTTACCACAGGTCATTTCAAGGTCCTGTAAACCATCTGTTTTATTCCTTGATTCTTTATTTATGTACTCATGTACACAATGTATTTAGAGAAATGAATTTATTATTTATTTAATTTACAGTGTCATATACAGTACTGTGCAAACATTTTAGGCAATTTACATATTTAGGGTCTTATCCATAATGCAATAGCAAACATACAGCCAGAGTCATAAAGAACAAGGTGTCCTGCAACAGATGGTTTGACCCCAGAGAGCCTGATCTCAGCATCATAGAGTCAGTCTGGATCACATGAAGAGACAGAAGCAGCTGAGACGCCTGAATCCACAGAAGAACTGAACTGAGGCAACAACCAACCTGAGTACCTGAAACACTATGTACAGGTGAACTGAGGTGAACTGATGCTGTTTTAAAGGTAAAGCTGCTCATGACAAGTATTTATTTTATTTTGGTTTCTTCTGTTTACTGATCTTAGTATAAAGTCAATTGGGAAGTAAAAAAATATTCATGGTGTTACTTTTGACAATGACCTGACTTTACTTTTAGACCCTAAAACTTTTGCACAGTACTGTAAGAAAAAGTAGAAAGTAAATGAACTCAGTTATTCACTTATTATCAGTATTGATCTGTGAACATGATCAAACACTCTCTGGTTGTTCTTATTGTGAAATAAATGTTCTGGTTGTATAAAACCGTGACAGAAATATGAACAAATGCAGATGAAAGTGAACAGGTGAGTTGTGTTGGACTGATCTTTGGTGGTTTACAACATATTGTGTTAGTTGTTGTTGAGTCTACAATCATGAGCAAGCCAGGGGGACTAAAGACTGTAATAAAATCAATCAATCAAAAAATTAATAGTTAAATAAAGATCTTGTGTACCTTACATTGGTTATATGTTCAAACAGCTGTTAGATATTGTAGAAATTAATTGCTTAATAAAAGCAGCCAGTTTGGGAAAGCTCTTTGGTGAAAATATAAAATGAATCAAATAGTCCTGCAAGCAGATATTCATATTCAGTCCAAAGTAATAACAAGACAGACAGACAGACAGACAGACACACACACACACACACACACACACACACACACACACACACACACACACACACACACACACACACACAGAGTGTTCAGCCTGGTACAACAGTAAACAACAGGACAAAAGCCCTCTGTGTCTCTGCAGGCAGATCAGGCCCACATCACTGCCGTCCTCAATCTGACAGGAACACCAGGACTCTCCAGGACTCTCTAGGATTCCTCAGGACTCTCCAGGACTCTCCAGGACTCTCTAGGATTCCTCAGGACTCTCCAGGACTCTCCAGGATTCCTCAGGACTCTCCAGGGCCCTGAAGCAACATGGACCCTAAGCGTCTGTCCTCGGGCTCTCGGCAGCAGGTTGGCCTCAGGAAAAAGGTAAAAGATGCAGTGACTGTGTGAGTTTGTTATCTGTCTCTGTGTTAAAAAAGTTTGGATTACAGATCACAGATGGTGAAACAGCAACATTAACACTGACATGTTTCATTCTGACTTCTTTATTCATGTTCATTAATCTGCAGTAAAATGTGCTCTGCAGCTCAATCTGAGCTCACTCGTGTTTGTGGACATTAAGGGGAATTTTTAAAAGTCTGAGTTTGCCTGAAATACTTCTTACAGATCAGTCAAGAGAAGGAAAGAAAGAAGGAAAGAGGTGGATGGAGGAAAGGACAAAAAAAGGTCAGAAAGAAAGAAAATTAGGGATGGAAAGTCAAAAGGAAAAAAGAAAGAACAGAATCTTCTATAAACTGAATGACTTTAAAGAAAAAGTAAGTAGACAAAAACACAAAGTTCTGCATGTTTTTAATTCTCTCTAATCTGTGCTCACAAGACTTAGTTGAACTTCTAGCTGTCACCTCATTTTGTTTTAATGAACGTCTTCTGCAGTCACCTGGTGGCAGCGGTGCAAAGTACATTTATTCAAGTACTGTACAGACTTCCAGTCTACTCCATGTCAGAGGTAAATCTAGTACTTTCTACATGTCAGAGGTACATCTAGTACTTTCTACATGTCAGAGGTACATCTAGTACTTTCTACTCCACTACATTTATCTGACAGCTTTAGTTACTGTTCAGATGCAGATTTGACTCAATGGATAATATAAGAAGCTTTTAAAATCCAACACATTGTTAAAGATGAAACCAGTGGTTTCAACCTTTTAGTCTTTTGACGTCTTACTAAAAGCAGTGTGTAGTCGGGTCACATTTCAGATGTCTATGAGTTGTTAACAGCTCCACCAAATAGTGATTTTTACCTCTAAACTTCTCACATGGTTTCATTTCAATAAATGTTCAAATGATCCAATATTTCAGCAAAAATCAAAGATTAGAGAAAAAGTCCAAAAGCTGAAAACAGATTTGTGTAATTGTGATGAGAGTACTTGTGATACTTCTGACAGTTTATACATGAGCAGCTGAAAATATTAAAAACTGTATAAAACTGTAACAGAAACACCAAAACAACTGAAAACAAATGATATTTCCAGTATAGAAACATGATTATAATATATATAATGTCCACTCAGATATAAACTGAACATGTTGTTGTTGTTGCTTATACAACCAACAACATAACAGAATAAAGAAGGAAAACACAATATTAATAATATGACTAATAACAGCTAAAACTTGAAATTAAACACTTTATTTTACAGTTAAGAAGAGTTATGAACCCTAATAAATAAAGAAGAAAAAATCTGTTATACATCAACAATCAATGCAGTGATTGATACTTGATCGCGATCTTGTTCTGTTCACTCAGATTTAAATATTAATATGAAAAGTGGACTGAATGATTGGTGTTTTTATTCTGATGTAGAATCAGATTTTAATATTAAATGTGATATAACTAAAGTTTATTATTATTGTTATTGTTACTATAAAGCTGTGTCTAACAGCAGCAGACAGATCAATTTAGCATCTGAAGCTAAAACTTGAGTGTAGTACATTGTATAGCAGTATAGTATATAGTACATTGTAGTAAACCCTGTGTATACTGGTGACTGGTGCAGACTGTAAGAACACATTAACAGTCTGTGTTCATGTTGAACCGAAACAAAGACATCATTTAAGCTGTGACGCCAACTCAGATACATGAATGTCAAAGGTCAGCAGCAGCAGCACAAACCTGTTCATAGATAAAGCCGAGTAATAACGAGACTGAAATATCAAACAACACGGAGATCATTTAAATATCAGCTGGAAGAGACGCTCTAATGTAACTACAACTTCATATTATATTTCCATCTATAATGTCTGAGTGCAGAAACACACAGCAAGTTATTCAGTCATTGTCCTTTATTTGTCTTTTCCAGATTTTATAAAAAAAGATTTTTAACTATCTTAACTATCTCATTAATGTAATGTAAATACTTCCTACTCTGTTGTTAATGACGTGTTCAAATACTCGATTTAACAACTGCATTTTCACTCAGATATCATCAAAGCGGTTACAATGATGCTCTGAAGGCCAACAAGGTAATCAATACAGAGCATCAATACAACATGCAGAAAGCAACACAGTAAAAAAGACATTTAAGACAGTGAAACAGATTTATTTAGAAAATGAAATTAAGAATAAAATGTGGTTTAAAAAAGAACAAAACAAACAAACAATTAAAATGTGGTGAGTTTATTTTTATTTTATTTTTGGTGAATAAAGCTGGAAATGTTTCCCTGAGAGGAAACAGCGCCACCCACTGTCCGTCTGCACTCAGTGGCCAGACCCGGTACTGGTTAAAAGGTTTGTTGTTGCACGAGCACCAATTGCGCATGCGCAATGAGATGAATGGCCGCTGCACCTGACGGCCCACCGGGAAGTGTGGCGGACAAATCCTCAGCCGTTAATCCCCGCTCGGCTCGCTAACCAGAGCAGGCAGCGGGCCGGAGCGCGCACACAGACCGTCGGCACCATCTCCGCTTCGGACACGGGACCTCGCCGCTGCTCAGTGCATGCGGGCAGAGAGCGCGGGACTGAGCGCGTCCTCCCCCGCCTGTCGGTGCTCCAGACCCCGCTGCTGCTGTTCTGAGGCTCCGTGAAGCTCCGTGAGCACCGGGAGGCTCCGGGCTCGTCCACCCTGACTGTCATGGGATGCTGCGGCAGCGTGGAGGTAAGAACGCCTCGGCCCGGAACCGTCCCCCCTCCTCCTCCTCCATCCCCCGGTGTCCTTCAGCAAAGCACCGGAGCGTGTTTATTCTGTCACCTTAAAAGGGAAACCGGTCCCGAGGAGCAGAGAGGGCCGAGCTGGGATTAACGCCAGGACCGTAATCCAATTAGCTCCTCTCGGGACAGGCGTGTTACCGGGGCCTGTTACCGGAACCTGGGCTCTGCTGCTCCCGGTAAACAACCGGTTAGAGCCCCGCCGCTCCGGGAGCTGATTAATGAAACCGAGCCGGGCCGAACTAACAGGCCGGGACAGGATAGAGGTGTAGAGGAGAACCGGCCTGGGGCTGCAGGCCCGGCCCGGCCCGGCCCGGAGCGCGATGCTCGTTGTGACCGTGTGTTTGTGTCTTCCAGAGGACAAAGAGAGAGTGGAGACCGCTGGAGGACCGGAGCTGCACAGACCTGCCCTGGTTCCTGCTCTTCACTGTCTTCTGCGTCGGCATGGTAACGACACAGCCCCGCAATCCCATAATATATGTTATCTATTATGAAGCTCCGTATATACATCCCTACAATGAATGTATAATACCTGTAAGATGTTCATGTATACACACACTGAGCTCAGTATTGATCCAGTCGATTAATCAACTGAACATTAATATTTGATCGTCATACGTGACTGATGATAAAGAACATCTTTCATTTTCTGACACTTTATAGAGAAAACGATGAATAATAAATAGTATCTTTACTTCCTGCATACCAACTGTTATACTGCACTATACTATACAGTATATAAGTATTTGTATGCAGTTAATATACGGTATTAATAATAATAATAATATATTATGATTTTATTTTAGGTTGAATATTTATTACAGACAGTAGAGAGATGACAGGACAAAACTGCAACAATTAGTCATGATCAGTTGCCAGCTATTAATTTTGATAATCAATTAATTATTTTAAGAAAAGATACTAATATTCTCTGACTCCAGCCTCTTATATGTGAATATTTTCTGGTTTCTTTAGTCTTTTATGACAGTAAACTGAATATCAAGACATATTGTGGATCAAACAACTAATTGATTGATAATTGACAGATGATTCAATAATGAAAATAAGCTTATTTGCAGCTCTAGACGGATCCAGAACGTTGTGGTTCACAGTCAGTGTCTTTAACACTAAAATAAGAACTTAAACGCATCACCAAATGTTCATTTCAAGGGGAAATTAGCATAGCAGGCATCTAAGAACAGACATTAAAAAGGTTTGTGAATGAAGCAGAGGTGAAGTTTCGATCAGGTATCAGCATTGAGGCGTCTCTTGTTTTGGATATTTACCAGCTGATAGCAGCAAATAAATGAAAACGTGAAAGCTTTTATCTTTGCTGGCATTTTTTTATAAATCAGTCTTTAGTTGGTTGTTTAAAATGGGAGCCAGGTACTTGTCAGCCACCACGTGTTTGTAAATGTAGAGTCCAGACTGTTATGTGTGTGTGCTGTTTGTCTATGAATTTTACTGTAGTCAGTGAACACTACGTGTTCAGCACCAAACTACATACAGTTAGCTGTGGACCAGCTGGTGAACATAGTGAAGGATTTAGCAGCTAAAGAGCCAGATAGAGCTAAAAATAAAGTTATTTTATTGTTTGTGGCATGTTCAGGGGTCTCTGGTCTATCTGAGTGTTTTCAGTCTGATGTTTTAGAAATGTTTAGTGTTCATAGCTTTGTGTCGGTTTCACTGTCCGTACTCATTCAGTTCAGTGAAGCAGCATATTAAAGATGAATGAATAAAACACAGGTTGAGCTCCTCTGCACACGTCGGCCTAATGTCCTGCAGACAGTGAACGCCGCAGCAGGCAGCCAATTGGTTGCCTGAAGTCTCTGATAAGTATGAGTCTGATTGATCAGAAACATTTTACAATAGAAAGCGTGAAAGTTTAATGATAAGTGAGGGAGAAAATCAGGAAGTAAGGAAGCACACGTATTGGTTTTTATATATCGATTATCTGCTGATCCTCAGTGTGATTTCATGTTTATATTTATATCTCAGCATGTTCATTCAATGTGTATCTGATACATTCAGCTTATTGATCCTAATCTTGAAGGTCCTAATGATCGATCAGTGTAAGTGATTGATCTGACATGAACAACTGCTCAAGTGGAGAATGTGATCATCTAGAGAGACGACATCTAACTGGTTAGCAGTTTTACAGAGTGGAGCTTTTCCCCTAAAACAGGATTTCTGGTTGACTACAGAGTCTCATTCAGTCATCAGGTGTTGCAGAGGAGAGCGGCTGCAACACAAACACGAATGAAGATGTACACAGACACGTACAGTACATCCAGAGTACACACAGACACGTACAGTACATCCAGAGTACACACAGACACGTACAGTACATCCAGAGTACACACAGACACATACAGTACATCCAGAGTACACACAGACACGTACAGTACATCCAGAGTACACACAGACACATACAGTACTTCCAGAGTACACACAGACACGTACAGTACTTCCAGAGTACACACAGACACATACAGTACTTCCAGAGTACACACAGACACGTACAGTACTTCCAGAATACACACAGACACGTACAGTACATCCAGAGTACACACAGACACGTACAGTACTTCCAGTGTACACACTAACCCAAACTTATTACTGTTGTGTGCAAACAGCTGCTGATGTATGTTGTCATGGTTACGCTGAGTAACCATGTGTTTTTCTGTCTGCAGGGCAGCATCTGTGGCTTCACCATCGTCACCGGTGGTGCCGCTCGCCTCGTCTTTGGATATGACAGCTACGGAAACACCTGCGGCCAACGCAACGAGCAGATCGAAGGCGTTCGGCTCAGCGGCCTCGACCACACCGACCGGAAGTAAGTCTGCTTCTCATTGGTTCGTCAGTTGACGACTGCTCTGCGTATTGTTGGTGTTTTTCTGTACACACACACACACACACACACACACACACATATATATATATATATATATATATATATATATATATATATTATTTTATTTTTTTTATAAATGTGTGGTCGGTATTACAGCCAGTAAATCAACCAGTGTTGTATTGTTAAAACACTGTTAATGATGTCAGTTATTATTAAAAATATATATTTTGATATTGCTGTCACAGTTTCAGTATGAATATGATGAGTCATGTTTAAATCTGTAGCATGTCTGTTGTTAATTTATTCTTTTAATGTTTTTGTCTGTAGCGTGTAATTGATTAGTTAATTAACCATGATGTGTTCCATGTGGCTTGTTTATGACACTGAAACGACTGAAATGATTCATGTATTCATGTTTATTTAAATCTGCAGCAGTTTGAGTCTTTTTAAAAAGCATAGAGGCACATATTGGATATTGGTAAATTATTGATTACTGTTGTAATCACACTATGTCCTAATATTATTTAGGTTTGTGTATAGTTCAATTATATATTGACATTGATTATAGTTGGACTGAGGTTGTGTATGTACTTGCTATTGTTCTGTTCCTGGGTGCTACGGTGCACAAACATTCACTTCAGTCCTTTGGAACAGTAAGATTAAAGTTTATGAAGGTTATTATCCTTAATAAACAAAATGTAGGTGTGAAACATTCTCGTTAACTGAATCTGTGATAAGTGTTAGGGTTAGTCGAGTTTTCTGACCTATTTGAATCTCGTCCCTGACAAATATCCCATATTACAAAAAAGACTAAAACTAACTGAAAGTAAAAATAACTTAACAAGCTAGCTTTAAAAACTAGTTCAAACTAAACTGAGTTTGAAAACAAAAAGTCAAAACCAAACGTTTTTGACCGTGTCTAACGTGTTTAATGTGTACATCACGGGTACTAACACATGTTACAGGGACCAGGCTTTATGTAACTTCACATTAAATAAACACCTTTTCATGTAATATGGTAAAACAGCCACTTTAGTCCCGAGTTGATCTTAACATGACCCACAGAGACACAATGGACACATTTATAGGAAAATACAGCAACTTTCCTCCAATGTGTTGGAAGTGCAGACTGGTGTTGATAAAGACAAAGAGAGGCAGTACCAGCTGTCTGTTACTGTCTGTTACTGTACAATGACTCTGCTGTGTGACATCATCACACCAAGACTACAGGACACATCTGTCAAATGTCCTCATCTGTCTGTCTTCAAATTCATTCATAGAGAATAAATACTTTCTCCAGAACATTTCATATGAAATGAAAGCAGTGACAGTACTGTTTGTTTTAAAATACTGATTAAAAGATCAATAGAAACAGAAATGATCACTGTTGGATCTGAAGTTTGTTTTTATGTACAATAAGTCATAAAAACATTTAGAATAAAGTCATTTTCCGTTCATTTTTATGTAACTATTTCATCTTTATTCACTGGAAAAAAAGCTGAAATATTGATAATAGAGCTGCAACAATTAGTTGCTAAAGAGATTAGTTACCAACTACTTACATAACAGAATAATGAAAAAAAGTCCAAATTCTGAAATGTGAAACTTGGCCTCAGTCATTTGATTAACTGATTCATCGATTGATGGTTTCAGTGATTGGATTTAGTGATTTTCAGAGGGAAAACTCAATTTATTGATCTGCTGATTGAGCCTTTTTTTATACCTGGACTCAGCGCTAATTGAGTCCCACAGTTTGTCAGTTGCAGCTATAATAATCAAAACAGTCAGGTAAAACTAACTAGCCACGACTTTAAATATTGATTAATGTCGGTTGTTTTCTACATTAATTGATTGTTTGATACATAAAATGTGGATCACTGTTGCCCAAAGCCCAACATGGTATCCTCAAATATCTTGTTCTGTCCTGACAGTCCACTGAAGCTGGAGCGGTTTGACAGAAATTAATAAATGAATTCTTGAATATGATTATTTTCTGGTTTCTTCACAGAAGTACAGAGCTTGTGTTGGTGTTTGAGCCGTTTTAATCAGCACTGATCAGATTCTTGTGGCTGTAGGAGCTCAGTGGAGGTTTTCAGCAGACTCTTTGTTTCCTTCAGTCACACGTTTCACTCCCACGTCTACATTGTGACATTCAGCTTTAATCCTCTTCTGCTGATTCTCCGCTCTTATTTTCTACTTCCAAACACTTTAAAACATTTGTGAACAGTAGCTGGGGCTCCAGACCCCCAGGGGCCCTAAAACTGCCCTAAAATCAGTTTTACAGTACATTATGAACTCAAGTACAGCACTGTTACCTAATTACCTGTTAGAACAATAATCTGTTTTATTATGTCAGCCTGTCTGGTGCTCACATGCTACATTTCTCTAAATAAACATGTTTCCACAGTACGGCCAATAAAAACACAATGAAAATAAGTTCAGTTAAAATAGAATAAAATGTAATTTCCTGACTGAACTTTGTCCTTTAGTGACGTCTTGTCTCTCTGCAGGTTTGTGTTCTTCTTGGATCCGTGCAACATTGACATTGTTCAGAGGAAAATAAAGTCGATGGCTCTGTGTGTGTCTCTGTGTCCCACTGAGGAGCTGAAGACCTATCAGGACCTGAAGAGATTTGCCATGCTCAACGGTGAGATATCTACTCCATCTGTGAGGTCACCTGAGGTCACCTGCAGGCTGGGCTTGTTCCTCCCAGAGACATAAAGATGGAGCTGCGCTGACACACAGACATATTTCACAGGTTTTAAAGTCTGCTGCAGATCCTGAACCGCTAACTTGAAACAATGACTCCACCTGTTATTGTAAACATGGAGCTTTGTTTGCCTTAGATTTAAAAAAAAGGATCATTATTCTACTTGTTTGCTTGCTATTTGTATTATATACAAATTTACTGCAGAAAAGCTCATAAAACTTTAGACATTTTTTTAAATCAAACATTTCTGCTGCAATAATCACTAAAACAGAAACTCTGGACGGAGGGACTAGTTGTTTATAAAGAAAGGTTTGTCACCGTTTGCTGGACGGTCGCCATCATGACACGATGATGATTCAACGTCTGCACCATCACTGTACACACACACACACACACACATATATACAGGAACAATGGCAGTATTAATGGTTGGTGCCACTCGGCTTCATTAGCCTCCATCATGGTCTTTGTTAAGTGTTTGTTTCTGAAACTTGTTGAAACGTTACTGCAGACAGTCGATCATGTGACGTCACAGGCGGCCATATTGTTTCTAAAAGCAGCCACTGTCTCAGACACCAGGCTCTACAAACTAAGTTAAATGTATGTAAAGTTGCATTTATTAAGATTTCATAAATTATTATATGAACTGAATATCTAATATGAGGCAGCGACATGGTGTCCTCTGCCTCTCCTTCTTCTTCCTCTTCTTCTCCTTCCTTCTTCATCTTCCTCTTCTTCTTCCTCTTCCTCTCCTCCTTCCTCTTCTTTTTCTTCCTCTCTTCCTTCTTCATCTTCCTCTCCTCTATGACACGTTGGATTTTATTAATTCGTGCCAACAACCTGCCCCCTGAACATGTCTGATTAAACATGTTTCTGTTTGTGTTTCAGGCTCTGAGCTGTGTTCCTACGAGTTAGCAGGTCATAAATATCCTGGTCTACCTGAGAGATTCTCTAAATGTCCCAAACTTCCTGTTCCTCCCAGGTAAGTCCAACTCAGAACCTGAATCCAACATCTCTTTGTCTTACATTTAACCCCTAACCTTTGACCTCTGTCTCTCTCCAGTAAACCACTGCCAGTGTTTAACCGCTGCACTCCATTGGATATCTCATGTTATGCGAAGTTTGCGGAGGCTGTGGTGACGTTCGTCAGCGATAACAGCATTCTGCACCGACTAATTGCTGGTGTCGCCGCTAGCAAAGAAATCATCATCGGGCTGTGTGTGCTTGCTCTGGGTGAGCTGCTGAGAGGCGGAGTCACCTGTACAGGTGTCACAGAGAGGCGGGGTCACGTGCACAGCTGTCACAGAGAGGCGGGGTCGCCTGCACAGGTGTCACAGAGAGGCGGAGACACCTGTACAGGTGTCACAGAGAGGCGGGGTCGCCTGCACAGGTGTCACAGAAAGGCGGGGTCACCTGTACAGGTGTCACAGAGAGGCGGGGTCGTCTGCACAGGTGTCACAGAGAGGCGGAGACACCTGTACAGGTGGCACAGGCAGGACTTCCCAGCTTCAAAGTGACAGCAGCTTGTTGCTGTTGTGGATTTTGATATTATAGCACGATCTTCATCAGCAGATGGAGTCGATCATGATGATCAGATTTCTTTTTTGTCTTGAGGAGAAGTCGATGAGTTGCTCAGAGAAACAGGAATTATATTTTCATCCATTTTCTGAGGAAGATCATGTGTTATGGTTAAAAGCTCTGGAATAGCTACAATCTGCTCCAGATGATGGGTGAATGATGGAGGTTCATTTTGTCAATGTCTGTGATGACATCATGTGACAGATGATGCTATTTGACCTCTAACCTCTCTCTCTCTCCGTCAGTCCTCTCGATGATTCTGATGGTGATCATTCGTTACATCTCAGCCGTCCTTGTCTGGATCCTCACCTCACTGGTCGTCCTGGGATCCCTGGGTGAGGTCACTGCCTGTTTAAACGTCAGCCCTGTATAACCCTAACCCTTACCCTATCTATAACAGCTGCAATGTTTACCGAATGTTTACAAAACAAGATAAAACATCTGTTTTAAAGTCATGATTGTAATTATTATCAAATGCATAGTTTCTCTATGAAGCAGAAACATTTGTCTACTGAGATTTCGATTCACTATGTTTGATTTATAGTTGATAATTACAGCGTTTTAGTTTTAGCACATGGAGCGTATAGAGGATCTTTGGTGCCTTGAAGTATTACTTCACATTCAACTCAGATTGTTGTTTATTATTAAGAGAAAAAGAAAATGCTGTCATATTTTAGTAGCATCAGTAGGCTGTTTACTTACAGTATATTGTATATTTTAATTATATAATTTCAGAGCTGTGGGTCTTTACTACCGCCTCACAATGACCACAAAGAACAATAAAAATATAAATAACGAATGAATCAGTTTAAAATCTACTCAAATACAGAATTCTGGGGAATTATAAGATTGAGTTTTGAGAAAACACAAAAAACATTTTTTTATGTACTCACTGTGAATATTTCTCCTTTTCAATCAACCAATCACACTGTACTAATACCTCTCAGTAGCGTCCTTCTTGTATCTAGTTTAATTGTTTCTTGTGGATGTTTGGTATGGGTGGCTGGGTGTAACTCAAACTGTGTTCTGGTCTAAGCTGGAACAAGTGTGCTCTGGTGGCTCTACATTGATCACCGTCTCTATGGAAACAACACCACCACTAAGGTGACGAGGGAGGTGAAGGAGGAGGTGGAGATCAGCAGAGACAACGGCCAGGCGCTGCTCGTCTATGCTATTGCAGCCTCTGTCTTCACTGTATGTATCTGATGATGATTGATTAGTGTTGTTTACTGGTTATCAGTGGATAACGTTGTGATGAGCTGCATGTGTTACTTGTACTTTACTTGAGTATTTCCATGTGATACTACTTCATACTTCTCTCTACTACATGTCAGCAGTAAATCTAGTACTTTCTACTCCACTACATTTATCTGACAGCTTTAGTTACTGTTCAGATGCAGATTTGACTCAATGGATAATATAAGAAGCTTTTAAAATCCAACACATTGTTAAAGATGAAACCAGTGGTTTCAACCTTTTAGTCTGTTGACGTCTTACTAAAAGCAGTGTGTAGTCGGGTCACATTTCAGATGTCTATGAGTTGTTAACAGCTCCACCAAATAGTGATTTTTACCTCTAAACTTCTCACATGGTTTCATTTCAATAAATGTTCAAATGATCCAATATTTCAGCACAAATCAAAGATTAGAGAAAAAGTCCAAAAGCTGAAAACAGATTTGTGTATCAGAACTTTGTTTCTTCTTCTTTCCTCTCCCAATAATCATCTCACGACCCCTCAGATTTATCTGGTGACCCTTTGGAGGTGTTGATATGAAACCTTCTGATTCTTCTTCTCTTTGTTTCAGATCATCCTGATGCTATTGATGCTGTTCATGAGGAAACGTGTGGCTCTGACCATCGCTCTGTTCCACGTGGCGGGGAAGGTCTTCATCCACCTACCCCTGCTCACCCTGCAGCCATTTGTCACTTTCCTCGCCCTCCTGCTCTTCTGGATCTACTGGATCCTGGTGCTGTTGTTCCTGGGAACCACCGGTCAGTCAATACAACCGGCCTGTTGTCAGACGGTTTCAGTTATTTCAGACTGACGCGTTTTATTTTTATATATATAACATAAAGACTAGTGATAATTTTGACAAGAATTTACTTTTAGTGTTAGTCGTTTACTGAAGATTGTACACTGTGTCCCAAAAGTTTGTGCACCACAGAAAAAGTCAGATTGAGCTGCTTCATGGTGGTAGGAGGTGGGCTGTCGAAGACCCGACTGTTCAGGATACCTGAGCAGTTCTCAATCAGGTTGAGGTCCGGGGGAGTTGGGTGACCATTCCTCCTTGTGCAGGATGCCTGTAAGCTGCTCAGTACACCACTGCTGAGTTGTACTGATTATGTGCTGGGCCCGATTTCTTCTTTCTGGTAAGTATGGGAAGTAGCACTGGCTAAAGAAGGTTCTTATTATAATACTCAGCATTGATGGTGGTGCCTTGGCGTCCAACATGCAGCTCAGACAGCCCTGAAGATGACATCGCTCCCCCCCCAGACCATGCAATAGGTGCTGAACTGTTTCTGCTACTTACATTTGATTGTCAGTGTAAATGTGGTCGTTTTGGCTGTTCGGACTTGGAAATAAGTAGAGAGGGAACTCATCAGAGAAAACACAGTTTTCCAGTCCCTTGGGGTCATAACCCTAACCCTAACCCTAAAGCAAGCTGCTTCTCCTTTTGCAGTTTGGTAAGGTGAGGAATCTGCTGTCTTCAGTATGCTCTCAGACCCAGTTTCTCAGTCAGAAAACGATGGCTGGTACTCTTAGAGACAGCTTCCCCAAGAGTCTTCAGTCTTCAGCTGAGTCTGCAGTAGGACTGGTGTCTCTTTCCTTTGGTAAATGAGATCGACCTGGGGGCGACCTGCACAGAGCATGTCTTCAGGGGAGGTACAGCTCTGGTATCTCTGCCACCACCTCTTTCCCCATCGTATGTTTCTGCTAAGGTCCTGAGCTACCTCCCTGCAGGTCTTCCCTGCCCTGCTTCAACACGGACTTGAGACTTTGAAAGTGCAGCTTTTCCAGATTTTGTTTGGCCATTGTGGCAACACTACCGAAAAGGTGCTTCATGGTTCAACCAAGAAATAATTTATAGGCCTATCACCAGGTGCAACCCATTTTGGAGAAAGACAAAATGTACATGAACGTTTGGGGCATGGTGTTGGTTTAAGTCACATTTTAGTCTTTTTGATTGAAAATTTAGTCAGTTGAACTCTGTTTTAACTGTTTTAATTTTAGTCAAATTATAGCCAATGCTCTAGTTATAATTTAAGCATACATGGAACTGTGTGTTTATTTATCTCGGCTGAGATGTGTTATTGACTGACTGCACTTCTTTCATATATCATATAAAAATGAATGTTAAGAAATCATATTTCCTGCACAGTTTGTGTTTATTTTCTGCTTATGTCTGTATTATCATAACACATATTTTAACCTTTTCCCCATTTATTTAGTTTTTAGGGCATCAAAACACCCATCAAATATTAATTTATCTGAGTGAAAAACCTGTTTATTTTCACAATTTACAATAACCCTACTTCAAAACGAACGTAGGAAGCCGGTGCAAGGAAGCCAAAATGGGAGAGATGTGATCTCTGATTTTGGTTCCTGTCAGAACACGTGCAGCAGCGTTCTGAATCAGCTGCAAACTCTTAAGAGACTTATTAGAGCAGCCTGATAGCAAAGAGTTACAATAGTCCAGCCTAGAAGTAACAAATGCATGGACTAGTTTTTCTGCATCCGCTTGAGAAATGATGCGTCTGATTTTGGAAATGTTACGTAAGTGGAAGAATGCAGTCCTCGAAAGTTGTTTTATATAGTCATTAAAGGACAAGTCTTGATCAAAAACAACGCCAAGATTTTTTTACGGTGGAGCTGGAGGCCAGGGTGATCCCATCTAAGGCTAAATCTCTGGAATGATAGTTTCTGAGGTGTTTGGGTCCTATTAGGAGAACTTCAGTTTTTTCTGAATTTAGCATCAGAAAATTGTGTGTGATTGGTTTCATCAGGCTTGATCAATAAATATAATTGGGTGTCGTCGGCATAACAGTGAAAGTTAATTGAATGATTCCTAATAATGTTCCCTAAAGGAAGCATATATATAAACTGAAAAGAAGTGGCCCTAATACAGAACCTTGTGGGACTCCATGAGAAACTTTGGTTTGCATGGAGGATTCATCATGAACATGAACAAACTGAGAACGGTCTAGGAAATATGACTTAAACCAGCCTAGGGCGGTTCCTTTAATGCCAATTTGGTATTCCAGTCTCTGTAAGAGAATCTGATGGTCAATGGTGTCAAATGCGGCACTAAGATCTAATAGGACAAGTACAGAGATGAGTCCTTTGTCTGATGCCATTAGGAGGTCGTTTGTAACTTTAACTAGTGCGGTCTCTGTGCTATGATTTACTCTAAATTCTGACTGAAACTCCGCGAATAAACTGTTTGTGTGGAGAAAGTCACATAGTTGGTTGGCTACGGCTTTCTCAAGTACCTTCGAGATGAATGAAAGGTTTGATATCGGTCTGTAATTGGCTAAAACCTCTTGATCTAGAGTTGGTTTTTTAAGAAGAGGCTTAATCACAGCTATTTTAAAGGACTGTGGTACATATCCTGATAATAAAGACAGATTAATCATATTCAATAAGGACGGGCTAACTAAAGGTAATACATCTTTAAGCAGCCTGGTTGGGATGGGGTCTAAGAGACAGGTTGACGACTTAGATGAAGTAATTATTGTAGTTATTTGTTTAATGTCGACGGGAGAAAAGCAGTCTAAATATATGTCAGGTTTTATAGCTATTTCCAAACTTGCTGTATCTGAAATCAGATGAGTGCCTGTTGTGGGCAAAAGGTGATGAATTTTGTCTCTAATATTTATAATTTTATCATTAAAGAAGCTCATGAAGTCATTACTAGTTAGGCTTAAAGGAATAGATGACTCAATAGAGCTGTGGTTCTCTGTTAGCCTGGCTACAGTGCTGAAAAGAAACCTGGGGTTGTTCTTATTTTCCTCAATTAATGAGGAATAGTGGGCTGTACTATAATAATAATATTTTTATAGAGTACTTTAAAGGTTCTCAAAAACTACATAAATTTAAAGGATCATAAGAAGAAAAAAACAAAACACTAAAAGCACACAACATTAACCACACATTAAAAGCTGCTCTAAAAACATGAGGTTTAGGAACCCAGTTTTCTGCTGATTCTGACATTCTCTTAATGCTCTCCTCATGTTCTACTGATGTTCTCCTGGCGTTATGATAATGTTCTCCTGATGCTCTCATAACGTTCTGCTGACGTTCTGCTGGTGTTCCCGTGATAGTCATCTGATGTTCTGCTGAACTTCTGCTGAACTTCTGCAGGGAACCCGGTCCAGAACGAAGAGACAGGTCTGACAGAGTTCCGGCTGACGGGTCCTCTTCAGTACCTGACCTGGTACCACGCTGTGGGTCTGGTCTGGATCAGTGAATTCATCCTGGCCTGCCAACAGATGACTGTGGCCGGAGCCGTGGTCACCTATTACTTCACCAGGTGAGTTTGCACCTACACATACCTGCGCACACACCTGCACACTCACCTGCACTCACCTGTACACACCTGGCCACGTGTTCAGAGCACTGCCTTCAGTCAACAGGATGAACTCATGCCATTCTTCGTGTAACTTTGTGTTTCAGGGACAAGAACCGGCTCCCGGTGACACCCATCCTGTCCTCAGTCCTGAGACTGGTCAGGTATCACCTGGGTACCGTCGCTAAAGGATCCTTCATCATCACACTGGTGAAGATTCCCCGACTCATCCTCATGTACATCCACAACCAACTGAAAGGAAAGGTACAAAAAACTTTATTAAACATCTCACTGCTGATAGACTAATCTCTGTGTTGTCACTATATTTACCCAGAAGACATCAGCTGATGATTGTTGTTGCTGCTTGCAGGAGAACGTGTGTGCTCGCTGCCTGTTGAAAACGTGTATCTGCTGTCTGTGGTGTTTGGAGAAGTGCCTCAACTATCTCAATCAGGTAAATAAGCAGCCTCTCTTCTTTCACTCTTCCTCTTCTCATCATCACTCTTTTTACTTTTCTAACATGTTTATTAACAAAACGACTCCACAACAATCAGACATCACAGCTTTAAACAACAAGCAGCTCAATTAAAAACCAAAATAATATTTATAATAATATCAATGATGTCAGGCTTTATGTAACACTGGTAGGATGATTTCCAGTCATTTCAGACCATCAGACATTAAGCAACCAGACTCCAGCCTTCATAGTCACAAATAAGTCAATAAATAATATATAATGTCTGTCACTTTAATATTTCCCAGAATGCATATGCAGCCACGGCCATCAACTGCACCAGTTTCTGCACGTCTGCACGCGATGCCTTCGTGATCCTGGTGGAAAACGCTCTGCGCGTTGCCACAATCAACGCCGTCGGAGACTTCGTTCTCTTCCTCGGGAAGGTAAATCTGAGATACATGGACAACACTGGCAGGAGGCTCGTTTATTATTCTGATGGTGTCAAACACCTGAAACCAGGTTCAGTCAGTATGATCCAGGTCTGACCTGCACCACCTACAGGCAGAAGGTGGTGTTACTTCCTTCACCTTCAGCTCTGAGCTGTTGCTGTTCCTTTTCCTGCCCAATCTCAGAATCCATCAGCTATCTGTCTGACTGTCAGTATTTCAGGGGTTTTGGTGTAGCACGCAGATATCCGGAGAACAGACATCCAGACATCTCCTCTGTTCTGCTGGCAATTCATATTCTGATGTCAGATGAAAACCTGTCCATCCTGTGTGTGTGTGTGTGTGTGTGTGTGTGTGTGTGATGTCAGATCCTGATCGTCACATCGACAGCGTTTGCCGGCGTCCTCCTCCTGAACTACCAGCGGGATTATGCCGAGTGGCTGCTGCCACTCATCATTGTGTGTCTGTTTGCCTTCCTGGTGGCTCATTGCTTCCTGTCTATCTTTGAGATTGTGGTGGACGTCCTCTTCATCTGCTTTGCCATCGACACCAAGTACAACGACGGCACCCCGGGGAAAGAGTTCTTCATGGACAAAGCTCTGATGGTGAGGCAGACATCTTTTAAAGACATGAGTTCTGATAGTCAGGTGTTTGATCCAGTTCCTCGTTTGTTGTCAAAGATCAATACAAATCGTACAACGTCTCTGTTTAACTGACAAATTTAATTACCTCCCCTCTCTATATGTCTTCGCTCCTCCCAATGTGGCCCCACCCTTATTCATGTGGCCCTCCCCTACAGGAGTTTGTGGAGAGCAGCCGGCGGTTAGAGCGGGCGGTGGAGCGTGGGCGGAGCCGGGTAAAGGAGGCAGTGTCAGAGGGGGCGGAGATGAAGCCCATGGTGAGTGACAGTGGTGGCAGAGGGGGCGTGGCCAGGCAGAAGAGCGCATTGGAGGAGGGGGCAGGGCCAGATGAGGGGGGAGGGGAGTGGGAGGAGCTTCAGGAGTTCCAGGTGTACTACCTCCTGGTGGGCGTGCTGGTGGACTGGGTATTGACGGAGCAGAGCGGTTTTGTCCTCTGTCTCAGTGAGGATGTTGTCCTCTTCCTCTGCATCTACCTGCCCACCTCCACCTTGTTCCTGTTCGTCAGCCTCCTGCACACGCCAGACTCTGCCTCCTCCACAGCCAAATCAGCCGCCGTCACCAGTGCCAGGCTAACAGACACATGCTAACACAAGCATGCTAACAGACACAAGCATGCTAACAGACATGTTCTAACAGAGGCATGCTAATCTGACTCATCATCTTCATCATCATCATCACCATCTTCTTCATCTTCTTCTTCATTTTTCTCATCTACTTCTTCTTCTTCTTCAGGATGATCTTTTTGTCTTTCTGTTTATTTGTAATTTTTTTTACTTTTGTATCTTTTATATTTATATAAAATGTTTTTTAAAAGTTGTTTTGCAGCTCTGAGGTTTTTATTTTTCTCACCACAGTCGGTGCTTTAAGGACTCAGCAGATAAACTCTATGATGATGTCATAGATAACATATAGGACCACAGTTTGGACCACCAACCACAGATTTGTAAACTGCTCTGCTTTACTTCATCATCTCAGTAACTTCCAGTTCTGACCTGAGATCATGTCCTCTGGAGTAGAGTTCATCATTTCAAATCTAAATGTACAATATTTCACATGTTAAAATCTTTTCAGCCAAAAAATGAGTAAATAAATGTTCATTATTATAGTTCATCTGAACTGTTTCATTCACTAGATGGCGCCTCCAGACTTCAACCGTGTGATTAGATGATCTGTTGATTTGGACATTTAAAAGTTGCAACAGTTGATTTCTTAAAAACTGCATTAATTGCTGTAATTGGGAGTGGTTAACGTTGTGACTTATTGATGTATACAGTCATGTTTTCCAAGTTTGGGGCTCCGCTGTCTGAACTCCCGCCTTACAGCGTGTGAGTTAACTGAAGAATTAATGTAATAATAATATATGAATAATAAATATACAAATATAAACATTTTGGTAGATCTTTGGGGAATATTCGAATTTCCCTGAGGAAGTCATCCCAAACGGATCAATAAAGTCAAGTCTAAGGATAGTCTCAGGTCTGACTGACATTCAGCACCACCTGTTTACCCATAATGCTCTGCTCTATTTCCCTCATAACCACCTTGCTGCTCCACCTGTCATCCTCATCATGAAGCCTGTTCCGCCTGAAGCTTGAGCGTTTAACCATGTGACTCGTTTTCCTGTTTCAGGCTCCGGGGACGAGTTCAGCTTGACCAAAATCGGCCACTGGGACTGCTTAAAAAAAAAGAGACATTCCAAATGTTTATTTTTACCAACGTGTAACATGTTTACTATGGTTTCACTCCAGGGAAAACAATATTTTAATAAGAAACTGTAAAAACATAATAATGTAATGAAGCACTTTATATTGAAGCGCTGCAGATTTTAAACCGGCCGATGCATTTTTTCGTAGTGATGTCCTTTTTTATAAAACTAAAACGTCTGGTCTCACTTTGAACTGATCATCTGCGCCACTTCAGCTCAAACGGTTTCAGCAAAGAGACGTTTTCTTTCTTCTTCATGTGTCTGTTTGAAGACAAGCTGCAGACCACTGACAGGTAATCACACAAACTCCTCACCTGGACTCCAGGCTGGATCAGGAGTACTGTGATGTCACGGGGGGTGGAGACTCCAGACAGGGTTATTAGCAGCCATAAAGCCCCACGTCTGATTGGTCGAAGGTCAGACAGATTCTACTGTATGTGAGACCAACGGGATGCGCTGCGAGCAGGTCAATCAGTACAGCTGATTGATCACTGATATCAGACTGGACTCCTGGTTCAGGTGTGTTCAGGTGTTTTTACTGAATCATATTGTCTCCATGTGGCCTGAAAAAAGCGCTCTGTGGTCTGATACTGGTCCCACAGACCAGAGATTAAGAAACACTACATTGATACAGCTACATAATTTGAACTAGCACTTTCTATTACTGTACCTGATCAGCTGAACTGAAGAGACATGACTGTTCTTGGGTCAGTTATCATGTGACCTGTAAAGACTCAACTTAAAGCACATACATGATAAAGTGAACATAAATGACCAATACAATCTAAAAATATATTAGGTTCTTACAAATAAAATAAAAAAAAAAGTGACAAAAGTCCATCTGATATTTGTTCATGTTGCTCGAGTTGCTCACACGGTGACGCCTGTTTCAGACTCCATGTTGGACGCATCCTCATGAGGGCGGAGCTTCTACTTACGTACCATCAGAGGTTGTAAACCTCCTGTCCACATGGGGGCAGCAGAGGCTCTTGATGGACCGCTATAAGCGAGAGGGTCATGTGACTGACAGCTGTAGCAGAGCTCACACTAAATCATCAGGTTAAAGTCTGACCCAGTCTGGATCAGTATAGCAGCAACATTGGGTTAACCAAGCTTTAGCTAAAAACTCGTTTTTATTGTTTCTTGTACAAAACAATGTACATATGACATATTTCAAAAGAAATACAAGTTCTATCAATAACAAACTGTGACGTGTCAGTTTAAACAGTGTAGAGCAGATTATAACAAGCTTTAGGTGGAAAAAAAAGCACTAAAACTTGTGTTGCTGCTATATCGACTCAAAAGAGTCGAATTTTTGACTTGTTGACGTCAGTGTGACTCTTTACTTAAAGACCAGATATTTCTTTGTCATCTTTTGTTGTGATGATTGAATCAGGAGTTTCCACCAGTGACCAATCACAAGACGTCCTGACAGAGTCTAAAATGAAGGAAGCTGTTGTATCTTATATTATCTGTGTTGAACACATCCAGTTTTATTGAAGCTCCACTGAGTAGAAAATGTTTCCACCATGCATGTATTATAAGAACTGGATAACAAACTCAAAGATGCTGTCTATTCAATCCAATGAGACTTTAGACTTTACTAGACTTTACATTGACATCACAAGTTTAAAAAAATTTTTCTCCATGTATTAAAAATGCATAATAAACATACTGATACATCTTAAATAAGCTGTGTCTAATAAACTGATTGCCCTGTTAGTGACCAAGTGGACAGGACAAGGAGAGCTTTATTTTACTAATTCAATAAGTTTTTATTGAATAAGACGGTGAACTAAATGAACAGCAAGAGAAAACAGAAACTGGAAACTGGAAACTTTCATCTATTTTCCCTTTTTTAATGAGTCACATTTATACAATCTGTATTTTTGTGCTGTCAAAAAGTTTAAAAAGCCCCCTTAGGTAGATGTGTGATAATAAAAACTGCCTGTCTGGTGTGAGCAGGCCTTAAAGAAAGTTTTCTCTTTTTATTTTATGTTCTTCACAGCCTCCTTTTTTGGAAGTACGAGGCTACCAAAGACTACTCAGCTTCTCTGTTTGTCATGTGACACTCAGCTCGCAGGTCATAGCAGTCCATAGAGAGTCTCCTTGTTTAGTTGTGACATGGAGTCTGACAGGCGTCAAGTGTCCCGTTAGTCTTTGTCTGCACAAACCTTCACCTGGATCCAACTCCCTGTCCTGGAGCCCCGACCTGGAGCTCCTCGTCAGCGTCTTAAAAACCTCCAAAACATTCAAAAATAGCGTTTCCATCCAGCATGTCATAATCCAAGGAAGAAGGTGGGAGATGAGTGGGTGGAGCTTTGTGCTGAGGTGACAGTCAGCAATAAAACAAACTTCATCATGTGACCACATCATCATCAACAACAACCACAAATAACAACAAGTCTTCCTGTTTCTGTTTGTTGTGTTTGAAGCTGTTTGAGCAACCTGAGCTGTTAAAGTCAAATAATCTCCATTCAAGGTTCCACTTACCGGCACCACATATGAGATGCAGTTGAAAGCTCAAAGGAAACCAGTAAGTGGACCTTTGAGTCGTACTGTCAGTGAGTTCCTGGTGATGAAATGTTGACAGGTTGCCCGACATGTTTCAGGTTAAATTCAAACGTCCGACCCACAGACTTCTGAGCTC
This sequence comes from Pampus argenteus, assembly GCA_036937835.1. Classification (NCBI taxonomy): domain Eukaryota; kingdom Metazoa; phylum Chordata; class Actinopteri; order Scombriformes; family Stromateidae; genus Pampus; species Pampus argenteus. The sequence continues at coordinate 26,071,840 of CM072861.1, read as the reverse complement.
TCTCTCGTCTGTTATACAGAGACAAAAATAAGTTGTTGACTCATGTTCTTAAGTTGCATGAAAACCAACTTTTGGCAGATTTTAACAAACAAATTATTCATCCTGTGAATGAACCTCTATGTGCCAACAGAGTTGTGGTGTGGTTTTTTTTACTCGTTCCTTCTGTTTTTTCTTGGTTTTCCTGGTTCTAATTTCCCATTTCAAACATTTCCTCAAAGGGTTCATATTCTGTTTTTTGTGGTTTCCTAATAATTATCTTATTTTTCACCCGTTGGATGTTAAAAATGGTCAAAGCTCAGAAATTTGAGGTGAACAAATGTGGAAATGCTGCTTGCAAGTCAAAAGTCAGGGCTTTAATCTCCTCTCAACTTTCCAACTTTTTCATTGTATTATTTCACACGGTAACCTTTTTTCTTAATAGTTCAACTTTTTCTTATAATATTCAATTTCCCTTGTATTTCCCATTTTTCTCAGAATATTCTGACTTTTTGTTGTTCATGTTGTTCATTGTGGATGTGAGAAGTTGACATTTGGAGTAAAGAAGTGAAATCCTGCTACTGTAGTTTGTTTACGTAGGAAGCTTCCTGAAGCTGACCAATCAGAACAGAGCAGGCTCATCAGGAGGCGGGCCTTAAAGAGACAGGAGCTAAAACGTCCTGTTTCAGACAGAGGCTGAACTGAGGGGCTGCAGAAAGGACCAGGATAAGATCAATAAGGAGGTTTTAACTGGAAACCATGCAGAGATATTCCAGTAGAGCCAGAATAGAAATACAGAGCTGGACATGTGCAGGATATGGTGCAAGAAGAGGGTGTGACAGAAAGTTTTGAAGGGAATTTGAAATAGAAAATTTCAACATTTAAAGACATTTTAATCCTTTCTGAAGGAAATAGTTTTAATGACGATGATGATGATGCTAACCTTCACTGTGAAGTTCATTGTTGATGTCAGGTGGCCTGTAGTTTGTGGTAAAAGTGAAAGAAGTGCAGAAATAAAGTACTGATGAGAGCAGCTTTAAGTCTGTTGAGGTCGGGATGTTTGGATCCAGGCTCAGAGTTAAAGGTATACTATGCAGGATTTTTCTAAATGCCGTATTGACATATAAAGGTAATCCCTCTCAATCATCTCTTATGAGCCACTAAAAGTGAGTGGTGGTGAATGCATCTGCAGAGACCCTGCCCTCTGCCTGTATTATTTTGTTTGGGATGTTTCTGGGCATCAACGCGAAGGGGCAGCGGGCGACCCACAGGGCAGAGGCCTCAGCGGACAGAGCAGTCAAAGCAACTTTAAATGTTGCATTTAAAGACAGCAATCGACAAATGCTGCATAGTATGCCTTTAAACACACGATGGTCAGTTTGTTCTGTTTCGATTTAGATCTGAAGAAAAGCAGTGATGTGTTTGTTTGTGTGACAGTTTTCTGGCTGCAGCTGTTCCCGTCATCCACCTTCTTCACTTCAACATATAAACCTGTCACTGAGTTTCAACAGAGGAGAAAGTCTTTATCTGTAATATGAAGAGCAGAACTCGATGCTCCAATCATGTGAACTAATTGCACTAAAACAGTGTTTGTATCTCAGATATTAACACACACACACACACACACACACACACACACATTTATTCATGTTCAAACATCCCAAAAAAAAAACAACAAAACTTTAAGAGCAATCAATGCAGATTTAAATCCTGCTTCTTCTCAGACACATTAGTTTGGACAGATTAACCTGCTGACTGCAGGAACTGAAGAGCTTCATTCCAACATCTCATAAATGTGACTGAACTGATTATTGGTAGAAAACAAAGACTGTTTTCAGAAATGATTATATTTAATTATGCAATTTATCATTGATGCTAAAACAGAAGGTTTTTTTGAGGGGGAGCTTTTAGTTTTCTTTGTTTTTATTGTATTTTATCATCCCAAAAAGGTTTTTTGTAATTTCCTGTTTACAAGAGGAAAATTGGACTTTTCTTTAAAGAAATGCTCAATTTAAACCCAAATAAATATGAATTAATTATTCACTTATTGTTAACCCTCACTGATTGTCGACCCTTATTGATATGTTTGTCAGCAACTATATAACTCAGAAGTGTTTGTTGCTGTATAAACATATCATGTGTTCATAGGAAAAGTTATAATAAATACTGAATATTAATAAACACGTATATGGTTATATTATTAACCATTTATTAACTGTTTATATACTGGTAATAAATTAAAGGACTCAGAGTGTCCACCACTCATTTATTAGAAGATTTTATTCATTCTGTGGACAGAAGATTTCTGACAAATTACTCATTAATTAACTCAATATTCATCCTCAGTTAGTTATTCAGTCACTTTACTTTCTGTGATTCGCTGTAGATCAACTGGATTTAATCCGATCTGGATTTTGGGCAGATGAATGTGTTTAAAGGGCAGGTTTGTTTTATATTTGACATCCATTTAACTGATTTTATAGAACAGATTGTTTCTCTGTAAAAACCTTTCCTGTGAATGCCCTAAATGACTTTTCTCTGCTCTCAGCATGTAAAATAATAATAAAATAATTTGTATTGGAATAGTGTCAGAAGAATATTTCTGTGTTGATTAACCCAGAAAGTTTTCACTACAGATTTAATGCCAGGATGTCTCAAAAAGAAGCAACGCAAAACTTTTCTCATCATATATGATCAGAAGTGACGACAATGTTTTCTGTTATTTTATATCAACACGTTTTAAGAAGCTGGATATGAACCAATAAAACTGATAAATATAAAATACTATAAGACCTGATTTAGTTTTTTTTCTCAATGTAAAAATATTTCAAGTGTTGGAATGAAACTTTTCAGTTCTTCTGTCACCTGCTGATCAATAATCTGCTTCATTGATCAAATCCAACTAATCAGCACACAGAGGAGAAGCTCCGCCTGCTGAAGGTGTTGGGTGGATAGGTGGGTTAGGAATGCTCCAATCACAGCGTTTATGCTGATTATTGATCCAATGTTGTCTAGATCAACTTTCAAAACCAAATGATACTTTTTGCAGCCACGTAGCTGCCGTGTACTTTCTGTCAGCCAAAATGTAAGATCACGCAAACTGTATGTTCCTACAAACACGCCAACTGAAGAGCTGTGGAACATGTCCATGTTTGCCCACCATAGCATGTCGTCAGAAAGTGGAACAGGGAAAGTCCCACTTTGTTTTTTATGTTTTTATGAAATACTGCAACCTTTCATGATCAACTATTCTTCTGTTTTTATTATTTTATTTAGTTTAAATTAAAAAAGCAACAAATGCCCAAGTAGTGATTTTCTGAAAAACAGAATTTGAGTAACAAAATGTTTTTTTTCCATATTTCCTGTTCTATTAATTATCAGATTTATCTTGCGACTGCTTGATAAAACGTCAGTGTTTATCAGAGTTTAATTAAACAATATCATCAGCACCTAATCAATTGGAGAATCCCCAATTCTGCCATTACTTGTTGTTTCTCCATCTTTAGTTTTTGGTCGTCATGGTTACTGCACTTAAAACTGAGCAGCTTCCTTTAGTCCGGAGCAGATGATAGACGAAGCTTGCATGTCCATGTTTTCCTGCTCTTTACACAGTGCATCATGTTCATACGTATCAGTCTGCTGTTAGAGTCACAGGACTAAAACTTCAGTTCTCTGGTAGACGCAGCAAAAAGAAGTTCAGACATGAGTTCAGCCGTCAGCTGTTTTCTCTGCAGTAAGAAGTTGTTTGTAGCATTAAATAATCTTTTCTTTGTTCTGGGTTGATTTTTTTATATTTATCATTTCTTATGTATATTTGTTTTTTAATTAAAATAATAAAATTGAATATTTAAATCTGCGCTTGTTATCTTTTGTTTACTGAACACAACCTGACAAAAAATGATTTGCTCAGTTTATTGTTTTAGCTTAAGATCCTTTTCACATTCGAAAAACAGATTTCACAAGAAACATATTTAACTAGTTGAATCACAAACAAAGTCACTACTTTGACTTCTCCACAAAACACAACGCTAGCTGCTGCTAACCAGACGTGTTGTTGCTGCCTCGCTGCTACGTTCCTGCTCTTTGGTTAAAATTAGTCAGAGCGGTTTTGTGCATCCAGTCTGGATGAAGATGTTAACATATAATCAAGATCAATACAGACATAGAATTACAGAATATTTATGTACAAAACAGTAACAGAAAAGGCAGATCTGAACAGGAATATAAAATCCTCATACTGGTTTCATCCAACCAGATTACCATCTATATAAAGCTGTAAATAACACAGAATATAATATAATAACATTCTTCTGCACTCACTTCATGAACACAATAAACTGTAGACGCAGCAAGTTTCAAACTTTTATCTGGACAAAAATGAGGCCCTTCTATTCTTCCTCTGCGATTGAACACCGGGGGTCAGCAGTTGGGGTCAACTATGGGCCACGTCTTTTCAGGATTTTCTAATATGTTTGGTTTATTTCGTTTAACTCTTACATACTGTTGAGGTCAAATGTGACCCATTTAGACATTTGAAAGCAACAACCCAAATTACATTCATTAATTTATCACATCCTGCTGGTCTGACAGTATCTCCAGAAAAAGGTTCAAACCATCTGTATAAAAATATGTTCAACATTTATTTTGAACATATATTTAAAACTATGTTTAGATAGTAATATATATATATGCATGATAAAAAGATGTTTAACTCATCTCCTAAATTATGACTCTTTCACATCCAGCTAGCCGGTTCGATACAGAAAGAGAGCAGCTATATGGGAAACGTTCTCCTGTCCTAGAAACAGATTAGATGGTTACATCTGTGACTAGAAGTCTGCTGATACATGAGAGGCACAAAGTTGAGCTCAGTGTCTTCAGGTATCAAACATGTAAACTGTGTAAAAACATAGAACATGAAGACAGTCAGACTTGGTATGTTGTTCATGTGCAAAATTTAAACACGCTATTTATTGTGTACGTGTTGCAGCAGCTGTGTAGCATCACTTAGAACAAAGATAAACAAATAAATGGTCATTAATACAGTTACCATGGTGGACCAGAGGAATATTTACACTGGGAACACGTTTCTACATCCTGATACATTCATGATGACAACGGCAGCAGCGCTCAGAGTTCGTCATCATCCTCGCTAATCATGGCGTCCAGCTCTTTGTCTTTACACTCGACACTCTCCGTTACAAAGTCCCTCTGCTGCTCCTCCAGCTCCCGTAGCTCCCCCTGCAACCTCTCCAGGTGAAGTGCCCGTCGGTTTCTCAGCAGCCGGCCAGGGAACGGATTCATGACCGTAAAGGCAATACTGATAAGCCTCCTGCAGGAGCCAAAGAAATAAAACTGCAGTTTCTGAGTGCACATAAACACGTGTTCCTCACTGTGCTGATCAGTGAAGGAGCATGTCACCTAAAACACTAGTTTACTCTCCAGAGACTGAAAACATAATCTCTGTTATTAGTGTTTGAACATGTCGGAGCAGTGGTTTGACTCACTGATGGGTTTTTAATAGTTTCTGGACAACAACAGAGTCTACAGCACAGAGGAAGAAGATATAGCAGGCTTTGATACACACACAGTACTTGTTATTAGATCACTTCATTGTTGGTTTGGATCCAAACATGAGATTTGATGACATAAAATCACCAGAATGATCCTTTAATTTAGAGCAGGTGAGTGCCTACCTGCCATCAGAGATGGTCTTAGTGAAGAAGCGCAGGTATTGGTAGATCTCCACGCTGTCGTGGATCTTCAGGATGTCGTCCTCTTTGTATTTGAAGAGAGCCAGAGCGTACCTGAAGATCACCTGAGACACAACAACACAGACATCCGACAACATTAAAAACAGGTTGAAATATTCAGACAGATTTCTACTTGTAAGGTTTTTCAGATTTAACAGCCCAACTAGTGTAGTATATACTAGAGTATTTTTACAATAAATACATGAAGTACTCCTGGAGAGTAACCAGAATATAAAGGAAAAACTTGATCTTGGTGAGAGCTTATTATAATAAACAAACGAGGGGATGTTTCTGTGAATATTTCTCTGCTTTACTTTTGTAATTTTCAAATGGTCCAATACAGCAAAAGGAAGAAAATCTGGTTAAAATACTAATAGTGGCCTGTAAACGAACCTCTTGCTCAGTGAAGACTGAGAGAAAAACTGACAAACTAACAAAAAAAAAGTGGGAGAAATTGACTTTTTCCCAAAGAAAGGAAGCAACACAAAACGTGATAAAGACAACAATCCATTAGACATATAATATATATATATTGATGATTTTGACTATGATTTGATATGATTTTATCTATGAAGGCTTCCCTGAGCTCTGTTATTGTTTTTCACATAAAAACAATAAAAAAAGATTATTTAGGGGTACAATACAGGTACTATATAAATTGATCTGAAGACATTTTCCTCTACAGATATTCTTGTGCATCATATAATTTTGATCTTTTTAATATAAACAGGATGTTTAGTTGGGAGTTTTTCTCCCAGCAGTACCTTGGTGCCCTCATACAGGAAGGCGTCCCACAGCGGCAGCAGGATGTCGCTGGGCAGACTCTCCACAAAAACCACCAGAAACCAGTTGAAGGTGATGAGAGACACGTCGATGCTGTGATCCTCAAAATGAGCTGCCAGTCGGGGAAGCTTCTCTGCCAGGAAGTCCTTCAGCACCCACTGATCCGCCTGAGCACAAACAGGATCAATCGATCAAAACATTCTCTGCTTCTGTTTAATCCTTGTTTTGTTGGTTTAATATTAAACTTTGTGACAAGCTGCAGCTGCTTCTGGAGATTCATACTGAAAATAAAAAGCTATAAATTGATTTCATTATCATCAGAGATGATGCATGTCATCAGAAGGAAAAGATGAAAAAAGAGCTTCAGTCAGAAAAAACCTTTCCGAACATAAATGTTTTATCTAAGTTGATGAACAGAACAAGTCAACGCTCCATTTCACTGATTAAAATGAAAACACGTCACTGTACATGTCCCATAGTTATAGAAAAGAGATATGAAGATTCCTGAAAAGAACACTGTAATTAGGTTATAACTATAAAGTAATGAAGAGTGTTGTCAGTTGGTACATTTCTAATTAATTAATACAAACATTATTTTCCCTTTTAATCACTATAAGATTACAGTTATTTTCAAGGAATTTACAAATTAATTATTAATAAATTTGTTAAAGAATCGTTGCTCAGTATATTCTGGATGTATTCCCATAAAATCAGACAATAAAAATGTTTATGAAACTTTCTATCAAATGTATTTAATATTATAATGTTGTTATCTGAGTATATTTTGAATATAATGTGTTATCTAATTAATAAATTTAATTTATTACCTTTATAAAACGCACCTTTAATTGGCATTTTACAGATGTCTGTAAACTACTAACTAGTGGTGGGCATATTTTTTAAATCTAGACTAATCTCACTGAAATATTGAAATTAAACCAGATTAATCTAGATTAAAATGGCTCGTTCAGAATGTGAAATACCTAAGTACTGACCAACAGTAAGTCTTTGAGAACGGGTTTCTTAATCCAGAGGATGCATTAGAACAGGAGCCAAAATGCATCACTGACTGTTTATATCAAAGTGATGCTTTGTGTTCAGGTGGTATTTGAGGCTGGAAGAACTCCTACAGTAAACCAATTCATTGCATAAGGTGAACACAACCTTAGTGTTGTTGATGCCACCATCGGGAAGCTTCTTAAACGTTAATTTTCCCTGAAGCAAGTCTTGCAGCTTCATGCTGCATCATGATAGACTATCACGTTTGGTAGTTCAGTAATTTACAGGCGCGTAGAGGTTCAAAAACTAGTTCTCGCCCCCTACAGTGCAAATATGTATACATCCACGCCAAAATATCACGTTGAAAGTAATCAGTTTGCTTATTATAGGACCCAGCTCCAAACCCAATTTTGATAATAGAATAAGAGTCTCACATTATCGCAGCGCATTAACGCCGATAACGGCCCACCACTGGTGAAAACACAACAAAAGTCTCACAATCAGTGCAGCTGCTTATCAACCAAAACAATGTTTGACTAAAAGATTCTCTCATCTTATATTTCACCACCAGAAACGTATACTGGTCTGAAAAATATATTTGAATACATATGTTTATTGTGCATGAAATAGAGTATGCATGGTTGTTGCATGCTGTATTTCCTGACCTGAGAGGCTGCCAGGTTCTTGGTGTAGTAGTCCTGAGGCATGATGGTTTCCACCACAGACACCAGACACCAGAAGGCATCTTCTTCATTCTGGAGGACCAGCAGTGCAATGGCTGCCAGCCTGAGACAGACACATGATGATTTATCACATGATGACACATCATAATCTGAATCGTAATCTGTTTTATTAGCCAATTATGCAGCATACAAACAATGTATTCTGATAATATCGCATTGGGTAATGGTTACGAGGTGGGTTCAAAGATGTGTGTGTGTGGACCTGTTGAGTCCCTGGCAGTAGCCAATGACAGGGCTCTGCCAGGAGAAGGCCAATAGGATACGTTGAAGTTGATGGAGGGCAGGGCTGGAGGGTGAGGAGAAGTGCTGATTGGTCGTAAGGGTGCGGTGAAGATCCAGCTGGATCTGTCTAAAGGCTGGATGAGGAGACGTCTGACTCTTCTCACACAGCTGTGAACACAGCGGCCGGTTACTGTGAGGTTACTGACCCTTTCAGAAATCTGAACCATTGTATATCTGATTGGACAGATGTGGATTAGGTGATCTGTGTACCTGTTGGTAACGCTGTGGGTGGCGTTCTCTCATTGTCCTGCTTCTGGCTTGGACTAACCAGCGCCACACCCGCTGCCGGTACTCCCGAGGGACGCCACCACGCAGCAGACCTTTGAGCTCTGGGGAAGGGCAAAGGATATCATCCACCCTGCCAGCGAGGTACTGAGCCCAGCGACTCAACAGGGGGTGCTCTCCCGCCTCCTGCATGGAAAACACACAAATACTGGGCTCAAATACACTATAAGATGATATATCTGGGGACAGTCTACATTTCAGTCTACAGTTCAAAGTTCAGTCTACTATTCAGACTACAGTTCAGAGTTCAGGTTTCAGTTCAGAGTACAGTCTACAGTTCAGAGTGCAGTCTACAGTTCAGAGTGCAGTCTACAGTTCAGTCTACTATTCAGACTACAGTTCAGAGTTCAGGATGCAGTTCAGAGTACAGTCTACAGTTCAGAGTACAGTCTACAGTTCAGAATCAGACTTCAGTTCAGTCTACAGTTCAGTCTACAATTCAGAGTTCAGTCTACAGTTCAGAGTGCAGTCTACAGTTCAGTCTACTATTCAGACTACAGTTCAGAGTTCAATCTACAGTTCAGAGTTAGTCTACAGTTCAGAGTTAGTCTACAGTTCAGAGTTAGTCTACAGTTCAGAGTACAGTCTACAGTTCAGTTCAGAGTACAGTCTACAGTTCAGTCTACCGTTCAGAGTACAGTCTACAGTTCAGAGTACATTCTATAGTTTAGTCTACAGTTCAGAGTACAGTCTACAGTTCAGTCTACAGTCTACAGTTCAGAGTTCAGACCTGGTGCAGCAGGTTGTGGGAGCGGATCTCTAGCGCCTGGATCTTTGCCAGCAGCTTCATGTCTTCCACCTCATAGTCTGGGAGGATTTTAAATCCGTACTCATCGTGGTCCCTGAATACAGTTAATAGTAACATGAATGTAGTATTTTTTTTTTTACATTTTCTCAGATAATCAACAGTAAGTGTTCCTGTTATTTTGCCCCCCTGTTTTAATCACTGTAGTTATTTCTGTGGGTTGTGTCTGATGTTTGTACCTGTTTGTGTTCAGCGTGATGACGCTTTTCAGCTCTCCTTTCAGAGCATTCTCGATCATCTTCTGGACGGCTTCCTGCTGGACCGGATCCAGAGATTTGTTCTCCTGCAGCCTCCGCAAAACGCCCAGGTAACGGCTCTCCATCTGACAGTTACTGGCCTCCAGGTATGCACACTGCAGCCAATGAGGGCACATAAAATAAAATATGATGGGCCTCTTGCAAGAAGCACTCATACAAACAGATTAATTCTAAAGATGCATGTATAACAACAAAGAACAACAAAGCAATACAATTTACAAGCTCAGAGCTGTGACTCCTGAACAGATCATCTCAGCCTCACAACATTTATTTGATAGAACAGCGCTGCTCTGAAGGATTCACATTTTCTAATTGTTTTGCTTTCTGAAAACAGAGCTTGAAGCTGTGCAGTGTTTTTTGTGCCCCAGCTCAACAATCGTTAGTCAAGTAAGCCAAAGTCTGACTTGTCCCCCCCAGCAAAGGTAAAATAAGAAGGTTGGAAAGTACCCAGGCATCCAAAAGGGAGACGCATGGAGTCTGATATGATGAGTAATAATAATAATAATATAATAAGATGAAAAATAATTACAATTGATTGTATATGATGATTTATGTTAATTCCATGTTATAATTAAAAGAGTAAGAAAATTGAAATGTAACTGAAGCACACACACCAAAATACAGTATAAACATTTGTGTGCACAGAGGATTGAGAGGACCAGATCTCAGATCATCACTGACTGGCTCTTCAATCAAGACCTCTCAACAGTCCTCAACCAAACAGGAGATTATACTTGTGAGCAACTCTAACATCAAGGAAGAGACTTCACAAAGAATACTTCAAGTTTCTAACAAGGACAAAGATGACTCTGAGGGATTCAACCACACAGCAGCACTTGAAGTACGGACTGAACTCTACAGCTCACCATCGCATACAGAAGGGATCCAACAGGAATATGAGAGACTCTTTCTGAGCTCTCAGGAGTCTCCTGACAGACTCTGACTGAGCGGTGAAGGATTGGACTCGAGAGTCCAGCTTATCCATCTCCACCTACACTGATAAGTAGTACATTAGCCTCAGTAATTAGGATAGTTAACCAATGGTAGGAATACATTCTGTCAATCATATGTTAATCAACTTTATGCTAATGCTACCTTGTTAAAATGCTTCAATAAAAATACTGAATTGAATTTAAAGAGAAGTGGTGGACATTGAATTTGTGTGTACTTTGATGACAGTAAATGTTAGGCATAAGATGGACTTGTACTTCAAGTACTGTAAACTACAAGTACTTCATGTACCAAGTGTATCGATCATGAGAGGAGAGCTGCCACAACAGGTGTGACTGATTATATTAGACTAACTCAGAGCTTCAGTGGAAGCAGGATAGGACAACAAATTCTCATCACCACAGAGAGAGAAGTGGACAGGAGACTCCTAGCTAGACTCACCTTCACCAACAGACTCTTTTCCTGCTCGGAGCTGTTCCTCCACAGTTTGGTCAGCTGGTAGATCTCAGAGTTCAGAAACTTGTTCTGAGTCTTATAAGCCTCAATATCGTCCTGAAGATAAGACGCAGAAACACAATCAGACTTTCACAGAGTTTAACAAGTTTCAGATAAGAGCCAATACCAGTATCAATATCTGAATGTTTAATATATGTATATATATATATCCTATATATATAGGCAATATTTGTTCATCCTCATCATGTTTAAACCAGATCATTTAATTATGTTATGTTATGTTTTAATTATGTATGTGATTAGTTAATGCTTAATGAATCATAATTTACTGTTGCTGTACAAAACTAAACAATGACAAGTCAACAGTTTGTCTTCAGCTTGCCAACAACAGACAAAATTCTAAATATTTGATATTTTATTGATAAATTCATAGAACCACTGATGTCGAGGTTGGATACAGTTTTCTGCTGAGAGATTGTAAAAACTGTAGATGATATTTATTTACAGTATGTCATGGACAGTATATGTTCAGCATGCTCAGTCTTCACTGATCAGTTCACCTTGAGGTTCTCGATCTGCTGCTGAAGTTGTTTGAAGGTCTGAGAGTCCAGACTGCCGCTGGAGGACGAGGCATAGAGCCGCGGGTCGGACATGCAGGCAGTCACCTGATCGGACAGCTTTATGATCACCTGAGAGGAAACAACACCATCAGTCAGTAAAACCTCCTCTTTCTGTTTGTTTCAACATGTAAATAATCTAAACTCAGCAAATGCTGCTTAACAGTTGACTGCTTTGATGGTACTTTCTGTGCCTACCATGATAACTAGGGGAAACGGGAAACCAGGGTTCGATTCTAGAGAGGGAGCCTGGGAAACAGTACCGTAACCAAGAAAGGCAATAAGCTTTGGGAGGTTGTGACGAAAAATAACAATTCAGGACTCTTCCGAGGCTCTGTAATTGGAAATACGCTGAAATGCTTAAAGTTAGATCAATCTGAGGGGAGGTCTGGTGCCAGCAGTCGCCATAATCTCAGCTCCAATAGTTCGAGTAGTCTTAAATCGATCGCAACTGGACTTGGTTATTTGTCTTTGAAGACGTTTCACCTCTCATCCAAGAGGCTTCATCAGTTCATGCTAATGTGACTAATTTCCTTGACATAACCATGACCTGGATGAATGAGAATATTCACAGGCTTCGTAGTCTTAAAGTTGCTGCAGTTCAAAAGTTCAGACCTGCCCCGTTACACTGTAGCGTAGGGTAACTAAACAGAAATCTGGCTCTATTTTGTGGGTTTTCTTTCTGAACTGGAGTCATGAATAAGAAGGGTGGCGCTGGAAATGAAGCTGTTGGACCGGCACACAAATGTTTTCATAACCAAAAACAAAGTTCTTGATTCAGTTGATTCATTAAGTTATTTTTTTCCTGCTCTATGAGGATGAATCTCAGGATTTCGGGTAGAATGACAGTAAACACAACATACACACAAAAGCATTAAATCATAAACAGAGAATCAAAACATTCAAGAAACAAGAAAACTGTATGAAGCCATTTAACCCCAGAGATAATAAAGGTGTATTTGTCTGTGGTTCACCTGTCATTTCCCCTGACCTCACCTCCTGTTTAGCATTGTTCTTCTCCATCAGCATCCTGATGTTCTCCTGCAGCTCCGTCAGCTGAGCGTCTCTCTGAGCCAGGCTCCTGCTCGTTGCCTCCGCCTCCAACTTCGCCTCCTCCAATCGGCCTCGCAGGTCAGCTGCCTGCCGCTCGCGGTGCCGCAGCAGCTCCAGACGCTCTTGCTCGCCCTCCACTGCCAGAAACTCAGCACAGGTTCGCTTCTCCAGCTGAGCTGCCTCCAAAGTTTTGTGGAGGAGCCACACCAGCTCCTGCAGGACACATTATCACCATTGGTCAATATTATTATTATTATTAATTTAGGGAAAGTTAGCGGGAAGCCAGCAACTACACTAAGAACGGCATATTTATTCATAATCTATGAAATATCTTTTCCTCGTTATTAAGTGAAAAATAATGTTTTGCTGTTTTGTGGGTCCATGACTTGTTTTCTTGTCTTGTTATTGTCGTATGATGTTTGTGAGTTTGACTGAGCCCAAAATGAAATCTAGAAGAAATAAAGAAGACTTAAAACTGCTGAAGCATCACAACTTGAGTGTAAAATTTTATTCCTGACTGTAAATAAAAACTCAGCTGCATCTGAAGTATTTGATGTTGGTCAGTTCAAGTCTAATAATGCAGCACAATGTTGTCTGATTCACTCATTCTTATGTATTAAAATGTTTTTCTGTGTTGCATGTTTAATTAGTACCTGATGATGTAGTATAATGTCCTGTATGATATTTTGAACATGAATATTGTCTGTTCTTTTTTTCAATGTATGTTTATAAAGGATCTCAAAAACTTTGTCATTTTAAGTCTGTCCGCAGACTACAGACAAAAATCTGCTACTTAGAAAACTCAGTTTTTTGGTGGTGGTGAAAAAGACATGAACACGTTTTATTATATCAGAATTTCACTTTTCTTTACTTCATAACGTTTTGCTGCTTTGACATTGGGGCTCATTAAAGTAGCAACTCATCTGAAGACGATATGAGAGAGTTTAATTAACCAATTAATCAATCAAAACCCTTCATCTGTCTGATCACTGAGTGACTGATCACCTTCTGAGCTTTGACCTCCTCCATCAGCATCTGGTTCTCCTGTTGGAGGCGGGACGTCCGGTCTGAGGACAGAGTGTTTCTGCGGAGGATCGGCATGTTGGACGAGCTGCGATTCTTCGTCTTCCTGCTCCGCTGGCTTTTGGACAGCGACTCCCAACTTTCTGCCACGGATGTCTGACCTGCCAGATCACCTAATGGGGGGGGAGGGGATGGGGTCTGAGGGACAATGGGAGTCCTGGGGGCTGAAGGGACTGACATGGGAAAGATGGAGTTAAGCTTTGTATTTAATTCAACTACTATAAATATATAAAACAAAACACTGAGGACTACCATGTAGATCATGTAGCTTTATGCTACAATACTGACACTTTCCTGAATCAAGATCAACAAGTCTAAAGTAAAGAGTGCTCTATGCAAGGTGCGCCTACGGGTGCATGAAATGGTTGTTAGCACTCATTGCAGTCTCCTTGGAATTAAGGACAACAAATGAAAACATTAACATGCATATAATATCGATATTTTCATTGAGCAAGGCACCGTACCCCCCAGCTGCTCGCAGGGCCCTTCTCAGGCGGGCTGCCCTACAGTCCTATGAGCATGTGTGTTCAGGGTTAAAATGCATGTAAAATCATAAAACAGAGTGAAAAGATAATTTCCACATTGAGGGATCAATAAAGTATCTCTTCTTCTTCTTCTATTAGTGTACATACCTGTTGTGTTGGTGGGGTCTGCAGGGTTCGGGGGGGCCCACGGTGGAGCCTCAACATGAAACACACTCTGACTACACTCCTGCGACGATCTCTTTCGACGACTGTGGACTGAGTTTCTGTACAACGAGACGCATTTTTGTCACAGTTACATGACTACATCAACACATCTCTGATATCGAACAGACACACTAAAGTCTGAACAGGACGGAGTCCCCAAGATTTATTTATTATTTTATATCTTGTAAAAAAAGTATTATGAGAGATGCTGGAGGTGGAGCTAGTTTCAACTACTTTATATACAGTTAGATAGTTTAGTCCAGTGGTTCCCAACCTAGGGGTCGGGGCCCTCCAAAGGGTCACCAGATAAATCTGAGGGGTCGTGAGATGATTAATGGGAGAGGAAAGAAGAAGAAACAAAGTTCTGATACACAAATCTGTTTTCAGCTTTTGGACTTTTTCTCTAATCTTTGATTTTTGCTGAAATATTGGATCATTTGAACATTTATTGAAATGAAACCATGTGAGAAGTTTAGAGGTAAAAATCACTATTTGGTGGAGCTGTTAACAACTCATAGACATCTGAAATGTGACCCGACTACACACTGCTTTTAGTAAGACGTCAAAAGACTAAAAGGTTGAAACCACTGGTTTCATCTTTAACAATGTGTTGGATTTTAAAAGCTTCTTATATTATCCATTGAGTCAAATCTGCATCTGAACAGTAACTAAAGCTGTCAGATAAATGTAGTGGAGTAGAAAGTACTAGATTTACCTCTGACATGTAGAAAGTACTAGATGTACCTCTGACATGTAGAAAGTACTAGATTTACCTCTGACATGTAGAAAGTACTAGATTTACCTCTGACATGTAGAAAGTACTAGATGTACCTCTGACATGTAGAAAGTACTAGATTTACCTCTGACATGTAGAAAGTACTAGATTTACCTCTGACATGTAGAAAGTACTAGATTTACCTCTGACATGTAGAAAGTACTAGATTTACCTCTGACATGTAGAAAGTACTAGATTTACCTCTGACATGTAGAAAGTACTAGATGTACCTCTGACATGTAGAAAGTACTAGATTTACCTCTGACATGTAGAAAGTACTAGATTTACCTCTGACATGTAGAAAGTACTAGATTTACCTCTGAGATGTAGAAAGTACTAGATGTACCTCTGACATGTAGAAAGTACTAGATTTACCTCTGACATGTAGAAAGTACTAGATTTACCTCTGACATGTAGAAAGTACTAGATTTACCTCTGACATGTAGAAAGTACTAGATGTACCTCTGACATGTAGAAAGTACTAGATTTACCTCTGACATGTAGAAAGTACTAGATGTACCTCTGACATGTAGAAAGTACTAGATTTACCTCTGACATGTAGAAAGTACTAGATTTACCTCTGACATGTAGAAAGTACTAGATGTACCTCTGACATGTAGAAAGTACTAGATGTACCTCTGACATGTAGAAAGTACTAGATTTACCTCTGACATGTAGAAAGTACTAGATTTACCTCTGACATGTAGAAAGTACTAGATTTACCTCTGACATGTAGAAAGTACTAGATTTACCTCTGACATGTAGAAAGTACTAGATTTACCTCTGACATGTAGAAAGTACTAGATGTACCTCTGACATGTAGAAAGTACTAGATTTACCTCTGACATGTAGAAAGTACTAGATTTACCTCTGACATGTAGAAAGTACTAGATTTACCTCTGAGATGTAGAAAGTACTAGATGTACCTCTGACATGTAGAAAGTACTAGATTTACCTCTGACATGTAGAAAGTACTAGATTTACCTCTGACATGTAGAAAGTACTAGATTTACCTCTGACATGTAGAAAGTACTAGATGTACCTCTGACATGTAGAAAGTACTAGATTTACCTCTGACATGTAGAAAGTACTAGATGTACCTCTGACATGTAGAAAGTACTAGATTTACCTCTGACATGTAGAAAGTACTAGATGTACCTCTGACATGTAGAAAGTACTAGATTTACCTCTGACATGTAGAAAGTACTAGATTTACCTCTGACATGTAGAAAGTACTAGATGTACCTCTGACATGTACAAAGTACTAGATTTACCTCTGACATGTACAAAGTACTAGATTTACCTCTGACATGTAGAAAGTACTAGATGTACCTCTGACATGTAGAAAGTACTAGATTTACCTCTGACATGTAGAAAGTACTAGATTTACCTCTGACATGTAGAAAGTACTAGATTTACCTCTGACATGTAGAAAGTACTAGATTTACCTCTGACATGTAGAAAGTACTAGATTTACCTCTGACATGTAGAAAGTACTAGATTTACCTCTGACATGTAGAAAGTACTAGAATTACCTCTGACATGTAGTAGAGTGAAGTATGAAGTAGCATCACATGGAAATACCTCAAAATTGTACTTAAGGACAGTACATGAGTAAATGTACTTAGTTACTTTCCGCCAATGCTGTTTAAAAACAGTAAGGTCACTCACTGGATCTCAATGAGCGGATGTTTGATTGACATGTTAGCGAGTGGCGTTCGTTGTGACGGTACATTGGCCGCCGCCTCCCCGACCAGGCCCAGCGGGCTCTTCAACACCGGCAGGAAGTCATCTACAGAAACAGGAAACAGAATCCAATAAAGAATAAAAAAGACAATTAAAAACGGTTGGAGCCAAAATGATTTTGATATTAACTTTTATTTTGAGGTATTATGTATAGATATAAGTAAATATGAGTATGAGATATGAATTTGAAAGAGAGTCATTATTGATTATTTGAGTTATTGTTTAATGTTCTACTTTAATATCAAGCCTTCTGTCTTCTGTTAAGAGTCATTCATTGTGGAAAAGAAAAAAACCACAATGGAGTCTGAATGAGAAAATAAATAAATAATCAAAATAAATATGAAATGGAAAGAAATTATTGCACTCTGATGTTTGAGTGCATCCTGAAAGACAAAAATGGAGCATATTGATTGAAAAATATTCTTTTAAACACAAAAGTCAGTAATTATGTTAATCCCATAAATTTCAGTAATGAGCCGTTATTTTGTGTGCTGTCAGACAATAATCTGGTACATCAAATCAAATCAAATTTTATTTATATAGCCCAAAATCACAAAATACATTAGTCTCAGAGGGCTTTACAATCTGTACAGGGAGTGACACCCTCTGTCCTTAGACCCTCGATTAGTGAGGAAAAACTTGACCACCAAAAAACCTTTTAACAGGAAAAAAGGTGGAAGAAACCTCAGGAAGAGCCACAGAGGAGGGATCCCTCTCCCAGGACGGACAGACGTGCAATGATGTCACATATACAGAAAAAATCATGTTTCCCTTGTTGCTGGATTCCTGGAGCTGTATGACTTTACAAACTGTAGTTACTGTGATCTGAACAGAAAACAACAGGCCTGGAGGCAAACAAGTGTCATCCATTCACCATTTAACTTGTCAGCACTCATATGAACTTTTATCATTAGAATAATTCAGTTTTGGTTTCTTGTAATAACACTTGTCGCGTACTGTTCAGTATTTTATTGGGTCAGAGGACTCAGTCTGCTGTAAAGTTTCTCTGCAGCTCAACAAGTCAGGACACGAGCAGAATGCCTGAGAACCAGGTGAACTGCTTCAACTGCTGCACAAAACTCAGACTAACAAACAGTCGATTATTGTCCCGCAGCACAACATGCTGAACATATAGACTGATGGGGTACATGTCTTCACAGAGAGGAAACACATCCTGCAGGATTTACTCTCTTTCACATCTGAAAATGCTGAGGACAGAATGAATTTCTGAATTACGCTGGGTGTGTCGCTTGCTGGTTCATATTTAGTCAGTCAGTGTTTCCTCTCATTCAGCTGCCTGCAGCTGATCCACTGTCAGACTGACATCACATCCTGTCTGCTGCGTCCTGCTGACGATGTCACAGTACTCTTAAAAATAAAGGCCTGGTTCCAGTTGTTAAAGCACAGATGTCACAAATTTAAAACTAAATTAACTTTTTGGGGGACACGTGGACAGCAGGTCGGGGACAGGAGTAGAAAGTACAATATTTCCCTCTAAAATGTAGTGGAGAGGAAGTATAAAAATACTCAAGTAAAGTTATTTTCCAGCACTGATATCTACACCTGGGGTCGGGGTATATTCCAGAAAGCCGGTTCACCCTGAGATGAGTTTACAGTTCCAGAAAGAGTACAGCTTTGTTGCACATAATGTGTAATCTCAGTTTCACTCTGCACTGAATAAAACTTTATTGTGCAACTTATTGACTCTTTTCCTGCTCTGACTCTGCCGCTGTGTTCATAAATGCACACAGTCTACATATACACGCATAATGCTCCACCCTACAGTGTTGTTATTGTTCTCACCTGTAGTGTTGTTGTTTGTTGGGTCTGGACAGGTGGTCACCTGTCTGTGCTGCCAGCGTTTCACCTGCAGCTGCTGCAGCCAATAGAGCATCAGCTCCTGAGTTACAGCCTGGACATCAGAACAGATACATGAAGCCACTTCCTTTCAAAGTTAAAGCTGTAAAATGTAGTATAAAGCCTCCAGAGGGAGCCGATGATGTCTGATTTGTTCAGCACCTGAAGCTGGCCATAAATCTTTAATATCCAGCTAAAAGTGAAAAACTGTGGCTTACCCCAGGCTCTGTATGATCCCCTACCTTTAATATGAAGGTGCGCTCAGTTGTCTTGATGTGGAAGGTGCCCTTTTCTGCCTTAAGTGGGTAGGTGAATGTGGCGCCGCTGAGCTCCACCCTGCCAAGTGGCATCACATCCTGTGGCATACGGTAG
Source organism: Pampus argenteus (assembly GCA_036937835.1). Classification (NCBI taxonomy): domain Eukaryota; kingdom Metazoa; phylum Chordata; class Actinopteri; order Scombriformes; family Stromateidae; genus Pampus; species Pampus argenteus. Next base: position 26,052,358 of record CM072861.1, on the reverse strand, counting down.
TAGAACAGCTGGTTCTTCTTCTCCTCGTAGGTGAACCAGCGCTGCTTCCAGGCCCGCAGAGGCCCACCCTGCTTCTGCAGGAAGCCACACAGTTTGGGCTCCCCTGAATAAGACACCGGAGAGCAGGGCTTCACCTGGTCACAGAATGCCTCCATGGTGAGGGGCAGAGCCACAGTCGAAGCTTTAGGCAGATGGACAAATGAAGGTGGAACCTCAAGAGAACACAGGTAGTTCTGCTGGTCAGCAGGGGGCAGAGTCTGTTGGGTGTCCAGGTGAGCAGAAGGACGAGTCTGTTGGGTGCCCAGGTGAGCAGCAGGAGGAGGAGTCTGTTGGGTGCCCAGGTGAGCAGCAGGAGGAGGAGTCTGTTGGGTGTCTAGGTGAGCAGCAGGAGGAGGAGTCTGTTGGGTGTCCAGATGAGCAGAAGGAGGATTGTGTTGGGTGCCCAGGTGAGCAGCAGGAGGAGGAGTCTGTTGGGTGTCCAGGTGAGCAGCAGGAGGAGGAGTCTGTTGGGTGTCCAGGTGAGCAGAAGGAGGAGTCTGTTGGGTGTCCAGGTGAGCAGCAGGAGGAGAAGTCTGTTGGGTGTCCAGGTGAGCAGAAGGAGGAGTCTGTTGGGTGTCCAGGTGAGCAGCAGGAGGAGGAGTCTGTTGGGTGCCCAGGTATGCAGCAGAAGGAGGAGTCTGTTGGGTGCCCAGGTGAGCAGCAGGAGGAGGAGTCTGTTGGGTGCCCAGGTGAGCAGCAGGAGGAGGAGTCTGTTGGGTGCCCAGGTATGCAGCAGAAGGAGGAGTCTGTTGGGTGCCCAGGTGAGCAGCAGGAGGAGGAGTCTGTTGGGTACCCAGGTGAGCAGCAGGAGGAGGAGTCTGTTGGGTGCCCAGGTGAGCAGCAGGAGGAGGAGTCTGTTGGGTGTCCAGGTGAGCAGCAGGAGGAGAAGCCTGCTGTGTGTCTGCAGTTTTCTGGTTTGTAAGACAAAGATGCTCCTGAGAACTTTCTAGTTCTGGTAGATCATCTGGAGAAGAAGAATCTTCTGGTTTCTGTTTTCCTCTTTCTGTCTGTTGTTGCTCTGTAGAATGAGGATTTGGTTGTGGTTGATGTTTCAGTAAAGGTAAATCTTTTGTTTTCTGTGTCTCTGCGGGACTCTGGTGGTCCGGCAGAGACTGCTGGTTGTCGACCTCAGAAGCTGATATCCAATCAGCTCTTTGAAGCGTCTCCTCTATAGTGTCTGCAGGAAGCGTGTGAGACGAGGCAGCACTGGGATTTCCTGCTGAGCCGCTTCCATCAAGCCTAAAGACAGAATAGAAAACAGAGAGTTTGTGTTTGTGCCAGACTGCTTCTGCAGGATCATTTAACATTATAGGAAGAATGAAACATTAAGCTCTGTTTGCAACCTGATGCTAAAAGTTTTGAATCATAGTTTTTACAGAGTGATGATGGTGATTTCAATGGTATGAAAAGTGATCTGAAGCTGAAGCAGAAAGTTTCTACAAATAATATTAAATATAAATCTCTGTGCCATTTGTAATGAAATAGAGACCTATAGAGAATGAGTTATTTTCATATTTTCTTCTGTTTGTAACCGAGCACATCAGTTTGCAGCAGAAATCAGAAGGAAATAATTTCCAACGTACTGAGACATAATGACAGGAAGTGGTTCAGATCCAGGCAGGGTGTAACAACCCCCGCCAACATTAAGTTAATGGCCTGGGTGGTCTCTGTGCACTATGAGCTGATGAACCCTCAGATGAAAGAGTTCGTTTACTCTGAATTATGCTCGCGAATGACGACAATAAAAAGCCATCTGTCTGTCAGAGCAGCTCCTGCACTGAGAGGTTTTATTTTATATGACACAACTTTAGACGTGATTTGGTTTAGGAACAGCTTTCAACATCATAGTTCATGGAGATTCATGTCTAACCTCGTCTGTCAGCCTGTCCATCACCATAGTGAACAGGAAGGGGCCCAGAGCTGATCCCTGATGCAGTCCCACCTCCACCTTGAACTCCTCTGTCCCACCTCCACCTTGAACTCCTCTGTCACACCTACAGCACACCTCACCACTGTCTTACAGCCGTCATACATGTTCTGCACCGCTCCAACATACTTCTCTGCCACTCCAGACCTCCTCATATAAAACCACAGTTCCTCTCTGAGGCACTCTGTCATAAGCTTTGTCCACATCTACAAAGACACGGTGCAGCTCCCTCTGACCTTCTCTGTACTTCTCTATCAACATCCTCAAAGCAAATACTGCATCTGTAGTACTCTGTTTGGCATGAAACCATACTGCTGCTCACACACTTCTGTCCTTAGTCTGCCCATAACTTCATATAGGTAAAGTATCAGGAGTAAAAGTGTACAAGTACTATCAACCTCAAGTTGCTAAAGTATGACAGTAAAAGTATATTGGTAATGTGTAAAGTAACTGGACTGAAGCAGCTGGACTGAATGTACACACACCGCTGTGTTTACCTGGAGGGGCGTGGCTTGACCACACCTCAACTGTTGCTGTTTTTGATTGACAGCAGCGGAAGTGCCGGAATGAAGGAAACTAAACTCAGAGTCAGTCAGACTGAAACTGTGCTCCTATTTACCTGAGGTTGTTGTTGTTGTTGTTGTTTACTTCTTCTTCTTCTTCTTCTTCTCCTCCTTCTTCTTCTTCTTTGGTATCTGTGGTGGTTGTCTGTGTCTCTGTATCCATGTCTTGTCCTTTCTCTTGCTGATCCTCCAGTCGGTTACGCTCCTTTCTGCTAAACAAGTTAAACACCGCGATAACTCATGCAACTTCCGGTGTCCAACTTCAAAATAATAACAGATTTAGAAAACAGTAATCGGTCCTAGCCTTTCAAAATAAAGCAATTTTAACAGAACAGATTGCAGTTATTATTGATTATCTGAAGGCAGCAAGTAAATGCTGTATGATAGTAACAGCAAGGCTGAAAGAGTACAGTCCAGCACTTGATGAAAAGATCATTCACTCATCTAGTCAGTAACTGAGTAATATACTCAGTAATATTTCCTGTTATAACTTTCTCTTCTGTTATAACTGCATTTCTCACCTCACTTAGTAGTACAGCAATAACTTTGGTTATAACTTGCATTTCTCATCTGTTGTAACTTGCATTCTCATCTCACTAGATGTACAGTAATAATTTCTGTTGTAATCCCTGTATTCATAAGAATACATATATTTAAAGTGCAATAATAGATATTTTTAATGTGCAATAAGTCAATGTTTACCATGTTCCACGTGCAATAATTCAATGCCTGCCATTTCCACCACTACCGTGTGCAATAACTTGAAATCTCACTCTCAGGGAACCTGCTTTCAATCTTACATTTTATTTTTATATCTTGTACATTTACATATTTTCTATTCCACTGTATTTATACTGTTTGTATTTTTATTATTATGTTATGATATCTAAAGTGCTGCTGGTGATGGAGACCCAATTTCCCTGAGGGAACCTCCCACAGGGATGAATAAAGTTTCTATCTATCTATCTATCTATCTATCTATCTATCTATCTATCTATCTATCTAGTAAAAATCATCAGATAACTTTACCAGATCATTCTATGATCATAAGTTAAAGAATGAATAAATCTGGACTCAGAGTCTTCTGCATCTTCTTCAGCTCGTTCTTCACAAAAGTAACGATGTTGTCCTCCAGCAGCTGGAACAGAATACTATATGAATGACACCATCAAGCTGAAATCATGAAGCAAACATCAGATCATGTTGGACAGACTGACAATCCGCTGGTCTACAAAGTGCAGCATGGAGGTGACTGTGAACACCACAGATGTAAAGTAGTTGTTGTACATGTACAGACCATAAATATGGAGTCCAGGTGTGTTTGATGCTGCTGGTCAGACTGAGCACTGGGAACATAGGCGTAATTAATCAGATCCAACCAATATAACCCCCCCAATATAATCACATCATTCCGATTAATACATTTATTAATTATTTTGCATGAACAATGTGTTGATTTGTTTCCTTATTAACTGTATTTACCATAAAAACCGTCGCATCTCTAATCATCTGGTAATGTAGTCCCCCCCTGCCAAATACTTGGTCTGACCCAACCCGGTTTCTGTCCCGTACATTTACTCTTTGCTGTCAGTGTGGTGAAGTTGCTGGTTGGTGGCAGCGGTGGCAGCTTATGCCTTTATTGCACCATAAAAAGAGCAAACGGCGGACAGACAACCATTTTTATTGTTGGTCGAATCGATCGACGTATTGATCACCCCTGTTTTAGTGGTACGCAGTACCGGACCGGACCGCGAGCCACATGCAGTCATCAAAAGAGCCACATCTGGCTCGCGAGCCATATGTTGCCGATCCCTGAGTTAGACAACATGTTAAGCCAAGGGGAGTTCATGTGAGCATAACATTGCATAAAGAATGGAAGCTAAATATTACAGTAAAATGATGTGTAACACTGAAACAACATAAAAAATGAAAAGCATTGTTAATATACTAGTTAGAGGGCAAAATGTGTTTAAAATGCTTCTTTTTGGTGAGGTAATATGCGTTCTCCAAAACTAGTGTGAACATACTTGCCAGATCAAACCAAGTTTAACCTGCTCTTGCCACGTTTATTTTTTTTATTCAAACATAAGTTATTTAAGTAATTAAAGTAATTTCAGCAATATAGATCTCTTGTGTGACATGTAATGCACCCCCAATCACTCAAAAATTGAAAGATTTTTAGCCCGCGCATCAGTTTTGAAATCCTGCAACGGCCCTGAGTGTGACCCCCCCAATGTTTAACCCAAAGTTACGCCCTTGACTGGGAACCTCTGAGCTCTCCTGGTCCACTCTGTGGAGGAATCATGAACAATGAGCTCACATTATGTCTGTCCACTGATGGATATCATAATTCAATAATTCATGTTTAAGAAGCTTCCTGATGGTGGCATCAACAACACTAAGGTTGTGTTCATCTTATGCAATGAACTGGTTTACTGTAGGAGTTCTTCCAGTCTCAAATACCACCTGAACACAAAGCATCCCTTTGATATAAACAGTCAGTGATGCATTTAGGCTCCTGTTCTAATGCATCCTCTGGATTAAGAAACACGTTCTCAAAGACTTACTGTTGGTCAGTACTTAGGTATTTCACATTCTGAATGAGCCATTTTAATCTAGATTAATCTGGTTTAATTTCAAGATTTCAGTGAGATTAGTCTAGATTTAAAACATTAATATATGCTCACCACTAATAATTACAGTAACATGATACGTGGAGTTCCCCAAGGCTCCATTCTGAGACAATTCCAGTCAGCCTGCTACCACCTGAAGAATATATCAGGGTTAAAGGTGTGTCTTCAGAGGAGGCAGCAGCCGATTCAGCTCGAGTCCTCCCGAAGACCAAAAAAGTGCATCACTCCAGTTCTCAGGTCTTTACAGGCTTCCTGTCTGTCAAATAACTGATTTTAAAATACTACAGTTGGTTTATAAAGCACTGAATGATCTGCTTCTACGTTATGAAGAATCCAGACTCTCAGGTTGTCTATGACATGTTGTTGGACAGTACAAATAAAAACAGAGCAGAGCAGGTCTGTCCAAGAGGCTCCCTAAAAATGGGGTGAACCTGAGCATGCAGTGTGCATCAGGAAACCCCGCCCACCCGTGCACTCAGCATGCTATAGCAATTAAGTAGAGAAGGGGCAGTTATAAAGGAAAAAACTGAGTTAGATGAGAGGAAGAAAACAGAGAAGTCAGAGTTCGTTGTTGCTCCTCCTGTTTGTGTGCATGCATGAAGCCAAAGTAAGTCTGTTTTGTTCCATTATGTAGATATGTTTAAGATGAGCAGAGTTTAAATGGTTAATTTAACTCATTCCTGCTATCTGTTGTGTTTGTATTAGTTTATTGAAATTATATTGAGATTTGCATTGCTCCAGCTATATTGCTGGACTTATTTGATTTATGTTTCTGTAGAACACACACACACACACACTTCCAGAGTTGTATTTAGGAACTATTTCTTGACAAACAACAGAGTATCCATCCGCTCAGGACATCCCTGAACCTGACTGTTGGTCAAGAAGTAGTTCCAGTACAACTCTCTCAAACCCCCTTTATTTATTTTTTTAACAATTCTGTTAATGAACAAATGAAACAAAACGAGCTTCAACATGATAATCAGGACTGAGGTTTATTTCTCAACTTTTACACACAGAGTCCTGAAAAATTAATCTGCATGTTTCTGTGAAATATTAGTGACTTGTTCCTCTGACATTCTCACACAATGTTTCTGTTTTAATTAACCAGACCATTAGCTGGTTTAACTTTCCTTTTAGGTTTTCTTTCCTAATGGTCCTTGAACAGTGCGTCTACTCTTGATGTGTTTCAGCCGTCAACTGTAACACAAACCGTCTTCTCAGGCTTCAGGTTATTTTCCTCTGTGTGACAGTGAAGCTGCCGAGTGGCTGAGACGTCAAAGCTGCAGACTGCGCTGCTTTAAACACAGTTTACCTCCCACATACAATGAATGAGACTCAACTTCACATCACCACAACAGCTCTGAGACTTTACAAGTTGTGTAGTCTGCACAGGACTTAAAATTTAACCTAAAAATAAAATCATAGAAAAATAAAAACTTCCACTCGTTCTAGTTTACACAGGCGACTTCTTCCCTTTCTTCTTCTCTGCTTTGGTCTGTTCCTTTTCCAGATGTTTCTGTAAGAACAACAAACATCAGTCATAATCATTCGGTGTGGACAGACGCTGCTACTGTGTGGGTGGAGACATGTCTCACCTGCAGCTTGTCATAGTGCGTCTGGCTGCTGCAGTGTGTTTTCTTGGCCGTGTCTTCGTTGGAGTAAAACAGGAAACAGACGCGGCAGTAATAACCCATCTTCACATGTTCAACACCTTTAGACAAATCAAACCAAATGTTAACCTCAAACTGTTTGGTTTCACCGCTGATGTGTTTTTATCCAAATAAAGGTTTTATTGATAGATCAGCTGATCGCTCACCGATGGGGTTGTTGGGGTCGAACGGCGGCAGCGGCAGAGTTGCTACTCTGGGTTTGCTTTCAGTGGGTGGAGCAGCCTCAGCCTGTCTGTTCTGATTGGCTGGTACCTCCATCTCCTCCACCTGCTCCTCCTGTTTGACCTCCTGCAGCACAAATCATTCATCTGCTTTATTAGCAGAGCTGCAACATTTACTAATTAATGTAACATTATAATATAACTGTCTGGCTTCACCGTTTTCTGATATTGAAATACTGTTTTTGAAACTGTCAATTGTGCGATTGACTGTGTCTGCTCATTTAAAACAAGACTTTACTTTATACCTTGTTTTTTTAAAGTTAAAAGTGTTGGACAGGTAACAGCTTTGACCTTTTGGCTCGCACCATCTGAGTAAAATTGTTTGAACCAAATTTCACAGAAATTCAAAACACTATTTGTTCTTATCAATAAAGAACTGAAGAGTTCATGCTGCTCATTTCATGATTGATGAGTTTGACTCACATGGCAGCTCTTTTGGCTCTGATCACAAACTTCAGGAATCTTCTCTGCTGTGTTTTCTTCTCTCTTCTCTTCACAATTCTGCACCTCGTCCTCCTTTTTCTCCTCCTTTTTCTCCTCCTGCTCCTCCACTTCTTTCAGTTTCTCATCCTCCTCTGCCGTTTTCTCCTCCTCCTTGGGTTTCTTGGCTGGAGGTTCTTCGGGATGTTTTGAGGATTTTGGTGGCGTGCAGCTTTTTTCTCTCTTCATTGTGCTTGGACATCGATGTCTGAAAGAACGAATAAAAGGACAATAATACATTCTGTTTCGGCTCAGATGAATAAAGTGAAGTCAAGTGACAGGTGGCTATCTTTTTACTGTGCCTGGTATAATGTCTGCTCATACAGATTTATTTAAAATAAAGTCACTGGTTGCAGATTTTTGTAACACTAAAACCAGATAATTCAAAATTCAAACAGAATTCAAAGACGGTGCAGAAAAAATATGGAACTTGTGAAAAAAAATTGTGCAAAGAAGATCAAATAATTTCAGGAGTTTGGGGCCTCTGTAGGTCTGATCCAGTGAGTTTAAAAATGTTCAACTCTAAGTACCTGCAGCCTGTCTGACTGTCACCTGTTCAGAAACTTCTTCTGAGAAACATTCGTGAACATTGTGAGCGCTGCTACACTCAAAGTCTTTTACAGTATTCTTGAATGTAGTTTGATATATTTTCAGATGTTTGGTTTGTAAGCCAGAACTGTATTTATTAGAAGAAACATACCCATATTTGAGCTGTCTGTACTTCCTGCTTACGTAGATGATCAAACGTTTCCCATTGAGCTTTGGTGGATTTGCTCTGTAATCTTGAGCCATTTTCTCTGCCTCCTCAGCTTTGTCCATCTCGATGAAACACTGAAAAAACAAACATTTATATTCTGAAACGCGCCGGCCGTCAGTTTTTGAAATATTTTCAGGACTCAGTTCAGTGCTGGTTCTGTACCTCCCTCTTGATCCTGTTGAGGAAATACTTCTTGACTTTCCCATAAGGCTCAGCAAACTTCAGGATGGCCTCATCTGAATATTTACTGTTGGGGAGCTGACCGACGTACACCACCTTGCTGGAGCCGCACTAAACACACAAAACAACAGTAATCAAGGAACACGTGTAAAGAATATATATAAAATATAGAAAACAATACCACAAATCGTTAAAGAGTCAAGCAGCAGTGATGTTTACCTGGATCGTCGGATAGCTCATGGAGTGACTGACTCTCACCGGTCGACCGCAAACCGTTGCTGTGACGTTACGGTTGTAAAACTTGGCCATCGCTCGAGCTTCTTCTTCTGTTGCAAACTGAAGGTAAGCCTGATCAGGAAGAAGAGAAATTAGGATAAACATGTTTAGAAATCAAAAAACTATCCAGGAAAGACAACTACATCAGTTTATAGTTTCAAACTTTCAGATTCCACTTTTTAAATTGGCTTCAAGTCCAAGTCACAGAACCACATGATGACTTCCAACTCGCTGTACGTCAGCAGTGCACAAGTTTAACATGTCACTCTAATGTTTGACCTCTGAGTCTCTTTCACAATATCAATCTAAGCTCAAACACTTCAACACGACTCAAGTCTGAACTGAATGCGTAACATCAAAAAGAGGATTTCTGTTCAAAGTTTGTAGATTATAACTTATTTTAATAACATTTGATTAATATATTTTAACAATAACTGCTTCTCCAGGTTCTAATGGACAGATATCTTGGCATCTTTTTACATACATTAGTTTAAATACACAGTTTTGAGGTGCCACCGCAGAGATGGAGACAGTATAATGCCTGGTGTACCTCAGGTCTAAGGTCCAGCACCAGGTGTTTCACCAGTTTCCCAAATGGTTTGGCGAGTCCCAGCAGCTCGTTGGAGAAGTTGAATCCTCGTCTGAAACCAACGATGTTGACCACCCTCATACCCTGACAGAACAGGAAGAAAACAAGAACACTTTTGTATTAATCATTTACTTTCCAACCGTATTTATGAAACTAAACCTAATAAAGTATGTCTTAGCAGACACGTACAGAAGCTACTGACTACATACAAACTAAAAGTGAATGCAGATACATACCCCTTTCCTTGTGTTGTCTGTAGAGAAGAACAGAAACAAGGATTGATGTTAGCTCTGAATGCATTTAAACTTAATGTAAAACTTGCTTTTTGTAAACTTAAATACTCAACATGATCAGAGAGGGAAAAAAAACACTTTGCTAAGCAACCAAAGTTTAAAATTCAAATCAGTAACGAAACAGCCTTTTATGGAAAGTGTATCTTAAATCATACAAAATGAATTTTGGTCTAAAATTAAAAATACACCAAGTAAATGACAAAAATATTCAATGTTCACTGTTGTTTTACTTCAGTAATCATGCATTCTGAGGGTTAGGGTTAGGTAAAAGCGGTTGTCGGGTACCGATGGTATCCGACTCGCTGTGGGATTCGTCCTCATCTTCTGCCACTTCGTCCACCGTCACAAAGTCCTCCATATTCTCCAGGAAGTCCTGATGCAAACAAAATGGAAACACAACAAACATCTTCATGTCTAGTCTCTAAACAGTAGAGTTATCAGATATTCAGTCACAGAGGAAACCAGTGGCTTTTGGGAGCAATATCTTTTATGTAGCAATACAAACCGGTTCTATTGGCGTGCAGTTACAATCAGAAACACATATTTATTAGCCATAAATGGCCTCTCTGACAGTTTATTAAAAACTTTGTTTTTTTTTTTATTTAAAAACACGTTTGTGGAACAACATCTTTAATCACTATGCCTAACACATACTGTGTGCAATCTTTTACAATTGCAAGACCACATTTCCCATAAAATCTGCCACTTCCTGTTCTGCAGTTTTTTTTGTGGTCAATTGGCACAGGTTTGTTTTTATGATGAGGAGAGGTTGAAGAGCCGTAAATGAGGACTTATTTTTGTTGATAAAACCAAGTTTCGCCTCGTCACAATTGTCTTTCATTCTCATTGGAAGTTATGGACATCAAATGTCAACGATAATGTGGAGAAATTGCAAGCTTGACCTGAACTGTTGAAGCACAGATCTCCTTTCTCTCCGGATTACTTTACCTGATCAACACATGGATTATTTTTTTTAATTTGTGAAATTGTGTAAAAGGCATGAGGTAAGCGCTCTGTGTTGCTGTTCAGCTAACGTTACTGTTGATTGTCAGGGCTCCACTTTTTGTGTAGATTGTAATGTAGCTGGCTTGCTGGATGTATCTTCAGATATTATGAAATGGATTTAGGAGTCAGAAGTGGCCAATCAGAACCCCTTGAGATCAAATGTTAGGATAATATCAATAACATTACCTTTGAGCTCATTAAAACAATGTTTGCTGGTTATACAGTAACTTATCTATTTAACCAACAGATCAATGCTGTTGACAGCTAGCAATCAGCAATAATGTTGCCTTAAAAATCAGCTGGTCCATTACTTGGTAACACAACACTGGCTAACAGTAAAGTTTCCTAGTTTTAGTTGACCCATATATGCACTATACTGACATGTGGAAAATGATGCCAGCCTCTCTGATCTTTGGTCATTTTGGTAAATCAGTTACGTGCTGCAGTCAACCATAGTTGCTGCCAATACGTGTCAAACAATTACAAGGTAAGATGGTACCATTGTTGACTGAAACAGGTATTATAATCCGACTGTACCATGTCTTCAGGCAGCTCTCCCTCTGCCGTCTCCGAACTCTCGCCTGGTTCTGTACTTGGCTCTTCTTGGATCTCTGGTTCAGTTTCTGTTGGCTCTGACTCCAGCCCCTGGGTGGCCTCACTTTCAGCCCCACACACCTCCCCAGGTGCCTCAGTGACATCGTCACCATCAGGAAGCTGCACATGTTCATATTCAGAATTGATTTCCAGGTTTTATCCTCCATGTTTTTACGTTTCTGTCTTTCTTACCTTCTCCTCCCGAGTGTCACACTCCACTTTGAGCTCTTGCTTCTCCTCTGTGTTGCCATTGGTTACCTGGTCCTCCTCCTCCCTCTCCACCTCCTCCTCATCTCCTCCGTCCTCCCCATCCATCACACCGGACACCTCCTCGTCCTCCTTATCTGCTGCAGGCGTTGCTTTGTTGTTGTCATCCTTTGTCTCCTCTCTGGTCTTTGAGCTGAATGAGGATTTAGATGAGGAGGTGCTTCTGGTTCCACAGGAGGACGAGGAGGTGTTTGCTCCGCTGCTCCTCCGGTTTCGACCACCTCCTCCAGTCCCACCCTGTCTGCGGTTCACACTGAAACAGTTTGGTTCAGAATCTGTTAAGGAGCCAAGTATGCAGTGTGTGCTCCCACAAATGTAATAGAAAAATAAAAACAGAGCAAAAGGAATAAATAATACTATAGTCTATAACAATCACTATGCCTATTAGTTTGCATTTATTATTATAGGCTGTGATCTGATCTTGTCACAATTGTCTTTCATTCTCATTGGAAGTTATGCGCATTAAATATGAAATCAATTAACCCTTTTGTCTTTCAGTAAAGGAAATATTCTGAAATAACTTTCTGCAGTGATCACCACATGAATTATTGAATGTGTTATTGTAAGTTGGCACAAGTGTTTCGGGTGTTGTTATCGTGGTAACCAGGTGTACTCACCTGAGGGTCTTGTACTTGGTGCAGAGGTTCAGGCGGATTGGTCTTCCTTTGATGGTGAGCGGGTTCACGGTGTAATACTTCACCAGCATCTCTGCGTCCTCCGGCGTTCCCAGCTGGACAAACGCCTGCATGAACACAAAGACAAAGACAGTTTATGCAGAGCAGTGATGTTTTGGGGTTGTCGCTGGGTAACATGGACTTTCAACTCCCTCCAAAGACTTTCTATGGGGTTGAGATCTGGAGACTGGCTCGGCCAGTCCAGGACCTTGAAATGCTTCTTATGGAGCCACTCCTTCGCTACCCAGACGGTGTGTTTGGGATCATTGTCATGTTGAAAGACCCAGCAACGTTTCATCTTCAATGAAATGAAATGAACGTCCAGCAGGTTCTTGTGGACTGTGTCTGCTGCTGTGGTCCTGCGTGGCGTCTACTGCATGTGTTGTCGCCGTCATCATTGTTGCCATATCCCCATTACAGATTATAGTTAGTTAATGATTTGCTGCTACTGTAATAATTCATCATTCATTGTAACCTATTCTTATCATCCATTGTAATTCATTATAATTCATTGTGAGTGTACAATATGTGTTTGTTGATTTGTTCTGTACATGTGACATCATTGCACGTCTGTCCGTCCTGGGAGAGGGATCCCTCCTCTGTGGCTCTTCCTGAGGTTTCTTCCACCTTTTTCCCTGTTAAAAGGTTTTTTGGTGGGCAAGTTTTTCCTCACTAATCGAGGGTCTAAGGACAGAGGGTGTCACTCCCTGTACAGATTGTAATAATAAAATTTGATTTGATTTGATTTGATTTGAATGACCTTGCCCCATTCATTCTTTCCTTTACATGGATTAGTTATTAACCCTAGGTCTGTGAGAGACAGAAATCTTGCTTATTTGTCGGTGACCAAATATTTTACTGAGGATAAATTCCTCCGTAAAATATTTAAATTGATTAAAAATCCTACAATGTGATTTCCTGGATTCTTTCCCTCATTCTGTCTCTCATAGTTGAAGTGTACCTATGATGAAAGTTACAGGCCTCTCATCTTTTTATGTGGGAGAACTTAATAATACGTCTTTGCCCCACTGTAAGTGATGGAAGACAAAATCCACAGATTGTAAACCCGTCCTTTGACGTTACACTTTATTTATAGGTTCAACAGTTTGAGTGATGCAGTTTTTAAATAAGAAGCCTCATCAATAACTGGAGATTAAAAGTAGTGACGTTGGTAACAAGCTGCTGATTAGTCACCTGGTCGGTTAAGAAGAGGTGTTTCTCCACGCTGCCGAAGCGTCCAGCGATGGTCAGCAGCTCCTTCTTCTTCTCTTCCTCTCTGGGCAGGTTGGAGAAGAAAACCACCTGGCTGCCGTGACCTTTGACCTCCCTGACAGGTCTGTCCATCAGCCTGTCCGAGGACCGCTCATCTTTCTGAGGGGTCAAACACAGAGAAGCGTCTCAGGGTGTGAAGCAGAGTGGCGAGCTGCTGTCAGAGCGTCTGCTGTTACCTCAATGACCAGCAGCCTCTTGGACAGGTAGAAGGTGATGGGTTTCCCGTACAGAGCTGCTGGGTGCTGCTGGTAGTAGTTCACCATGTCCTGAGCCTCCTCGTGAGTCTCCATCTCTAAGAAGGCCTGATGGACACAAAGACACCCGTCAGCATTTCTAGATATCACTTAAACAGCCAGTGTGTCACACAAAATTCTGTGTTTGTGGAGTTTTTTTTTCAGGCAAGTAACCTCAGTAGCGAGCAGCAGAGATCAAACTGAACCCCAACTTTCTGAAAACTGAAATTTTAACCCTTGTCTCCATTTTATTGAGTGTTTACAGGCACTTCAATATTCTGGTTCTGATCATATTCACGGTGTAATCTTTACAGCCTGATATTTACATGATAAACAGTATCCGAAAACCCAGAGATCACTCACACATCAGTGAACAGCATGCATACATCTTTCATTAGTTGATATTTTCTGCTGCGGTACCTTGTTCTTGAGGATCAAGTGTTCACTCAGACGGCCGAAGGGCTCAGTGAAGGCAAACAGAGTCTTGTTGCTGAGAGGCTTCCTGTCGTACTTCACCACCACCACCCTGCTTCTCAGCTGAGGACAAATTTCCTTTAGGTCGGTATCACACTCACACATCATGTGTTAGATGTCATATAAAGAAATTTATAGAGCTGAAATAATCGGTTGATTAATCAATGAACAGAAATTTAACGAACACCAACTATTTTGACTAATCGTTTCGAGTGATTTTTAACAGGAAAATGCTAAAATTCTCATTCTAGCTTCTTAAATGTGAATATTTACTGGTTTCTTTAGTCTCTGTGACAGTAAACTGAATATCTTTGGCTTGTGGACAAAACAAGACATTTGACATCATCATCTTGAGCTTTAGAAAAAAACTGATCCACATTTTTTCACCATTTTATGGCTCAAACACGTTATTATTCAAGAAATTTAACTGATGTATTGATATTGGACAAGGACACCATTTCCAGTTCTTGCACATCATGAAGAGTTGTGGAAGGAGCGTAGGAGCAAAAAATCTCAACATGGAAAGAAAAAGAAGAAACGGGCACTTGTACTCACTTCATTGTTGACAGAGGACTAAAGCGTCACAATAAAGTGAGAACAAGTGACAGAAAGTGTGCTGGATTCTTCTTTTTCTTTCCAAATCTGAAGACACAAAGTTATTCAAATCATCCAGCAGCTTCTGAGCTCTGAGAGTGATGAACCCACATGATCAGTAGTGTGAGACCGACCTTGTTCTGTCCTGGTTGGTTCTTTCCCGACACGCCAGGACTTCCTCCTCCTGACACACAAATACACTGATGGTTAGCATCACAGACTCCCACTAGTGTTGTTTCATAGCTTTATTCTGCATCTCACACACACAGTCATTATTGTATAGTCATTATTACAGTAAAACTTTTGTCGTTGAAATCAGATATTTACTAATTTCATGTCTTTAAACAAAAACTCACTTGCTGCTCATCCAGATAAATTACCTAAAAAAACGTCACTTTGGGTTCTGCCAACATGGTATCCTGTGTCTGCAGGTCAAAAGCAGTTTTTAAGATGTTTGTTGGAGGAAACTCAATTTGTTGAGGAGCCTTAACGAAATGATCAGAGTAATTCTATACTATTGAATCCATTATTGGCCACAACCTTGTTCTCATTCAGGGTCTTGGCTGTAATAGACTCAGTACAATCTGAGTGGTGTCTTACCCCAGTTGGAGGACGTCCCTCCTGCTGTCTGTCCGGAGGACATGGGTGCCGGTCCCAGCAGGCCTGCAGACAGGTTGGGTGTGTTCAGGAGACCCCCACTGGAGCAGAGAAACCAGCTGAGAGTCAGTTATCAATACAAACAAACTGAACTATCAGTTATTTATGTGTCAGTAGATATAGTCAAGTCTGCATTTGCAGTATCATCAGTGCTTGTAGCAGCCGGATATTTCATTATTACTTCTAAGGATGTATTTTGACTTTGACAGTTTTCACAAACTCAACTGTTCCTGTGCAGCCAGTTTATTGGTTATTGTGACAATAAATATACATAAGACCTGCCTCACACTGAATTGTAATGACAGCTGTGCAGGGTTTCAAGTTAAATTTAAGACTTTAATTAATATACTTTAAAAGAAGAATTTAAGACTACTTCAAGACCTATTATACGTCCATACTGACAAAAAATACAAAAGGATGTGAAGGAAAATCAGAGTCCCAGAATTACTTAAAGAGTAAATTAACTTATTCACATTCTGCACACCCCCTGTCAAACTAGCTAGCTCAATAGTGGTTATTGGTTTTATGACAGCGTGATCTACACAAACTTTTCAGAGCAAGACTGAAGTTAATGCAACTTTATAAAAGTTCAGACAATTTTAACACACGTCATATTTAAGACATTTTAAGGCCTAAAATTCAGATTACTGGATTTGGCCAACATTACATCTGTAGTGCAACAAATGTATTTTGCTGCATGACAACAAGCAGCAGATGATATATAATCCACAATCCTCCTGTGCAAAAATACATTTAAGAGTTTATGTTTAATAGGAAGCTTCAAACCCAGTAGATATCTTTCAACATTACAGTGTTTTTAGAGTCAAAGTCCCTCTTTTTGTTTCTATACTTACTACACCGGTGTCTGTGTGAATGTGTCTTACCCTCTGCCTGAGGACATACCAGGGTCCCACTCTGGATACCTGAACACAACACAACATTTGGCCAACATTACATCTTCAGTTTGTGAGGTGCAGCAGATTGTGTCTCATTTTCTAAGTGACTCACATGTCGAGCAGCAGCCGTCTGTTTTCAGCATGTCGGAGTCCATTAATGTGTTGGTTCCACTCCTATAGACAAACAGAGGATTACTGAATATGAACAGGCTGCTTGTCCCCAAAGCAGCATGTGTTTAAAAAGGATAATTCACCCCAAAATTTAACTTGTATATGCTTTCCAGACGTAAAATCTACTTCTGAGAGAGAGAGTCTGGATGCATGAGGTTAACATTTGGACAATAACATACAATTGTGTGTTCTTGACATCTTTTTGCGTAACTGTTCTAGAAACAACAGTAAATGAAGTGAATATTTTCTTCAGGATGCTGGGAAGAAGCAGCTGTTGTTATAGTAAAATAATAGTCATCAGCTGATATGAGGGTCAATAGAAAATGACTGAATTTCAGTTGGTAGGAGGACGACTGAATCTAACTGAGGTACAAGTGTAAGAACATGAAGACTCTGCACATGCTGTACAAAGACATAAAACAAGGCCCCCAGTCAGTGAAAACATGAGTGATGATTACCACCTGACCAGACTGCAGCTGAGCTCAGGTGTCTGAACTGAAACAGGTAAAGTTAGTCCAAGAGGAGAGAAGGAGACTGCGCGGTACTCACCATGGTGGAGTGCACATCAAAGTCACAAAGAGAGCACACATGGGGGAACATGGGGGGCGTGACTCCCAAGAAGTCTTGGACTTTTCCGTGTGACGGGGAGCCCATCCTCCGCTGCATAAAGACCGGGTCAGGCGGTGGTGGCCCCATGCCCAGCCCGACATAGGGATCATGGTGGGAAAGCTCAGAATACTTCCTCTCTCTGCCATCACTGCCACCGTAATTTAAGCTGTAGCCCCGGCTGGAGGAGGCGTCCTGCAGTGAACCATACCCAAAGTCTCCAGGGGCTGAACTTTGACCCAGAGAAGAGCTGCTCATCCTGCCCATGTGGGCGTCATCCCAGCTGTCCCGGCCTCCTCGGTACACCTTGTCTGAAGACATGGAGGACGCCACCCGCCGCTCTCCTGTGTCACCTTTGCGGCTCTTGAGCTGCATGAGGATGTGCGGCAGCGTCTCCACACTTATGTCCTCTTCAGGGATTTGAGCCAGAGCGTCCAGGTCGGAGGGCGACAGCCCCAAGCTGGCAAACAGCTTCATGGTGCTGCCAAGATGGCTGCTGCTACCACGTCGGGGCATCTGGGAGCCGTTGTCCTGGCCCTCTGTGCTGCCACTGCCCACCCCCACACCTGAGGCCACAGCCCCTACGTGCCGGTTGGAACGCTGCTCGTTCATACTGAAGTTTAAGGTCTCTGCGGCAGCAAGGAGCCCCCGACCCACAGCAAAGCCTTTCTGACTGCCATCTGACTGTGACCTCTGAGACATGATGCCACAAAGCTGAGTGACTCAAGATGAAGAATGAAGCAGGCGGGAAAAAGTGTCTGTTTAAGGATGAAGTTAAAGTCTGTGAATGTCTCCTTAAAGAGTGAACCTCCTCTTCTCCTCTGCAGGATTTCTGCTGAAACACAGTGGGGCAGATATTCTTCAAATGCTGCTTCCGCTAAGGAAACAGAAGCCGAGCTGAGAGGCAACAACAGCACTGAGTTACAGGTGCAAATGGAAGAAAATGACTGATTCATTAACAGTCAGCTGTGCAGACGTTAGCTGTAATTACTGAATGTGTCAATTAAAAAGAGGAGATAAAACAGGACTTTAAAAGAGTCAGAATTAACCTCAGACAAGGAGGAAGAAAATGAACTGATGTGGACAGAATATGATGGATCAGAACTGAGAACATCCTCACTGAGAAAAAGGAGAAAGCTGAGGATCCTGACCCTCACTATGGGTCTTCACAGCTTCACAGGGGTTACAAGGCATAAATATGGTATATCAGCATTTCATTTATTTCTGTGAAAGAAACAACTAACTAGTCGTCATTTTTAAAGTTTAGACTGTTATTTAAAGTATAAACTTGAAAATGCATCCAAACTTCCTGCAGGTATCGCATCCACCTTTGGGTTTATTATACAGTTAATCAGTTGTTCTGTGCTGTTACTGTTATGCATTAAATATAATATAAAAACAGCCATGAAATATGTCAGGGTTCACTCAATGATAGCAAAGGATCCTTTAAAAGAAAAAGGTTGGTGCAAAGTATCACAGACAGATGTGATGAACAAAATAAGCCTCTGTTTGTTGAGGTTTGACAGATCTCTGCTGAGATGAATGACTGCAGTTAATTATTGTGTTTGTAATAAAACGACTCAGGTTAAACTAACTAACAGGAGAATAATCACCGTCTTAAATTACTGTGCTAAATATTTGTATTTATGGTTCTTTAACTTTTCTCTGAGCGTCGGAAGCTAACGGCCGAGCTACATAGGCAATGCTAACTTTAGCATCAGAACTAACCTGCTAACCGGCTCTTACACACTAACGATGGTTCACATTAAAGTGTGTACTGTTGGATTATATGTAAATTGCAAATAATTAATAGTAATTACAAGTAAGTTATAAACAACCTTACCTTAGTTTATTTAAAACGTAGCTTACAGTTAGCATGAACAGCAAGCGCAAACAAAAGCTGACTTGGAGCTGCTTCTTCTTCTTCTTTGGAATTAATGGCGGTTGGCAGCCAGCTTGTAAGTACATTACCGCCACCTACTGCGCGGACCACAGATGAAGAAAACTACTGCTTGACCTATTTAGCAGGTTCATCAAAGTTTTAATGTTGATCTCTGTCTCGTTGTATTTGGTTAAATTCCCCTTGTTTACAATCCTCGTATGTAATTTCTGTAATTTCCCAGTTTTTGGGAAAGTCATTTACTCGAAATACCGGTTGTTGAGGTGGAGTTACAGCCAGTTTTATTTAACCCTAAACCTGAATTTAATCGTAACTCTTTTGAAAGCCTTTCTTCTTAGTATTTCACACCCAACCTGGAAAACTATGCAGCCAGTTCTATGTGTTATAGTGTACTTCTCTTCTGGCCCCAGGTTTAAGTTTAGTCCTCAGTATACATAGAGTAAATTATAGTATGTGTTTTCAATATTCATGTGGTCGTTGATAATGATAGAAACACATGAACATTAGAAGCAGCTGGAAAACCTGATGTATATTTAGACTGTTTTTCCTGAAATAACTTTAACAATTTCTTCATGTAAACCAGAAAGTCCTATTTATCAAGTTAAATCAGAGGAGACAGGCCAAAAGGACAATTTCCAGGTGGGAGAAAAAAAACATCCAACAAGAGCAGAGAAAAGGCGGAAGTGGACATGCTTCCTTTAGTTTTCATTGGTCCGGTAACACGTGACGGCAGAAGTGCGGTTCACCCAATCATGAGCGAGCACGGGGTGACGTAGCTGATGTAAACAAACAGAGACAGCGCGGCCATTACAGAAGAAGTAGAGCTAAAACACGGAGTTGACCGTTTGCTTCTGCCGGCGTTGAACAGATCACTGTGTGAGGTATTTCAGTCATTAAAACACAACGTTTGATTCTATTCGATTGTTTTAACGTTCGTGTTTGTGTGTTTGTGTCATTTATTGTCGTGTCTCGACTCTAAACACGTCAACAGCGGTCGTTAGCTAGCTGCTATTGTCCGTAAGACAGACAGCGGCCATCACAGCGACCTGAGCGCGGACACACCGGGACGGACTGACGGTTAAAAGTTAAACTGTTCTGATGGTAACCGTCTGTGTGTGTGTCGCAGGTGGTGACCGGTAACCGTCTGTCTGTGTCTGCGGAGCGAAATGAAAGACCCGAGTCTGAGCACCACCGGCCCGAACATGACGATCAGTAACGAGGTCATCCTGCTCAGCAGCCAGCTCGCTGCGGAGGAGAACCCGTTCGCCGAGTACATGTGGATGGAGAACGAGGAGGAGTTCAACCGACAGGTGAGCCAGCCACACCTGGAGGACAGTCCAGAGGGGAGAAAGACACCGCTGTAAAGTCAGTATTTAACTAAACACGCACGCGCACAGACTCAAGCTGGAATCCAGGTCAACACGTGACGTCATGAGTTGACAGGTGTGCTGTAGAAAGTACAATATTTCCCTCTGAAATGAAGTGGAAGTATAAATCAAATGACAATAATGTACCTCAACATTGTACAGTACTTGAGGTTACTGAGGGTATTAAAATAATGAATTGTGCCTAAAGTTTGACTTTGTCACTGTTTTGAGAAACTTTTTTTTCACAAAAATATTTATTCACATTTAAATATTTGAAAGCTGCTGACCTCCTGATCCTCTGGTAGGTCATTCAGGACTAAAGGCCACAGGACATTTTCTTTTCAGGCCCCTCAGTTACACTTTTAACTTGTTTTGAACAGTGCAATATAAATAAAAGTATTATAATTATAATTCTGATTTATTTTATTTAATTATCGGTTAATCATTTCGTCTTTTTTTTTAGCAAAAACACCAAAATGTTAGATGCCTCCAGATTCCTAATGTGAAGATTTTCTGTATTTCTTTGACAATTGATTGAATATTTTTTGATAATCTAGACATCTTTGTCTTATATTTATTTATATAGTGTTTTTATTATCTATTAATATGTTGATTATTTTGTGCCAGCGACCATCTTGCTGTTCTTGCTTGACAGCTTCCTACCTCAAGCTTGATGTCAGAGCAAAATGGCTGCCGTGTGAATATGACAAATGTTAAAACATTTAATGTGTAAAAATCCTCACAGTAAAGATTATCTGTCCACAATAAACAGAATGTCACATCTTAACATGGCTGATTGTCTGCATGTTCAGTGTGGTTTAAAATATCAAATATAACCTACTTACATTTTCAACTGATTGTGACGGGTTTGAATTAATAAACACCCCATGTTGGTCAAATATCGCTGTTTATGTGTCTGCGTGCAGGTGGAGGAGGAGCTGTGGGAGGAGGAGTTTATCGAGCGCTGTTTCCAGGAGATGCTGGAGGAAGAGGAGCAGTGGGAGTGGTTCATCCCATCCAGAGACCTCCCCTCTCTGCAGGAGCAGCTTGGCCTCCTGGGGCTCGATGCAGACGCAGACTTTGATGTTGTGGTGAGTCCACCGTCCTGTCAATCAGCTGGCTGCTGTTGCCTTGCAACTGATGGCTGCTAACAGCCATGATGGCTCGTGTTTGTAGTTTTATAGCTCCAGCAGTGTCTCGGTGAGAACATGAGAGAATAATGACATCTTTCTTTGCTGTAGGAGTGTCTGTGTTCTTCATGTTTTCACTGAACTTCACAAACTGGAATGTTCTCTGCAGATTGGTTCTATCAATGATTACAAGCCGTCCGATCCAGAGGCAGCAAAGCAGCCCATTACTATGTTTCACATACAGCGACCAAAAGGTTTGATTTTGAGTCTGTCCATAGACGGGCAGTAATGTTGTTTCTGGAGAGTTGTGGTTTTCTCCTTGCAGCTCTGTCTTGCACGCAGCTGATGTTGAAAGCTCTCAGTGACATTGACCGTGACCTTGGCGTCCTTTGTGACCTCAAACTTTCAAGTGCCGCTCTCCATGTTGGGCTGTTGCAGTGGAGATGGACTGTTTCAAACACAGTTCAGCAACACCGCACATGATTGGCTGTTCATCACTGTCTTTTTCTTCTTCTTCTCTGCAGGTCAACAGCAGTCTGAACCCAAATGCCAAGGAGTTCACTCCGGGCATCCAGGAGCATATCATGTGACCGTGTCAGGTGCCGCTGCTCCAGTCCGCACTGTGACATCATCAACAAGATGTCTGCCGTATTTTCCAGATGCCACTCAACCTTCAGCCTGACGTGTTGCCAAAGTTTGGTGTGTTCTCGCTTCGCCTGTTATGTTCAAGTTCAGAGTGTTTTTCGTACAAACCACCAACTGTGTGTGTGTGTGTGTGTGTGTGTGTGTGTGTGTGAGAAAAAAAAAAGCTGATCTGTTAAAATTGGCTCGTCATTTTTTATTTTTGCACTTCTATTTTAGAAACTGAGTTCTGTGTTCCTGTTTCAGCATCTGATCGTCAAAAAGCACTTTTCCAGATGGATTGATTGATTACTTTTCGAGCTGGTGGTTTAGTTTTGACTGTGGTAGTCGAGAGCTGCTTCTGTTCGGGTCTTTTCCCAGCATCCTTTGTGTTTTTCTGTCCCTGTTGGTCCCTGCTGACTGCCGGCACTTTGTTGCCTCATTAACTGATTTTTGTGTTGAGTTTTTTCTAAATGCACATAAAGTACTGTATAAAAAGTCATATAAAGAAAAAAGTTGTAAAAAAAATCTATTTTTTCTTAAAACTATTTGAAAATAAATGTTGGAGGAAAAAAAATGTGATTTTAAAGCCTGATCTTTTCACAGCAGCATGTTTATGTTCATTGGTTGAGCTGGAGAAGTTTAATATAATATCACATTTTATTAGTTTTAGGGCTGATTATTTTAATTATTGATCTATTAGGATGTTTACACAAATAAATCAAGAACAGCAACATCAGCGAAAATAAGTGAGAATCACATAAATGATAAACCAAACATTTAACTAAAATAAATAAATCCCCCATATATACATAACTAGTGATGTTCCTGGAACACGTGGTGGGTAAGAAGCCAGAACATGTTCATGTTTAAGAAGCCGAAAGCTGAGAATTTGAACTTTAAAAAAAAAAAAAAAAAAATTACAGTACCCAGAAGTGATTAATTGATTAGTTGACGATTAATTTAATAGTTGACAACTAATTGATCAATTGTCGGAGCTCTGGTGTTGGAACCTTTCTACATGAAAAAAACTGATTATATTTTGTTAAAGATACCACATAGGAAAATAAAACTTGCACAAATACTGAGGCAGGTTTTCTCTGTTTATTGTCACAATAACCAATAAACCCGCAGGTTTAAAGTAATACATGCTTTAACTACCCAGCAGTTATGAGCAGTAACAACAAAACATATACAAACTAAACCTATCTGAACATGAATACTTTGTTTGCCTGGTTTGAGCAGTTTGATGACTTAACACGTTTGTTGTACGAGACAACAGGAACTGCTCATAGTGAGGAGAGTCCAGATATACTGAGAAGCAGAAACTTGGTGACTGGTTTCATCCATCCAACAATCTTCTGCTTCATTTAACTGAAAAATCATTTTTTTGTCTGAGGTGATAAATACAATAAAGAAAAAAATGTGGCAGAAATGTCACTGCAACCACATAGTGTGTTTTATTGTTACTTTTAGTAGAAATATAAACCTTAATCTAGAATAATCATTTCATTATTTTACAATTTATTGCAGCATCAATAACATGAACACCAGAGTCTGTTATCAGCTGCACACATTACTGACAAACCTTTAAAACAACAAACCTGTTTTTTAAATGATGAGCTGTGATACAAAACAAATGGTGGAATATTCCTTAAAACTCAAGAACAAATAAACAGATTTTATAGATTGATTAGTTCATCTATAAAATGTGGATCTCAGATCATGAGAAATGTGGATCAGTGTTTCCCAAAGCCAAGATGACGTCTTCAAATGTCAAAATATCTTATCTTAACAAATGACTTAAGCTGTAGATCAGTTTAAGATTCAGGTGTGAGTCTGTGGGGGTCTATAGCGCCCCCTGCGCCACCCTCCTGAACAGATGCCGTCTCTGCTCGGCCGTCATGTTCTCGCAGCTCTCCAGCAGGTTTGCGATGATGAGCGTCTGCTGAATGCTGGACGCCTTCACCCACAGACGGCCGTTCATCCCAACCACCAGCTCACAGGGAAACAGCTGCTGCAGCTCCACCCGCAGGGTGCTGTGAGGGGACAGCAGTCTGGGTGGGGAGGGGGGTACGTTATCATTAATAGTGTCGGAAGACGTACTCAGATCCTTTACTGCAGTAAAATTACCACACAGTAATTTAAAAATACTACATTATAGTAAAAGTCTATCAGTACACCAGCTTGATGTAGTTAAAGTACTGCAGTATCAGTACATAAGTACTGTGATCTTGATGTAGTTAAAGTACTGCAGTATCAGTACATAAGTACTGTGATCTTGATGTAGTTAAAGTACTGCAGTAACAGTACATAAGTATAGTGATCTTGATGTAGTTAAAGTACTGCAGTATCAGTACATAAGTACTGTGATCTTGATGTAGTTAAAGTACTGCAGTAACAGTAGTGTTTTAGTTAAAGTTGAAAAATGAAAACTCTTCATCTGTAAGTGTGTGTGTGTGTGTGTGTGTGTGTGTGTGTGTGTGTGTGTGTTTCTGAATCAAAGCCTCAGAGCTCAGCTCAGGGCCATTTGCTGGTCAGGCAAAATCATGCAGTACAAATGTGTTATTTTCACCTATTCTTAAAACGGTGTATTTGAATATCTCTGCATACTGGGGTCCAACAGGGGTAAACAGTGTTGGACTCAATGAACCAACTGTATTCATGTCATGATGTTAGTAAAATTTTTATTGCTTTGACACAATTTTTTAAAACTTGACCTCACTGTATAAAATGACCCATTGTGATACAATATGTATCATATTGTATCATGATACAATATGATACATATTGTTTAATGATACAATATGTATCATATTGTATCATATTGGTATCATGATACATATTGTATTGCTGAAATATTGGATCATTTGAACATTTATTGAAATGAAACCATGTGAGAAGTTTAGAGGTAAAAATCACTATTTGGTGGAGCTGTTAACAACTCATAGACATCTGAAATGTGACCCGACTACACACTGCTGTTAGTAAGACGTCAACAGACTAAAAGGTTGAAACCACTGGTTTCATCTTTAACAATGTGTTGGATTTTAAAAGCTTCTTATATTATCCATTGAGTCAAATCTGCATCTGAACAGTAACTAAAGCTGTCAGATAAATGTAGTGGAGTACAAAGTACTAGATGTACCTCTGACATGTAGAAAGTACTAGATGTACCTCTGACGAGTAGAAAGTACTAGATTTACCTCTGACGAGTAGAAAGTACTAGATGTACCTCTGACATGTAGAAAGTACTAGATTTACCTCTGACATGGAGTAGAGAGAAGTATAAAGTAGTATCACATGGAAATACTCAAGTAGAGTACAAGTACTTCAAAGATGTACTGATGTACTACTTGAGTAAATGTACTTAGTTACTTTCAACAACTTTTAATAGTTAGTTAGTTAGTTATAACTTAGTTAACTATTAATAACCAGAATGCATTTCTGGCTTGTTGTACCTTCTGACGAGTCCCAGAGAGACTCTGAACAGCAGACCTCCTGCTCCAAACACTCCCATCCCATTGGCTCGTCCTGAACTGTCCACACACACCAGCTCTGGCTCCATGTCCTTATTGGCTATGACAAACTGAGAGAACACCAGGTCTCCCACCTGCATAGATAACACACAAAGAGGAGGGGTCACCGCTCACATGGGGCCTCATTTATAAAACAGTGCGTATGATCCAAACCAAAAGTCTCCTCTGCAACATGGCTGGTTTGAATATGATGTATCTATAATCAGAGATGTATAATAACAAAATCTCATTACCTACCTACCTACCTACCTACCTACCTACCTACCTACCTTAAATCCCTGTCTGTTTTTTGCCTTATGTACTTTCTTTCTCTGTAAAAGCATCTTTGAGCACTTGGAAAAGTACTATATAAAAATGATGTATTATTATTATTATTAAAGTCATTCCTCAAGATACCGGTTGTTGAGGTGGAGTTACAGGTTTAAGTTTAGTCCTCAGTATACATAGAGTAATTATAGTATGCGTTTTCAATATTCATGTGGACAAATAAATAATGATAGCATTAACACACTAATTCTATCCATCTATCTAATCCATCCATCCATCTAATCCATCCATCCATCCATCCATCCATCCATCCATCTATCTAATCCATCCATCCATCCATCCATCCATCTATCCATCCATCCATCCATCTATCTAATCCATCCATCCATCCATCCATCCATCTATCCATCCATCCATCCATCAAATCCATCCATCTAATCCATTGGTTCTCAAAGTGCGGCCCGCGGGCCAATGGCGGCCCGCGAAAATATTAATGGCGGCCCGCGATAACATCTGTCAAATTTGTAAAATTGTTAAAACTGTATTTTGCTTTGAAAGAATAAATCTCCGTTTAGTTGAGTTTAGCGGCATCTACAGGCCTAAGCGGTAATTACAGGTGTGTCTGACCATCACCATTCACACTCCTAGAGGCCAAGAACGGAACAGTCATGTAAGTGGAACGGTGGTTGTGTGAAGATGGAGTATGAGATGGAGGAGCGAGAACCAGAGCGGGATCCGGGCACCTCGAGAAAAAAACGCAATGTCAGTGATGAGAAAACCCTCATGGGTCGGAAAAAGTTGTTTGCCTGATCTGCAAGCAGGTCATTGCTGTGCGCAAGGACTTCAACATAAAAGTTACGATAAGTTCAGTGGTAAGGATCGCACCAGTAAACGTGAGCTGCTTAAAAGAGGTTACACTGCACAGCAGTCAGTTTTCACAACTTTGTCTAAAACCGGTGAAGCTGTAACACAGGCTAGCTACGTGGTAGCTCAAGAAATAGCTAAGCGGAGCAAGCCGTTTAGTGACGGCGAGTTTGTGCATGCTGTCCTTCGTATCGCAACGCCGGAGATGGACCCGGACATCAGAGGAATCGTAGCCAATCGGAAACAGCACCACAGAGCCCATTGAAAAACGGTATGTTGTAGTTAAGATACAAATTTATAGTGTGACTTACAGTAATGACAAGCTTATTAATGACAGGCAATGATATGAATGATGATGATGAAGTTTCTTTCTTTCTCTCTCTCTCTCTCTCTCTCCCTCTCCCCCCTCCCCTCTTTCTCTCTCTGCCCCTTTCAGGTGTCCCTGTGGTGTTGTGGTAGCTGGAATTGCCCCAGACATTATGATAAGAAGCAATCTGTTCTAAAGACTGTTCTAAATACGTTTGTTACTGTTAATGACTTATCCCAAATCTGTCTGTTTTAGGGTATAGAACCCCAGTGATGTTTGCCAGGTTTAGCCTAAAACTGAGTTTATTAAAATGTGTTAATTGCAACAATGAAAACTGCATAGGTGCAATATGGTCATTAAAATAATTACAAATGGAATTTATTTTTGCTTTTCTTTTTTTCTCCCCCGTCCCGCCCCGCTGGTGGCCCTCACCACAGTGTTCGGTTGCTAAATTGGCCCTCACCCATCAAAACTTTGAGAACCCCTGATCTAATCCATCCATCCATCCATCCATCCATCCATCCATCCATCTAATCCATCCATCCATCCATCTAATCCATCCATCCATCCATCCATCCATCTAATCCATCCATCCATCCATCTAATCCATCCATCCATCCATCCATCCATCTAATCCATCCATCCATCCATCTATCTAATCCATCCATCCATCCATCCAGTTACTAACTAAACTTTTTCCTCAGAGTTTCTGTGCTCCACTGAAGCCACTGAACAATGCATCAAATCACACAACATGGTCGTTGTGGGTGTTGTAGTCGTGCGCCCTATATATGAAAACAGTTTTAAAATAGGCCATTCATTGAAGGTACGCCTTATAATCCGATGCGCTTTGTAGTGCAGAAAATACGGTACTTAGCATCTAATTAGGCTAACTGTAGCCTCATTGCAGGACCCATCTTTAGCGTAGCGACACTTAGCTAGAAGAAAACTATAGATTCTTCTCTTATATTTGTAAAATGGACAACCTTGGCTACAACCTACAACACCCAACACCACCGTATAGTGTGATTTGGTGCATTTTCAAGGGCTTCAGAAAAACGGTTACACTTAAATCGCAGCATCTCAACTAGTCTGCATTTCAAGTCCTCCCTTACTCCTGTTTTTCATGATGTATTGTGGATGTATCAAGTCAGGCCTAGCACTGTGGGTTTTGCAATTAGGCATGTTATTAGAGTACCAATGATAGATTTTTGGTTATGGGGTTGCTTGCTCAAGGCTTGTATTGTAGAATCTATGGGGCCAATTTTCCTCAGCGATCCTGCTTGGAATGTAAGTGATGCCTGACAAAAGTCCACAGTCCTCCTCTGTGCCCTTCTGCCCTCAGTGTCTCACCTGGACGTCCTGCCCTCAGTGTCTCACCTGGACGTCCTGCCCTCAGTGTCTCACCTGGACGTCCTGCCCTCAGTGTCTCACCTGGACGTCCTGCCCTCAGTGTCTCACCTGGACGACCTGCCCTCAGTGTCTCACCTGGACGTCCTGCCCTCAGTGTCTCACCTAGACGTCCTGCCCTCAGTGTCTCACCTGGACGACCTGCCCTCAGTGTCTCACCTGGACGTCCTGCCCTCAGTGTCTCACCTGGACGTCCTGCCCTCAGTGTCTCACCTAGACGACCTGCCCTCAGTGTCTCACCTGGACGTCCTGCCCTCAGTGTCTCACCTAGACGACCTGCCCTCAGTGTCTCACCTAGACGTCCTGCCCTCAGTGTCTCACCTAGACGTCCTGCCCTCAGTGTCTCACCTAGACGTCCTGCCCTCAGTGTCTCACCTAGACGACCTGCCCTCAGTGTCTCACCTGGACGTTGGGTCTGTTCCTCTTGGTCGCACCTTCAAACGCTAGGTAGGACAGCGACGCCTGCTCACTTCCTCCAAAGTCCACCTTGAAGATGTCTCCTGATTTGACCATCACAATGCCGATGACCGTCTCTCCTTTAGCAGGGACGTACTGAGGACAGACGGACAGATTTAAAATCCCAGCATGCACTGCTTTTACATAATTTTTTACAGACTTAAACTGAGAACTGCTGAACTCCATTCAAATATAATAACTAGCAAGAACAACAGCAAAGCAGATGAATAAAGCTGAACTTTAATGGCATTAAATGCTACTTGGTAACATGTCCTGTTAGCCGTAAAAACAACTGATGCATGAGTCTTGAAATCCAGCAAAATGAGATGAGCTCAATAAAAACCTTAAATTCTGTAAATGCAGATTCACAGTGAACATATGGAGCAGGTAAGCGCCGTGTATGAACTGGTTCCAGTGTTTATAATGTATCTGAAGTCTCACCCTCCTCTGCTGGGAATCGATCCAGAACATGTTGGGGTGTTTATGTCGGAGGACACCGCTCTTACACACCACCAGCCGGTCTCCGCTGCGCCGCAGCCCCGGGCCGCACACCACCTTCTCCGGCTTCACATTATCCGTCAGAGAGATGGTGTCGTCGGCCTGAAAGGAGAAGTCATCTCCGGGTAACAAAACCTGCCCGACTTTCTCTTTTAAACAGGAAAACATCTCGACTTTGTGGAGTTTAGACTCACACACGTGTCGTATGTTGTTGCTGTACGAACACAAAAAATGTGACACACTGGAAACAGGAAACTCATCAGCTGGGCTGCAGCGCCTCTGGAGGACAAAACAACAAACTGATGATAATCACAACATCACAACTAATCACAAATAAAATATGATTTTAAATAAAAGTTTCTGCAGCTCAGAAAGAGAAACTAGATATTTATAACAACAACAACATTTATACACCAGCACACGAAAGTTTAAACCAAATAATAAATTAAAATCACACAAAGATTTGAAACAATAAAACTCAGATCTGAAAGGATTAAAATATGAATTGCAGCTGTAAAACCGAAAAACAAGATTTAAACATTTGTACAGATATTTTATTATTAACTCACAAACAAAGACACAAGACAGAACAAAATATTACGTATATTAATAATAACACATCCTCAATCCTGTCAACCCAGACAACATACCACTCTTTACCACTAGTTTCACTGTTACTGTAATAATTCATCATTCATTGTCATTATTCTCATTTTATCATTGTCATTATTTATCACTATTATTCATTGTGAGTGTACAATATGTGTGTGTTGATTGTTCTGTACATGTGACATCATTGCACGTCTGTCCGTCCTGGGAGAGGGATCCCTCCTTTGTGGCTCTTCCTGAGGTTTCTTCCACCTTTTTCCCTGTTAAAAGGTTTTTTGGTGGGCAAGTTTTTCCTCACTAATCGAGGGTCTAAGGACAGAGGGTGTCACTCCCTGTACAGATTGTAAAGCCCTCTGATACTAATGTATTTTGTGATTTTGGGCTATATAAATAAAATTTGATTTGATTTGATTTGATTTGACAACATCTACAAAAACAACACAAATAACGGAGAATTTCCCAAATGCAACACAAAGCTCAAATAAGAGAGTGAGACCCAAATGATACAGCACCATACTGCAAAAGAAAAAATAAAGAAAATCAAGTCAATTATACCCACAGAAAATACTTATATTCCCTATAATCAATTAGTTTCTTTTTTATGAATGAATGAATTGTTTTATTTACATGACCATAATTTAAATAAATTATTCAGATGCATTAGTTAAAAACAAACCAAACATTTCAGCATGTAAACCCACTATCATCAACACATCAACAACAACTAAACATCAACATGGATATACACATAAATGTCATCCAAACATGAACATAAACCGCCCACACATGACACTCCATTTCCAAATACAACAGTACACAAACACAACCCCATAAGCACAAAACACACACAAATCCAAACTTAATCTAAACACTCTCAAACACTGTACATGAGATCCACTTCACACACAAACACACATGTTCAGCTCCAACAAATCTAACTGGAACATAAACTTTTTAAACAATATTTGTTGTAAATCATGATGTAATGTACATTACATTATGATATAAAAGACAGTAAATCATGATATAAATGACAGTACATCATGATATAAATGACAGTACATCATGATATAAAAGACAGTACATCATGATATAAATGACAGTAAATCATGATATAAAAGACAGTAAATCATGATATAAATGACAGTACATCATGATATAAAAGACAGTAAATCATGATATAAATGACAGTACATCATGATATAAAAGACAGTAAATCATGATATAAAAGACAGTACATCATGATATAAATGACAGTACATCATGATATAAATGACAGTACATCATGATATAAAAGACAGTACATCATGATATAAATGACAGTAAATCATGATATAAATGACAGTAAATCATGATATAAAAGACAGTACATCATGATATAAATGACAGTACATCATGATATAAAAGACAGTACATCATGATATAAATGACAGTAAATCATGATATAAAAGACAGTAAATCATGATATAAAAGACAGTACATCATGATATAAATGACAGTACATCATGATATAAAAGACAGTAAATCATGATATAAAAGACAGTACATCATGATATAAAAGACAGTACATCATGATATAAATGACAGTAAATCATGATAACAAAGACAGTACATCATGATATAAATTACAGTAAATCATGATATAAAAGACAGTAAATCATGATATAAATGACAGTACATCATGATATAAATGACAGTACATCATGATATAAATGACAGTACATCATAGTATAAAGAACAGTAAATCATGATATAAAAGACAGTAAATCATGATATAAATGACAGTACATCATGATATAAAAGACAGTAAATCATGATATAAATGACAGTAAATCATGATATAAAAGACAGTACATCATGATATAAATGACAGTACATCATAGTATAAAGAACAGTAAATCATGATATAAAAGACAGTACATCATGATATAAAAGACAGTACATCATGATATAAAAGACAGTAAATCATGATATAAAAGACAGTACATCATGATATAAATGACAGTACATCATGATATAAATGACAGTAAATCATGATAACAAAGACAGTACATCATGATATAAATGACAGTACATCATGATATAAAAGACAGTAAATCATGATATAAAAGACAGTAAATCATGATATAAAAGACAGTACATCATGATATAAAAGACAGTACATCATGATATAAATGACAGTAAATCATGATAACAAAGACAGTACATCATGATATAAATTACAGTAAATCATGATATAAAAGACAGTAAATCATGATATAAATGACAGTACATCATGATATAAATGACAGTACATCATGATATAAAAGACAGTAAATCATGATATAAATGACAGTACATCATGATATAAAAGACAGTACATCATGATATAAATGACAGTAAATCATGATATAAAAGACAGTACATCATGATATAAATGACAGTACATCATGATATAAATGACAGTACATCATGATATAAATGACAGTAAATCATGATATAAAAGACAGTACATCATGATATAAAAGACAGTACATCATGATATAAAAGACAGTACATCATGATATAAATGACAGTAAATCATGATATAAAAGACAGTACATCATGATATAAAAGACAGTACATCATTATATAAAAGACAGTACATCATAGTATAAAGAACAGTAAATCATGATATAAAAGACAGTACATCATGATATAAAAGACAGTAAATCATGATATAAATGACAGTACATCATGATATAAAAGACAGTACATCATGATATAAATGACAGTAAATCATGATATAAAAGACAGTACATCATGATATAAATGACAGTACATCATGATATAAATGACAGTACATCATGATATAAATGACAGTAAATCATGATATAAAAGACAGTACATCATGATATAAAAGACAGTACATCATGATATAAAAGACAGTAAATCATGATATAAAAGACAGTAAATCATGATATAAATGACAGTACATCATGATATAAATGACAGTACATCATGATATAAAAGACAGTAAATCATGATATAAAAGACAGTAAATCATGATATAAAAGACAGTACATCATGATATAAAAGACAGTAAATCATGATATAAAAGACAGTACATCATGATATAAAAGACAGTAAATCATGATATAAAAGACAGTACATCATGATATAAATGACAGTACATCATAGTATAAAGAACAGTAAATCATGATATAAAAGACAGTACATCATGATATAAATGACAGTACATCATGATATAAAAGACAGTAAATCATGATATAAATGACAGTACATCATTATATAAAAGACAGTAAATCATGATATAAATGGCAGTAAATCATGATATAAATGACAGTACATCATTATATAAAAGACAGTAAATCATGATATAAAAGACAGTACATCATGATATAAATGACAGTACATCATGATATAAATGACAGTACATCATGATATAAAAGACAGTAAATCATGATATAAATGACAGTACATCATTATATAAAAGACAGTAAATCATGATATAAATGGCAGTAAATCATGATATAAATGACAGTACATCATTATATAAAAGACAGTAAATCATGATATAAAAGACAGTACATCATGATATAAAAGACAGTACATCATGATATAAAAGACAGTAAATCATGATATAAAAGACAGTACATCATGATATAAATGACAGTACATCATAGTATAAAGAACAGTAAATCATGATATAAAAGACAGTACATCATGATATAAATGACAGTACATCATGATATAAAAGACAGTACATCATGATATAAAAGACAGTAAATCATGATATAAAAGACAGTAAATCATGATATAAAAGACAGTACATCATGATATAAATGACAGTACATCATGATATAAAAGACAGTAAATCATGATATAAAAGACAGTAAATCATGATATAAAAGACAGTACATCATGATATAAAAGACAGTAAATCATGATATAAAAGACAGTACATCATGATATAAATGACAGTACATCATAGTATAAAGAACAGTAAATCATGATATAAAAGACAGTACATCATGATATAAATGACAGTACATCATGATATAAAAGACAGTAAATCATGATATAAATGGCAGTAAATCATGATATAAATGACAGTACATCATTATATAAAAGACAGTAAATCATGATATAAATGACAGTACATCATTATATAAAAGACAGTAAATCATGATATAAAAGACAGTAAATCATGATATAAATGACAGTACATCATGATATAAAAGACAGTACATCATGATATAAATGACAGTACATCATTATATAAAAGACAGTAAATCATGATATAAATGGCAGTAAATCATGATATAAATGACAGTACATCATTATATAAAAGACAGTAAATCATGATATAAATGACAGTACATCATTATATAAAAGACAGTAAATCATGATATAAAAGACAGTAAATCATGATATAAATGACAGTACATCATGATATAAAAGACAGTACATCATGATATAAATGACAGTACATCATGATATAAATGACAGTACATCATGATATAAATGACAGTACATCATGATATAAATGACAGTAAATCATGATATAAAAGACAGTAAATCATGATATAAATGACAGTACATCATGATATAAATGACAGTACATCATGATATAAAAGACAGTAAATCATGATATAAAAGACAGTACATCATGATATAAAAGACAGTAAATCATGATATAAATGACAGTACATCATGATATAAATGACAGTAAATCATGATATAAATGACAGTAAATCATGATATAAAAGACAGTAAATCATGATATAAATGACAGTACATCATGATATAAATGACAGTACATCATGATATAAAAGACAGTAAATCATGATATAAAAGACAGTACATCATGATATAAATGACAGTACATCATGATATAAAAGACAGTAAATCATGATATAAATGACAGTAAATCATGATATAAAAGACAGTAAATCATGATATAAATGACAGTACATCATGATATAAATGACAGTACATCATGATATAAAAGACAGTAAATCATGATATAAAAGACAGTACATCATGATATAAAAGACAGTAAATCATGATATAAATGACAGTACATCATGATATAAATGACAGTAAATCATGATATAAATGACAGTAAATCATGATATAAAAGACAGTAAATCATGATATAAATGACAGTACATCATGATATAAATGACAGTACATCATGATATAAAAGACAGTAAATCATGATATAAAAGACAGTACATCATGATATAAATGACAGTACATCATGATATAAAAGACAGTAAATCATGATATAAAAGACAGTACATCATGATATAAATGACAGTACATCATGATATAAAAGACAGTAAATCATGATATAAATGACAGTACATCATTATATAAAAGACAGTAAATCATGATATAAATGACAGTACATCATGATATAAATGACAGTACATCATGATATAAAAGACAGTAAATCATGATATAAATGACAGTACATCATTATATAAAAGACAGTAAATCATGATATAAATGACAGTAAATCATGATATAAAAGACAGTAAATCATGATATAAATGACAGTACATCATGATATAAATGACAGTACATCATGATATAAAAGACAGTAAATCATGATATAAAAGACAGTACATCATGATATAAATGACAGTACATCATAGTATAAAGAACAGTAAATCATGATATAAAAGACAGTACATCATGATATAAATGACAGTACATCATGATATAAATGACAGTAAATCATGATATAAAAGACAGTAAATCATGATATAAATGACAGTACATCATGATATAAATGACAGTACATCATGATATAAATGACAGTACATCATAGTATAAAGAACAGTAAATCATGATATAAAAGACAGTACATCATGATATAAATGACAGTACATCATGATATAAATGACAGTAAATCATGATATAAAAGACAGTAAATCATGATATAAATGACAGTACATCATGATATAAATGACAGTACATCATGATATAAAAGACAGTACATCATAGTATAAAGAACAGTAAATCACAGTATAAAGGACAATACATTCATTTCATAATATTCACAGATTCCTCAATTGGTTTTTGAGATTATTAATCCTGTTCATTTTTATGTGTGTGATGTGATCCTCTGACCAGCAGATGGCGGTCTGAGTCCTCTGATATGTGACCACAGGTTTCTGAAGTCTTCCTCACATTTTTTCATGGCTCTTACATGTATGTATTATTTTATTATAACAGCATGTGATATAGATCAACAGATGTGTTAAAACTGAAACAAACTGCTTGTTGTGTTATTTTAATGTAAATTAAAGATAATATGAATACAGAGACCGTCACTGGAACGTCAACACAAGGATGTGAAATATGTGTAATATGAACAAATTATGTGTTGTTATAAACACAATATGTACAGACATACAGTACCTGTTAAATGTGTGGACACACCTTGACAGGTGCTGTTGTTGTTGTTTAGTGGAGACATAGACATGGTCATGTGCCACATTTAACCTTTAACATAAAATTAGTTCAAACAATTAAACAAGTTCATATATCACATTTCTTGTTATTATCAGCAGTTTGTATGTAAATAACATATTCGTAGTATGATTATAGTGATCATATTTTCCTGACGCATTCAATATTTATTTCAGCGCTCTATCACACATATAGATATATGTTGTTGTCCATGTTGTTTCTGTATTTACTTCTTTATCCACTTGTTTGTACATAACAGTGATATGTTTATGTTTAATTGTCTTTCTTTGGCTTGTTGTTTATGTGTATCTTTCTGAACATTGTGTTGTGTACACATACTACAGCTGATGCCGCCACTGGTAGAAAGTCTGGCCTGTGAGGAAGTAACTGACAGGACAGTTATCTTTAGCTGACACACAGACACAAAAATGATAAAAATCACGAGCTGAGTACATTTACTACTGTTGAGGTACTTGTACTTCCTACGCTTTGTCTTGTGACTTCATGTTACAGCTTCTGCAGTAAGACAAACAACGTTTCACAAAAATGATGAAAAATGAATCTAATGTGTGTATCAGAACTTTGTTTTTTCTTCTTTCCTCTTACATTAATCATCTCACGATCCCTCAGATTTATCTGGTGACCCTTTGGAGGGGCCCAACCCCTAGGTTGGGAACCACTGGACTGCATCAATACTAATAATGTACATTATATTTAGTGTCAGTCACAGCAGAACATTTAGGTACATTTTCTTGTAATACTTATGTACTTTTACTGTGTTTTAAATGCAGGACTTTTACTTGTACCTACAGAGTATGAATTTGAATTTGATTTATTGAGGGGGACGTAGATCTGGAAGTCATCTGCATAGCAGTGAAAAGAGATGCCATGTTTCCGGAGAATAGAACCAAGTGGGAGCAGGTAAAGAGAAAATAAAAGAGGGCAAAGCACAGAGCCCTGTGGGACCCCGCATGAGAGAGGAGCAGTAAAGGACACAGAATCATCCAAGCTAACACAGACTGTCCTATGAGACAGGTAGGACCTGAACCAATCCAGAGCTGTGCCACTGATGCCCACCCACTGCTCCAAACGAGCAATCAGGATTTCATGGTCGACTGTGTCGAATGCTGCAGTCAAATCTAAAAGTACGAGAACAACACAGTGACCAGAGTCAGTAGCTAAAAAAAGTGGATTGGATTGTACCTGAGTAGTGGAACACTGTGGTACTACTTCTGTTACTGAAGTAAAGGATCTGAGTGCTTCTGTCACCACTGATACTCACTGTGACACTTCAGCATCATAAAAGAGTCAGAAAAGGTGATTTTAACACCACAGAAGGTGAAACACTAAGAACTCTTCAGTCTGCTGTGTTTGTGACTCATTTTTGTGACATTAAAGAGAAATTTAAGATAATTTATTTATAGTTTGAGTGTTTTCATGAAGTAATTCTGTCTGTCAGCTTGAGGCTTAAATCTGACCGAACATCTCACATCTGTTGTATTTTAAGGGAGCTCTCCTGCAGCGAGCAGCAGCTGTCCCGCATTATCTGCTGCTGTCACTCATCTCCACAGAAACACTGGAGCAGCTCCAGTGTTTCTGCATTAACTGGACGAGACGAGAGAAAACTAACGTCAGACACGCAGCACTGACAGGAAATAAAAGATCCTGTTCCTTCTAATAAAATAAAAAGAAGTTGATTTAATTAAGGTTGATTTTTAAAAAAGCAAAGTGAACATGTTTAAATAAGATGAAGTTATTATTGTTATTACAGTTATTACTATCAGATTTCTGGAGTTTGGAGCAAAATATTTAATTGTATGAAAGTTCAGCCTGAAAACAAGAAATGAGTGACATGAGTCACATGAGTCAGTTCAAACCCAAAGCAACAACCAATCACATTGCTGTGTTATTCACCACTTATTCCCTGTTATAGTAGTAATATTATATTAATAACATAAACAGCTGAATAATGTGGCTAGTTGAAGTGAAGCTGATTGTAATAGTTTTATGTACTGTTGGGTAGTTTATTGTACTTGTGCTTGTATTGCATATTAATGCATCTGATTTGATAAACAGTAAAACCTGAATCTTCACAGTTATCAGTAACTCCAGCTATCAGATTAAATGACTCATATTCTGCACATGTCCAGCTCTGTATTTCTATTGTGTCTCTACTGGAATATCTCTGCATGGTTTCCAGTTAAAACCTCCTTATTGATCTTATCCTGGTCCTTTATGCAGCCCCTCAGTTCAGCCTCTGTCTCAAACAGGACGTCTTAGCTCCTGTCTCTTTAAGACCCGCCTCCTGATGAGCTCCTGATTGGTCAGCTTCAGGAAGCTTCCTCTGACTCTGGAGGCGACGTAAACAAACTATAGTAGCAGGATTTCACTTGTTTTCCTTCTTTCCCATCCGTACATGTTGGAGCTGAATCACAACTGAAATATGAGAGTGATAAACGTGACAACACATGGAAACACCATAGCAACCACCTTAGCAACCACTGTAGTTCAGGTTTTCCAGAGCTGTTATGGGGACCAGGAGTGGTTTCATTTAAGGAGACGGTGCTTTCAATGCCTCACATTAAAACCATTAAAATGAAACTGTTTCTTTTGGATTCTGTTTCTGTTGACCTCACCTGGACCACATTGACAAATCCAACACATTGTTAAAGATGAAACCAGTGGTTTCAACCTTTTAGTCTTTTGACGTCTTACTAAAAGCAGTGTGTAGTCGGGTCACATTTCAGATGTCTATGAGTTGTTAACAGCTCCACCAAATAGTGATTTTTACCTCTAAACTTCTCACATGGTTTCATTTCAATAAATGTTCAAATGATCCAATATTTCAGCAGGGAGTAAAATGGCCCTGGGCTGAGCGCTGAGGCTTTGATTCAGAAACAAACACACACACACACATACGCACAGTCAGAGATTAAGACTTTTCAGAGCTCATTTTTCAGCTTTATTTTACAAAAACACACACAAAAAAAATAATCCTAAACACCTCCAGAAAACCATCATCAGCTCATTTAGTTTAGTTTAGTTTGAGCTCAAACCTGCCGACATGCTGCAGGACATCAACACAAAGTACAAAAACACTTTTTTTTTTTACAAAACGTGAAAGTTCAGAAAGTGACATTTGGTCAAAACTAGTTGTTGCCGTTTGAATTTTTTTTACAGTACACACAAAACAAGAACACAGGTTTAAATTGTACCCAGTTTGGATCAACATAGCAGCAACACATCAGGTTGACTGTAGCAGTGTTACACACAACAAAGTTTAACTAAAGCTGTCACAGATTTATTGTTTTATGTATATGACATTCAAGATACACAAGTTATTAACAATCGCTAACAAACTGTAGAGTAGGTTATAATAGTAGTAATAATATATAATATATAATAAGCTTTAGTTTGGGTAAATACCCCAACAGGAAAATAAAGAAATAACACTTCGGTATATCTATATCCATCTAAAACCTGTGTTGGTGCTTTATCGGCCCAAACTGGGTCAAGTTTGAACCCAGTGATTGTTAGTGTGTACACATAACAAGGACACTGGTTTGGTAAAAAAAAAAAAAAGCAACTGAAAAATGTCTTCACAAACAATCTTTCATGTTCTTCTTCTGTCTGAGTGATAGAAAAAAAGAAGAAAAATCCCCCTCAGATCCTCCAAGAATATAAGATGCAGCTTCCTGAACACACTTCAGTTGTGATCAGACTGTCAGTGACACTTCTCTCTTCTACAGTTTGGATCAACATGAAACTCTTCTGGTTCAGTCACCAGAACAAAAGAACTAAAACATATCTGGTTCTGCAGTCAAGAAACAGCCAATCACAGAGCTTAAAATCAGTCACATGTACCACTAAAGGTGATGTGAAGCTAAAGATTAAAATCTTCATTTAATTCACTTTTAATTTCTGGATCACTAAGTGAATTTGGTAACCATGGTGACACGTTTTGTTTCGTAACTGCAGCTGAGGTTCATGGGTAATGTAGTATTCTTAGCCACATCAGAATATAAACCTGTATAATCTGTGTTCAGTCACATCGAGGTAACATTGAGGAGATCGATTTAATATTTGAAACGTGAAACAGTATGAGTAAAAAAACACTTCACAACTCCACTCTGGGCGAATATCTACTGCAGTCGGTGCTTTCCTACATTTACCAGAATTCTTTTTACCACTGTGTAAACAACCAAATAAGAAATCTGAAGTGTTTTAGTTTGAATATTTAAACCAGGTGAAAATAGGACTGGGCGTCTTCCAGAAACAGAACAACACACGACAGAGTGTTGAAGGGAATTTAGGGGGATTTCTGTTCTTCTTCTTTGGTTCCTCAGATGTCGTGGTGAAGTTAGACGGCTGTCTCACCCTCTTGTTCTGTTGTTTTACTGGCTGTGGTTCATCATCTTGCTGGAGCGACTCTTGATCACCTTCTGGAAAAGATCATCTGGAAAACAGTGAAAAACAAACAAACTTGTGTTTAGATTGTAGTTCTACATTTAAGCAGATGTTCAGAAAATGTTTCATATAAACTGACCGTTCCTGAAGCTCCTGGAGTCGAGCTGTGAGACAGAACCAAGGAGAATTTATCAAAAACATTAAATAATATAATGATAACCTTCACGTCTCTGTGCATCCATCAGGACTTTTCCTGGGTTTTCTTGTATACATTTCCTTTTTTTGCTCTTTATGCTTTGCCAGATCCTTCTATAGCTTATAGCTTATAGTTATTAGTGTTTGTGCCATTTCTAACCAACGTGACCAAACTCTTCATGATGAAGGAACATGTGACCCACTGATGTGTCTTTAATAGTTTCTGAACAACAACAGAGGAAGTCACCAGATCTCAACCCAATCGAGCCTCAATTTCGCTTCCTCAAGACAGAAAGAACCTGAAACAAGCACCAACTGAAGACAGCTGCAGTAAAGGCCTGTCAGAGTAATATTTTACTAGGGTTATGTTTATTTGTCAAATTATTTTGAGCCCCTGAAATATGATTAAACTCCTACATGTTTAATCATA
The DNA here is from genome assembly GCA_036937835.1 of Pampus argenteus. Lineage (NCBI taxonomy): Eukaryota > Metazoa > Chordata > Actinopteri > Scombriformes > Stromateidae > Pampus > Pampus argenteus. Next base: position 26,010,819 of record CM072861.1, on the reverse strand, counting down.
TATTTTTGTTCAACACCTTGAATTAAACCTTAAAGTCTGAACTTCAATTATGTAGTAGTGGTTTTCATTTCAGATCCAATGTGGTGCAGAGCCCAAATCATGAAGAGTGTGTCACTGTCCATATATTTTTATAACATGTTTATTACTCACCCTGGAGGACCCAGCTGATCTGAGCGGAGCTGCAGGTCCATCAGCCTGTTCTCTGTCCACCTTTGGAGCTGCAGAGACACAAAAAGGACGAGCAGCAGAAAAGATTAAGCTCTCTGACAGCAGCTCATGAAAACATAACACAAACTCAGAGCAGAAAACTGAACTCACGCAGAGGTTTGATGATGCTGTTGACAGCGTGGACAACTCCGTTAGTTGCCATCAGATCTGCGTCCACCACCGGGATCTTGTTAACATACACGGTGTAGTTACGCTGCAACACAGAGGAGATTACCAACACGATCAAGACGATCAATAATCAGCGTTTAAACAAAGCTATTGATGAGTGAATACAGAGGACTGACCACGCCAAGCTCCAGCTTCTGCCCCTCTAGAGGTTTGACTCTGGTGTGAGATCCCACTCCTCCACTGACCAGCATGCTCTCCCCCAGGTGATACCTGAGCATAGCTGACAGCTCCTGATGGTTACCTGAAACACACAAATGTTACGTTGTCAACAGGTTCATGGAGAACAGAAACCACACAATCATACAGAGAGGTGAAGTCAAACCAGAACTTCCATGTTCAGCTCTTAGAAATTAAAAACCCCATTAATATGTGGAACTGAGTAAAAATCCAGCTTTGGATCAGACCCCTTCTCAACAGTATGTCGTGTGGCCCGCTTCATATGTTTAGATCTTTCTGAAAAAAAAACAAAAAAAAAATCTGATATTGCTTTATTCAATTTTATTCAATATTTAGGTTTTTAGTGGCCTTTAATAAACATCATTTGCCATCAGTCCTGGAGGTTTACGGGCTGGACGGAGGACAAACCTGTAGTTCTTTTAATAGGAGCTGTAGTTTTCATCAAAGATCCTCTCAACTTACTAAATTAGCTGATTACTGAATCTTATTTTAAATGTTTAATGTTGTTCAAACTTTTAAACTTCAAGGACCCCTAAACTGACACAAATTAGACCACAGACCCTCATCTGATAGGATTTTTGATTTTAAATGTTTTATTACAGAAAGTGTACATACATTCAGTCACTGTGTTAATTATAGTGAAAATAAACCACTGGTTTAGAAGAACAAGTAAGTTGCTGACGTCACCTTAGAAGTTAGGAAGCTGGGATGTTTGTTTTACATTTTATAGACTAAATGATAAAAAGGAGAACGTCTTTATTCATATTTATTGTTATTGTGCTCCCACAGAGTCACTGTACACCACAGGAAAATGCAAAAACAAGACTTGGTTATTTGTCTTTGAAGACGTTTCACCTCTCCAGATGAGAGGTCCAGTTGCGTTTGGTTTAATTTCCTTGAGATAACCATTACCTGGATGAATGAGAATATTCACAGGCAAAAACCAGAACATCATAAGGGATGAGAAACAGAAGAATACAGTGCAGAAAGTAGTAAAGGTGCGATTTATATACAATATAAATGGAATATGAATGGGTAAATAAAATGTAATGTGCTGGAGGGCAGGAGAAGGTAGATTTGTTAATAATGTATAATAATAATGAAAATATTTAATTGAAGCACTATAGTAATCTATAGAGAATAAAAGGTAATAATCTACAAAATTGAACTTTTAACTTTGATTGTGACGCCTGAATGTGTTTATTAGGCAACACAGTCTGATTAATAGAGCACATTTCATACACAGACACATTCAAGGTGCTGCACAGAGAAGTTAAAACAAGCTTGAAGCAGTTCGGTCTCTTTGTTTAAGTCAGACAACCGATTTAGCCGTGAGTCACATAAACAAAATGTTTCAGGACCAAACAAGGAGCAGAACGACACCGAACTAATTCATCTATGTCTGTGTATCTGAAATTAAAATAATGGATTACTGTTTGTACAGGCGATCACTGTGGAAGATTTAACTCAATAAAAACAAATCAAAGAAATAAAGTGCGATACATTACACATTGTCATTTGGTTTGTTTGTTTTTGCTTATGTATTCACGATTATGCTCGCCATCTATGGCTCCTCCCCTAGCAGTGATTGGACAGATGGTTGTTTTGGTTTTTTATTTATTTATTTTGGCATGAATAATGCGTCTCCATCCTAAAAAACTGAACTCTCCCTCCATCTTTCTCATAAATATTAATGATTGATTGATATTTTTTAATTTAGTCTGAACACACTGAAATACAGTTTTCCTTCATTTGTTTTCTGATTTGATCATGTAATTATTAAATATAGCTAATGAATACATTAAAACATTAAACACAAAATAAATACAGTGTGTGTTTGTATTTCACTTTGCTTCTTTATATTATTGGGTTTTATGTTGGCATTTTAAATCTTTTATCTCTCAGTCCACAGATGATGTGATTCAGCTCCAACATGTACGGATGGATGTGAGAAGTTGACATTTGGAGTAAAGAAGAGAAACAGAAGTGAAATCCTGCTACTATAGTTTGTTTGTCTGACCAATGAGAACAGAGCAAGCTCATCAGGAGGCGGGCCTTAAAGAGACAGGAGCTAAAAGAGCTGAATGTTCTCTGTAATTCATTTAATGTATAATACTTTATCATTTGTGTTATAGTATTTCCTCCGCTGCTGTTTTGTACTCACGCATCAGTCTGTTGAGTTCGGGCTGCGACAGAGCGTTGAAGGCGTCATTGGTGGGAGCAAAGAAAGTCAGCATCCCCTGCTGGTTCAACAGCTCCGTCATACCTGCCACCTGGATCGCACCGACCAGGAGACTAAAAGAGCAGAAGGCGTGTTTGTTTGTCACACCTTGATCAGACAGAGGGGTGCGAACATGCAGCATGCTCAGAGCATCAAGTCTGTACAATATGAATCCATGTGCTAACATACTGCTAGTGCAAAGACTGGAAACAGGTAGAAACTGCTAGCCTAGCTCATCTTAAAGACTGGAAACAGGTAGAAACTGCTAGCCTAGCTCATCTTAAAGACTGGAAACAGGTAGAAACTGCTAGCCTAGCTCATCTTAAAGACTGGAAACAGGTAGAAACTGCTAGCCTAGCTCATCTTAAAGACTGGAAACGGGTAGAAACTGCTAGCCTAGCTCATCTTAAAGACTGGAAACAGGTAGAAACTGCTAGCCTAGCTCATCTTAAAGACTGGAAACAGGTAGAAACTGCTAGCCTAGCTCATCTTAAAGACTGGAAGGTATGCTAAACATAGCCGGCAGACCTCTGAATGATCTGTTTTCTGATTCAAATATTTAATTAAATAAAGTGAAATTAATGATAATTCAACATGTTGGTATGAACACATGGACATGAAACATATGAAACACATGTCTCTGGAGAGGACAGACGTGTTGAATGTTTGCAGACAAGATATCAAATGATCTGGATAAACTAAAACAGCTCTTTAAATGATTTATCTACAGATAAACTCCAGTCTGCTGGTTAGTTTAGGAACTCTGCTCCTTTAACACATTAAAGAAGATTAAGAACAGAAACCGACTCTTTCATGTGGCAACGCTTCGATCTAGTGAAGAACATGTTTACAGGAGGGTAGACATAAAATCTCACCTGAAGCGGTCATCGGCCTTCAGGACATCCATGATGGTCCCCATCGGGGGGGTGAGGACTTTGTCCACAGTGAACATGGAGGCAAAGCGTCCCATCTTATCGTGGGCAGCGATGCAGGTGTTCTCAATGCACAGGTTCTACAGAGAACACAGAGAACAGACTGTTGGACTGGTCCTCCAGCTGTACCTGTAAACTTAACCAGGTGATTCTTCAATTTATGCCCCCAGATTAGATTGAAGAAAAAAAATGTTTTTTAGAAAAACAAAAACAATTATTGCATTTGCCAAGGTTAAGTTGTATTAACTGTAGACACACACACACACACACACACACACACACACACAGTATATTAGCTAATATGGTCTTATTGTACATGTTCAGATCTGAAATCTGATAATCTGTCAATAATCTGTAATTAAAGTAGTAATTTTCTGCCAGGATGCAACAGCTTTAAATTCTGCTACACATGTTGCTAATGGAGAGAAAAAAAATGGTTGAAAAAAACAACCAACTACGAAACCACATTTTTTGTTTTGCAAGTATTCTGCATTCATTCCGATTTAGCTCTTAGCTTGTAGTATTTAGTGTCATCCACCAAAAGTTCTCAGAAACGAAGTTGAAATAATTCAAATCTGTGCACAGAATATAAACCTACAGGACTGCTATTTGTCAGCAGCAGACCTGTTGATGACGTCATCTCTGGAGTGGATGGAAACTAACTTTCACTACATTTTACTAAATTTAGATAAAGCCTGGTTGCTATCAGTTGACGATAGATTATCTGTCTGATCAGTGGCAGGCCCACCTCGTCCTGGAGGCCACTATGTGCAAAGTTTTAGTTATGGTGACTCACATCACCACAAAATGCTTTGGATGATGTCATCACCACATGTGGTCACAGTAATGAGGCTGCAGCCGTGCACTCAACCGTCGTGAAAAATCATTTAAAAACTGAAATAGAGTTTGATCAGATATGAATGATTAAAACAAAAATATAAAAACCTTTCAAATCAAATGGACACTTGTCTCTGTAATTATCAGACCTTTTAGTCTGTTTGTCATAAATGAGACACAGCAACAGAAACTCAGTGACCTCATGACATCATCATCACTCAGGAGGATTTATGGCCACTGGAGACAGATGACTCTAACCCTGCCTGGCAACAGACGACACACAGACTGATGTAAAGACATCTGGTGGACTACCAGACAACAGATCTGCTGCTCTGATCACAGCCAACACACATGTCCATGTTTTAAAACCAAAAACACACAAAGAGCAGCTTCTTTAATAATCTGGAAGAAGTCTGAGGTCAAAGCACAAGAAGGTATTTAAAGTCATTATCATCATTCCTCCTGGAAATAGAGAACCAGGAGATAATTTAAGCAGCTTCTTGATGCGACTCAGTTGACACCAGCATGTCATATGTCAACATCTACTTGATGAATTGTAACAACTTTGATCCTTTGGCTTTTCCTCCAGCACCATCATCTGGTCATTTTGTTCAATACTAGATACAATGATTGAGCTCACATACAAAGCTGCTAGTTGACATCAGCGTACAGGATCAGTAATCCTAAAACTGCATGTGTATTAAACTAAACAGATTTGTTAATTTCCAACAACATCAGTGCCCCCTGCAGAAGTAACATTCAATTCAAAAAGCTCGCAATTCTCGTTCTTACATTTCTGTAGACGAAGACTCGCAGTTTGAGGCCTCCGAGCGTCTCCAGTTCCTGACCGTGATACAGAGACTTGGAGGACAACTGTTCCTTCAGGATGTGGTTGGTCATCAGCTTCCTCATGTTGGACGTTATAGACAGACTACCTGTTAGAGAGTAAATACGTCAAATAAAGACTGAATGCAGCACAAGACCTGACCTGTGCCCTGGAGGTCAAAGGTCGAGATGCTGAGAGTTCAAGGCGTTTTACCTTTGAAGGCATCGTCTAGAGGAGCCAGCATGGTCAGCGCCTCAGAGCCTGTCAGGTGAGAGCTCAGGCCGGCCTCAACGAATAGCCTGGTTGCCTCGGCAACAGACGAACCTTCAGCGAGCTCCAGGAGAGTTTTGGCTGCAAGATTAAGAGTAAAAGTTTAACAAGTTACTGTGAAAATAATACTACAAGTACTAGTGCTGGGTCATAACTGTGGATGTTTTGTTCCGACAGTAATACTCCCAGTATTTGATGCAGTAACAGTAGTTCTGTAGAGTAGATTTATTTAGTAATTTAATTAGTTATTCTGTCAGTTGGATAGTGTCTTATTGTGCCATCCCAAGACCGGATAAATACAGAGGGTTGTGTCAGGAAGGGCATCCGACGTAAAACTTTAGCCAAATAAAATATGCAAATCGAATCTATGACTTCCATCCCAGGTTAGGGTTAGACCCAGATCGGTTGAGGCCCGGGTTAACAATGACCGCCATCTGTGCTGTTCTATCATGGTGTAGATAGTAATAGAAATGGAGTAGGAGTTATCTTGAACGAGGAGTTAGTTAGGAGTGTCCTGGAGGTACAAAGAGTGTCAGAGTGATGAGTATGAAGCTAGAAATCAAAGGTGTGATGTTCAATGTTGTTAGTGGGTATGATCCACAGGTAGGATGTGAGCTGGAGGAGAAGGAGACATTCTGGTTGGACATCGATGAAGTGATGCAGAGCATCTCTAGAAGTGAGAGAGTTGTTATTGGTGCAGACTTCAGGAGGTCTAGAGGAAGACCAAAAGAGGAGATATATGGATGTAGTGAAAGAGGACATGAAGGTAGTTGGTGTGAGAGAAGAGGATACAGAAGACAGGGTTAGATGGAGGCAACTGATTCACTGTGGAGACTCCTGAAGGGAAAAGACAATTCTGTCAGTTGGATGATGTATCGAACCAGAGCTGCAACAATTAGTCGATTAGTTGATTGACAGAAAATTAATCTCCAACTATCTTGATAATTGATTAATTCTTTAATCATCTACATGAATAAACTGAACAAAAATCTGAAGAAGTTTGGGAAACACTAATCCACATTTTATGTCAAACCAATTGATTAATCGATAATAACAAATAATCAAAATCAATACTGTAGCAGTGGAATATGGAGACATCTTCTTTAGTCAGATACAGTTACGGATTTAAATCTTTACATTTTTCAGTTTTGAATTGTATTTTCATAAAAAATGACTTTTATTATTAGTACTGAGTACTTTATTAGTACTTAGTATTGGTAGTTTTTGTACCTGAGTCAGGGATGAGCACCTCGTTGATGTAGTGGATGACTCCGTTGGTTCCCAGCTGGTCCTTCTTGGTGATAATGGCCTTCCCGTTCAGAGTCATCTGGTCTCTGTCACAGCCGACCTCCAGCACGGTGCCCTGCAGTGTCTCCATCGGCGTCCCTGACACGATAGACTCCGCACACTGCATGTGCTTCAGGATGTGGTAGTTCAGCAGGTCTGAGGGAGGACAGACAGGTACACACATGAACAACATCAATGTTAAGTTCATTATCTGTCAGAGATCAGAGCAAACTTGTCTAAAAATGGAGACAAACAAGAAATAAATCTCCAGTCTGATGCAGCAGCTGAGAGTCAGAGCGCCTCCTGCTGGTCACCTTTCAGAGCTATGGGGTCTCCCAGGATCCTGTTCAGGATCTCAGGAGGAATCTTCTCGAAGGCCTCGTTGGTAGGAGCGAAGACGGTGTACTGACCCTCGTTCTCCAAAATATTTGTCAGACCTGCGGCAGCGATGGCCATCTGAAACACACAAAAGAAGTCAGTTTCTCTCTATAACCAGATATCTTTTATGTTATAACAAGATATCCTACAAACCACTCATCAACAATATCGCCTCTTTAAGCTCTGAGTGTTGTTATAACAAGAGAAAAGTTTGTTTTAATGAGATATGTTGATTTTGTGAAATAATGAGAAAGTTTTGTGTTATAACAAAACATTTATTGTAAAAAAAAAAGAAGAAGAAAATGTTATCTAGTAATAACGAGCAATGTTTTTATCATCAGACTTGGTAACATTGAGGGTAAAATCATAAAAACTTCAACCGTCTTTTTAAGAGTGAAGAGACATTTTGGATAAATCACAATGAACGTTTTCCATCAACAAACGTGTTAATGTGCCGTCTGCAGGTCTCCACCGGAATACACTGACTGATATATTGACATATTGACTGATGTACTCACACGCAGCGTCTCCAGGTCATCGTCGATTTCGATGAGCGTGTGTACGTTGTTGGAGATGGCGGTGATGACGCGGTCGACCACGTGCACGATGCCGTTGGTGGCATGTTGGTCGGGTTTGATTAGACGAGCACAGTTCACTGTCACAATCTGAGGAGGTGAGGAAAAAATCTGATCAATGTACATGCCACATATTTAAGATGTGACACTAAACTCGGCTGGCATCGTTCAGAACTAGCCGATAGAAAAGAAAGATTTACAGTGAAAAACATGCATTTAATGATGACTTGAGAAGAATGTGTCCCTTTAGTGAGTACGACACCATTGTGGCCATGATGAAGAGTAGCAATGCCAAACTCCACTACGAAACAAAACACACCAGTTTTGAACAAAAACTATTAGATGAACATGAAAAATAACCATAAAAGTGAAAAAGCTGAAGTGGTCATATCAAGACTGCAGCAGTGAACAGTGAACACTGTGTAATCCTGGATTGATAAACACTCAGTGTTATGCTTTTAAGGACTTATGTGGTGTTCGTATTATTGTTACTCAGTCAATTAATTAATCAATTGTTTCATTTTTCTTTTGATAAAAATTGAAAACAGGTCCCATAGGCCAAACACCATAAAAGAGTTTAGGACCCGGTTACTATTAATACCCGAATCTGACAGTATGTGTGTCACAGTGTTTTACAGTGTGTGTGATGCAGCACTGACCCCGTTGGCGTAGTGGTGGATGTGGACGTGTAAATCCTGGTACATTGAGGCGAAGGAGAAGCCGTGTTTGAGCTCCTCGGAGGTCAGCCGACGGTTCACCATGTGGTAATGAAGAGCATTCAGCAGCTCGATGTTCACGTTGCTCACCAGGGCATCCAGGATCTCCTGCAGCGTGACCACAACAGAGTCAGTGCATCACGATACTTCATCAGCAGGAGAAAACTCTAATTCATTTACATTGGTGACAGTTCCAGCTGGTGATTGGTTGATAGACAAAGCTGTGATCTCGATGTAGTTAAAGTACTGCAGTAACAGTACTTAAGTATAGTGATCTCGATGTAGTTAAAGTACTGCAGTAACAGTACATAAGTACTGTGACCTTGATGTAGTTAAAGTACTGCAGTAACAGTACTTAAGTACTGTGATCTTGATGTAGTTAAAGTACTGCAGTAACAGTACTTAAGTATAGTGATCTCGATGTAGTTAAAGTACTGCAGTATCAGTACATAAGTATTGTGACCTTGATGTAGTTAAAGTACTGCAGTAACAGTACATAAGTATAGTGATCTTGATGTAGTTAAAGTACTGCAGTAACAGTACATAAGTATTGTGATCTTGATGTAGTTAAAGTACTGCAGTAACAGTACATAAGTATAGTGATCTTGATGTAGTTAAAGTACTGCAGTATCAGTACATAAGTATTGTGACCTTGATGTAGTTAAAGTACTGCAGTATCAGTACATAAGTATTGTGATCTTGATGTAGTTAAAGTACTGCAGTATCAGTAAATAAGTATTGTGATCTTGATGTAGTTAAAGTACTGCAGTAACAGTACATAAGTACTGTGATCTTGATGTAGTTAAAGTACTGCAGTAACAGTACATAAGTATAGTGATCTTGATGTAGTTAAAGTACTGCAGTAACAGTACATAAGTATTGTGATCTTGATGTAGTTAAAGTACTGCAGTATCAGTAGTGACTGATATATTATTATATATGACATCATTATATTATTAATACTGCAGCATCAGTGTTAGAGCAGCATGTTACTGTTGTAGCTGCTGGAGGTGGAGCTAGTTTCAACTACTTTATATACAGTTAGATAGTTTAGTCCAGTGGTTCCCAACCTAGGGGTCGGGGCCCTCCAAAGGGTCACCAGATAAATCTGAGGGGTCGTGAGATGATTATTGGGAGAGGAAAGAAGAAGAAACAAAGTTCTGATACACAAATGAAATGTAGTGGAGTAGAAGCATAAAGTAGCATTAAATAAAAATACTCAAGTACTGTAGTTAAGTACAATTTTGAGGTACATGTACTATTTTTATTTAATGCTACTTTGTTACTTTCCATCACTGTACTTGTCTTGAGGACTGATTCATGTTGGTGTACTGACTGTCGACAGGGAGGCCCAGGCCTCGTTGCTCGGGGCGAAGAAGGTGAAGCTGCCCGGACCTTCGATCTCCTCCTTCAGTTTGGCTCGTTCAGAGTACATCTGTGTGGTGGAGGCTCCAACTACACCCAGAGTGTTGTAGATGTTCACCAGAGGCAGTGCTGCAACCACACAGGTGATTAGATTAGTTTTAGACAGACAGACAGAACACAAACACCAACACATCGTGTGCGTACAGAATAGATCAAAACAGGAAGCTGACAATATGGATAATCAGGATGACAAAAGTAAGAGCAATAATGATAATACAGTAAATACACACAGAGACAAACACACTCAGACTTAGTCCCTTCAGGAAATTGTGATTTTGCAATCAGCAAATTTAAGAATCTTTTTTTTTTTGCTAAATTATGACAACTTTTCTGCATTATTGACTGATTTAGTTTATTTAATAAACTTAGAAATTAAACTCAAGTATAGTATTTTCAAGCAAACCTTTGCTTGTTGTTTTTCACAATTGTGCAATTTTACCACAAAAGAGCTCATAAATGATCAATTATTGATTTCTACCAACATGCAACACGTGACGCAGATGGAAGATGAGGTGATGACAAGCTTTAGCTGCATTTAGCTTCTCTGTAACAGCTGATTTTAATACTGAATCTTGTATCTGTGGATGTTTTTATGCAATTTATTGTTTATGAATAAATCCCTCAATGTTGTCTTCAACTGTCAAATGTTGGCACTGTATTTATTTACAATATTAATACATCCATTGCTATTTCTCCCTGAAATAGCTGTTTGTCAGACACAGATGTGACAAAACTTTACTGCCTGTTAATTTCTTAATACCTTTATTCATTCATTCATTTCATTAACCTTCAACATTTTCTTCCTGTTTTGTTTTGGTTGACCTCTAATGTTTGTAATGTATTATCACTGTATACACAGGAAGCATGGCGATATATATATATATATATATATACACATATACATACTATACTGTTCCACACATACTATCCTCCTACATCTATAAGCCCCATACACATAGCACTGTTCAACATGCACACAAAACTTCATATATGTTAGTCAGTGTAACAGAAAGTCAGAGGTCATACCTGCAGGACAGCCCTTCTCTCCAGGAATCTTCTCATAACCAGGACAGCACTCATAGGTGATCACCCTGCAGCAGGACACAGGACACAAGAAGACACATGAAGACACGTCAGGACACCTGAAGTTTTTCTGTCTGACGTGCTCCTCCTGAATAGCCTCAGTCTACATTCTTCCTCGTCTTTGCTCACATGTCTTTCACTCCAACATGATTTGAGCCTCTGGGGAATATAATAATAATCTATAAACTCTATAAACGTTTCCCGTGTCCGAAGCTCGTAAACCTCTAACATTTCTGCTGCAGGAGACACATAAATTCCCGTCTGTGTATAATGATGCTAATAAAGTTATTTAGTTCAAGTTACTGTTTCTGCGAGTGTAATAATAATGTAGATATGAGAAACTGTTCAGGTTGAGACTGTTTCCATGAGAACATAAACATGATATTTCCCATAATAATCCCGTTTACATTAATAGAAATATTGTTGTGATTATCTGGAGGACAAAGCTGAGAATCACCTCTGGATGTTTGGACTAAACTATCTATAACTGTATATAAAGTAGTTGAAACTAGCTACTTTAACTACATCAAGATCACAGTACTTATGTACTGTTACTGCAGTACTTTAACTACATCAAGATCACTATACTTATGTACTGTTACTGCAGTACTTTAACTACATCAAGATCACAGTACTTATGTACTGTTACTGCAGTACTTTAACTACATTAAGTTCACTATACTTATGTACTGTTACTGCAGTACTTTAACTACATCAAGATCACAGTACTTATGTACTGTTACTGCAGTACTTTAACTACATTAAGTTCACTATACTTATGTACTGTTACTGCAGTACTTTAACTACATCAAGATCACAGTACTTATGTACTGTTACTGCAGTACTTTAACTACATCAAGATCACAGTACTTATGTACTGTTACTGCAGTACTTTAACTACATCAAGATCACTATACTTATGTACTGTTACTGCAGTACTTTAACTACATCAAGATCACAGTACTTATGTACTGTTACTGCAGTACTTTAACTACATCAAGATCACTATACTTATGTACTGTTACTGCAGTACTTTAACTACATCAAGATCACAGTACTTATGTACTGTTACTGCAGTACTTTAACTACATCAAGTTCACTATACTTATGTACTGTTACTGCAGTACTTTAACTACATCAAGATCACTATACTTATGTACTGTTACTGCAGTACTTTAACTACATCAAGATCACAGTACTTATGTACTGTTACTGCAGTACTTTAACTACATCAAGATCACAGTACTTATGTACTGTTACTGCAGTACTTTAACTACATTAAGTTCACTATACTTATGTACTGTTACTGCAGTACTTTAACTACATCAAGATCACAGTACTTATGTACTGTTACTGCAGTACTTTAACTACATCAAGATCACAGTACTTATGTACTGTTACTGCAGTACTTTAACTACATCAAGATCACTATACTTATGTACTGTTACTGCAGTACTTTAACTACATCAAGATCACAGTACTTATGTACTGTTACTGCAGTACTTTAACTACATCAAGATCACTATACTTATGTACTGTTACTGCAGTACTTTAACTACATCAAGATCACAGTACTTATGTACTGTTACTGCAGTACTTTAACTACATCAAGTTCACTATACTTATGTACTGTTACTGCAGTACTTTAACTACATCAAGATCACTATACTTATGTACTGTTACTGCAGTACTTTAACTACATCAAGATCACAGTACTTATGTACTGTTACTGCAGTACTTTAACTACATCAAGATCACTATACTTATGTACTGTTACTGCAGTACTTTAACTACATCAAGATCACAGTACTTATGTACTGTTACTGCAGTACTTTAACTACATTAAGTTCACTATACTTATGTACTGTTACTGCAGTACTTTAACTACATCAAGATCACAGTACTTATGTACTGTTACTGCAGTACTTTAACTACATTAAGTTCACTATACTTATGTACTGTTACTGCAGTACTTTAACTACATCAAGATCACAGTACTTATGTACTGTTACTGCAGTACTTTAACTACATCAAGATCACAGTACTTATGTACTGTTACTGCAGTACTTTAACTACATCAAGATCACTATACTTATGTACTGTTACTGCAGTACTTTAACTACATCAAGATCACAGTACTTATGTACTGTTACTGCAGTACTTTAACTACATCAAGATCACTATACTTATGTACTGTTACTGCAGTACTTTAACTACATCAAGATCACAGTACTTATGTACTGTTACTGCAGTACTTTAACTACATCAAGTTCACTATACTTATGTACTGTTACTGCAGTACTTTAACTACATCAAGATCACTATACTTATGTACTGTTACTGCAGTACTTTAACTACATCAAGATCACAGTACTTATGTACTGTTACTGCAGTACTTTAACTACATCAAGATCACTATACTTATGTACTGTTACTGCAGTACTTTAACTACATCAAGATCACAGTACTTATGTACTGTTACTGCAGTACTTTAACTACATCAAGATCACTATACTTATGTACTGTTACTGCAGTACTTTAACTACATCAAGATCACAGTACTTATGTACTGTTACTGCAGTACTTTAACTACATCAAGATCACAGTACTTATGTACTGTTACTGCAGTACTTTAACTACATCAAGATCACAGTACTTATGTACTGTTACTGCAGTACTTTAACTACATCAAGATCACTATACTTATGTACTGTTACTGCAGTACTTTAACTACATCAAGATCACAGTACTTATGTACTGTTACTGCAGTACTTTAACTACATCAAGATCACTATACTTATGTACTGTTACTGCAGTACTTTAACTACATCAAGATCACAGTACTTATGTACTGTTACTGCAGTACTTTAACTACATCAAGTTCACTATACTTATGTACTGTTACTGCAGTACTTTAACTACATTAAGTTCACTATACTTATGTACTGTTACTGCAGTACTTTAACTACATCAAGATCACAGTACTTATGTACTGTTACTGCAGTACTTTAACTACATCAAGATCACTATACTTATGTACTGTTACTGCAGTACTTTAACTACATCAAGATCACAGTACTTATGTACTGTTACTGCAGTACTTTAACTACATTAAGTTCACTATACTTATGTACTGTTACTGCAGTACTTTAACTACATCAAGATCACTATACTTATGTACTGTTACTGCAGTACTTTAACTACATCAAGATCACAGTACTTATGTACTGTTACTGCAGTACTTTAACTACATCAAGTTCACTATACTTATGTACTGTTACTGCAGTACTTTAACTACATTAAGTTCACTATACTTATGTACTGTTACTGCAGTACTTTAACTACATCAAGATCACTATACTTATGTACTGTTACTGCAGTACTTTAACTACATCAAGATCACAGTACTTATGTACTGATACTGCAGTACTAGTGTTCAGACTCTGCTGTAGAAGTAAACTGTGTTTAGGAGCGTTTTTCTCTGAGGGTTTCAGGTTTGACTCCTGCCTCGAACTCGTCTGACTCACATGTGTTCTGTAATGAAGCGTGGCGGCCGAGCACTTCCTGTCAAGATTTCCACAGTAAATGTGTCTGAGCTGTTTGGGCTCATAAAGCTCACTTCCTCAGAGAGAAGAAGAATTTGCTGCCAGACAACTACAGAATAAAGCATCAGGCTAACAACAGGATTTTACACCTAATTAAAAATACAAGTACCTATTAGAAGTTATATACTTTATCATTGGTATTTTATTAATTGTGTACTGTATATACTGTATTTAGTGGAAATACTTCAACTAGAAAGCATCAACAGTTCTGTATTTCCATAATTCTATTCAAAAAGTTAAACTTTCATAGATTATAGATTCAGGACCCACAATTTAAACGATTTCAAATATTTGTATTTTATTTTTACATAATTTGAGTTTCTAGCTTGTAAAAGCCACAAAAACAGAAATTCAAAAAAATGAGAATACTGTGAAGAAATCACTTCTCATTTTTTGCAGAAAAAAAAAATAGGATCACATCAAATTAATCAAAATATGGTATAAAACAATATATCAATCTTCAATACTTGGTGCCTCGATGCACCGTGGCATCGATGCAATCAGCCTGTGTGACACATCTCGTCAACCCTGTTAAGGTCATGTGTTGCGTTTTCCTTTATTTTATGGTTCCTGTTCTGTTTTATTGTGAAACTTACCTCTCCTCTCTTTTCAGACCGTCTTACTTCCTGTTCCTGTGTGTTTCCCTCCAGTGTTAATTGTCTGCCCCGCCCTCATTGGATTCACCTGTGTTTTGTTACCACTCCCCTCTTGTGCATTTAGTCTGTGCCAGTTTGTTTTGTTCCTCAGTGTCATACCTTCCAGCTTTGTTATTTCTTGTTTTTTTGGATTTTGCCTGTTGCTGACCTCTGCCTTTGCCTAGCCCATTTGGCTCTGTGCCTGGTGTGACTTGAGTCGTGCCTTTGAGTCCAACCCTTTGTGGAGTACCAGTCTCAGCACTGTGACGTTGCCTGGGAGTTATAGAGGCTCAGATTTCCTTGATGCTTGCTGTCAGCTCTTCTTTGTTTTAGGGTCTGAAGCCCCTCATTTTCCTCTTGATAATACCTCAGATCCCAACAGTGTTTAGGTCTGGCCAGCTAGACTGGACTGACTGGATTCACCCTGGACCTCAAGCAGCTTGGGTTCTGTTCCTCACTCGTCTTCCTCCAAACAGTTGGACCTTGATTCCTGTATGAAAGGCACACTTTACTTTCATCAGAAAATAGGACCTTGGACCACTGGCCAACAGTCCAGTCCTTTTCCTCCTTGGCCCAGTTGAGACGCTTCCTACGTTGGCTCAGTCTGGAGGTTTTTGAAGCTGTGACTCCCGTCTCATTGCACTCTTTCTGGATGTCTGCAGGTTCTTGAATCTTCTGTTTGATAATCCGCTGAAGCCCACAGTCATCTCTTTTGCTGGTGCATCTTCTCCTGCCACATTTGCTCTTCCATGAGACTTGGACTCTGTGAACAGCCAGCCTCCTTAGCTATGAACTTCTATTACCCATCCTATGAAGGGTATCAGTGATGGTCTTCTGGCCATATCGAACCGAACTGAAGCCATTTAATGACACCTGTGGAAACCTGTGCAGGTGCTTTGAGTTTAACTGATGGGTAGTGTGTGTGTGTGTGTGACACTTGGTTTAAAGTCTAATTTTTTTGAATTCCTGTTTTCATGGTTTTTACAAGCTGGAAGCTCAAATTATGTAAAAATAAACAATTACTTGAAGTTATTTAAATTGTGGGACTTGAATCTATAAACATTTCAGTTTTTGAATAGATAAATATTTCCATTATAATTTCCATTATATTTTTGTAAAAGGGTCTGTACATGTCTTTTATTGACCAAAAATAATTGGCAGATTAATCAATATTATTGCTCTATTCCAGATAAAAACCTGCATTCATACATGTGTATGTTTATAATATGTTGCTGTAATAACAGAGCAGGTGTCAGGTAACTACAGAGAAACCATTTCTAACTTTTATACATTCAAACAAGCTGCTGCAGAAAAACATATTTCAGTATGTCACAAGTTTCAGTTTTAATCTTTAAATATAATCAGAGACTGAATAATACTTAATAATGTACATATATGCTATATGTGATTTGATTATGATAAAAATTAAATCTAAATCCAAACTTGGAATGTTTTAATGTTTTAATGTAATTTTTGCCTTTAGGAACATGTGCAGGACCTCAATGGTTCATAGAACTATTAAATTAACCGCCAAGTATTTATTGGTTTAATAACTAATAACTACGAGTTGAAGATTGATTGATGAGTGTGTGTCGTGATATTATTGGTTAAAATTGGTTGGACCAAGTGTATGTAAGCACAAGACTGGATTTTGATATGAGAACATAAAGAAATATTTTTGGTTTTTTTGGTATATATACTGTAAATACGCGCACAAGAGAAGAATAAAATCCGATCAATCAATAATGAAAATATTTATTTGCAGCCCTGTTGGAGATGCTCTGGTACACAGACAAAACCAATAAAAGCTGTGGAATAAAGCTGCCTGGCTGCCAGAAAGAGAGTGGAAGGTAACACAGAGACCTCACGGACTCGACCACAACCTGCAGGACGAAGCCCAAAACCACCACCAGACCCCCCAACACGAGACCCTGCAGCCCCCAGGAGGCTGGAATGAAGGTTCTTCCCTTCATGTAGTATAATGCGTCCACCTCAGTGAAGAGAGAGCAGCACAGTGTTTGATTTACCTGGCTGTACTCTGACATGTTAATGCTGATGTGTGATGTGTGTATTGTATTGTTGATGTGTGTTTGCTCACATCAATACAAATTCCAATCATTCAATTCATTGAAATGGTAATAAATTACTGACTCTATTGTATCTTGACTGATTTACAGCGTTTGTTCTGATTGGTTCCCTGATCGCTTCAACACTGAGTCACATGATGAACTTCACCAACTTCACCTTCAGACATGCAAACATGTCACAGTCTAAAAATCTAAAAACGTAAAACTCTGCACGACTTCTGTGTTATCATAGTTTATATTCTGAAGAGTGAAAGTGAGACTTCAGTCCAGATCTCAGCTTCTTTAATAAAATAAAATGTAACGCTTGGAGACAGAAGACAGAAAACCCCAGAGCTCCTGCTGCCTCGTATCACGGCGGCAGTAAAATGTAAACAGATGGAGATCAGCTACTGTGAGTGTGTGTGTGTGTGTGTGTGTGTTGGCACACACACCAGACTGATTATCAAACCAGATGGAAACTCGACTCCCGTTTGTCCTCCACATAAACAAAGATGGCCGCCGTGGATTTCTGACAAAACAAACATAGCGAGGTCGCAGTAATTCAGCCGGAAACGTTCCAGCAGCTTTAACATCAGTTCACCCGACCTTCACTCTGTTTCTCTGACTCAGTCCAACATGAAACTGCTCCAGACTAAACCCCAGGAGTCGCTGAGAAAAGCTCCCAGAGAATAAATGACTTTTCCAGCCATGTTGTATAACTTTGGTCAGAGAAGAAAGAAGAGACTGTTACTGCAGAGACAGAAAAGACGAAGGTGCAGATTTCTGTTAAAGATGTTTGAAACTAAACGTAAAGCAAATATTGTAGCTGAAGAGGAGAGTGAAGTCTGCTTTAAAAAGAAGAAATGTGACTGTTCAGTCCAACCAGCCTTTTTCATCATTTATTTATGCTTTCATTTTTTTGGAGAATTGATTATTGTAACTTCCCTGCTGAGAGGTAAAGAGATCACATGACCCCCATTTTAGCCTCTTTGCATATGACAAGTGCAAAGGTCCTATTGTAATTATATTATTATGGCTATTATAATGGTTATTAATATTACTTAAACTTATCTGTTTACCTGAAACTGTTTCTTAAATTTTTCATCCAACAGGAAGTCAGTTATTGTGGACTTTTCCATATTTTACACACATGTTTGAGGCCTTTTGGATACACAAAAACTTGAAGCTAGTGTCTAGTAAGTTTTATGATCTCATTCCATGATTGGGCGTGGCCTCCTAACCACAATGCTTTCTGTTAAGCATGTTGTAACATTTTTTGAAGTGTTTACTACTAATACAGTGACTTCTATTCACCATAAGGGGGCACTTATAGTTCAATATATCAATAACTGCACATCACACATGCAAATTAATTCATAAACTCAATTCTAAACTAAATTCTTCCATTTTACAAATCCTGTTAACACAAAGTGTTGTTGACTGAAGCAGATGTTACAGCACCAACGGTCAATCAACTAGTTTGATAACTGATTGATCATTTTGAGTCATTTCTTTAAGACAAATGTATAAAATCTCTGATTCCAGCTTCTGAAATGTGAATATTTTCTAGGTTTCTTCCTCTATGACAGTTGAAGATGTCAGCCTGGGTTTTAGGAAACACTGATCCGCATTTTTCATCATTTTCTGACATTTTATAGATTAAACAATGAATTGATTAATTGATCATGAAAGTAACCAACTGTAACCTGTCATTTACTATAGCTTTTATTGATGATCACTTTTATCATTTATTTAGAAGAATTATCTGCAAATAAAGACAGATTCAATTATTATTTTTAGCCAAAAGTCTAAAGGAGGAGACTTCGCTGAGGGCAGCATGTACAGTATGTTGCCTGAGAGGCGAAAATCAGGGCAGTAATGTCTGAATGAGTGAGCGTCTGTCGTGGTCAGGTGAGTCGCGACGGCTGAAAAACATTTCCAGGTTTTTATAAAATGTCCCCTTTAACTTAATTATGAAGTAACATATCTTTGGTTTTAAGACCTGGAGGTCAAACTGTGGAGCATTTCAAGTCTGAAGGGGGTCGGGGGTTGTGAGTTATGACTCTTCCCTCTGCTGACCCCTGACCTCTGCTGAGCCTCCTCCTCCACAGAAACCCACTGACACAGCAGAAACACAAAGACACGACTGTTCACACACACACACACACACACACACATACACGCCATCTTCAAAGACCGCCCCACCACGAGTGTAAATCTAAACTGTGAGAGATAAAAGCTGAGTGTTTCCACAGACTGTGTGTGTGTGTGTGTGTGTGTGTGTGTGTGTGTGTGTGTGTGTGTGTGTGTGTGTGTGTGAAACTGTCACTTCCCTTTTCCCTTTTTTTCATTTCCTGGATCAGAAATGAAAGAATCTATTTGTCCTCCACACACACACACACACACACACACACACGATGGTATATATTAACCTCTGAATCCGAGCTGTGTGTTTTTATGAATCTTGTACTGTACTGACCGAGACGTAAGACCAGAAGAGGGCAAAGAAAGAGTTAAGAAAGAAGAACAAGAGGAAAAAGAACAAGCGTGATGAACAAAAGAGAAGAAACAAGAGAGAAGCAGAGTGAACGCACAAAATAAACAGACAGGAAACTGTTTCCATGGTGACGGACAAATCATTTTTGCTGACAGTCTCAAATAAAGTGAAGAACATGTAACATAAGGACACACGGCGAGACACACTTTGGATCTAAAAACATCTGTAAGCAGTCTTTGCTGTTCTCATCCCTCACTGTGAAGCCTGAATTAAAACCCGCTTCCTGTCTCGTAAATCTTCATCATTTCATTATTTCATTCACTTTTCTCCTTTGTCTGTTGTCTGCAGGGAGACATGAAATGCAGCCATGACACACACACACACACACACACACACACACACACACAGACACACATACACACACAGACACACACACACAGACACACACACACACACACACACACATACAGACACACACAGACACACACAGACACACACACACAGACACACACAGACACACACACACACACACACACACACACACACAGACACACACACACACACACACACACACACACACACAGAAATCCACTTTTCACTCGTTTACATACCAAAACTTAACAGTGTTTCAGGTTTTTATGTTCAACACGACAACATGAAAGTTTCTAAGATGAAGTGCAGACTGGAAGATTTCAGGTGATTACACCTTTACAAGAAGAACGCTTCCTTTACACACACACACACACACACACACACACACACACACACACACACACACATTATTAATGAGAGTCTGGCAGCAGTGAACCAGCTGTGTCACAGATCTCACTCTGCATGAGCTGAACAGGATTAAAGTAAAGTGTGTGTGTGTGTGTGTGTGTGTGTGTGTGTGTGTGTGTGTGTGTGTGTGTGTGTGTGTTTCAGTCTAGCTGGAATCTCTTTGTTTCTCTCACAAACTGTCGTCTAAAAGATTTTGTACTTCAGCATCAAACTGAAAAATATAAAATATAATTAGCAGTAAAATGTAACTCATGAAGGTTTTATAATGAACTGAGTTATGAGGGTTTAAAGCACTGATCAATGACAAAATCACTTCTGGCCTTCATATCTCCGATATGACATGAACGCAGCATCAGACTGTTGGTGAAACAACCAAGTGACTCATGTTTAAAACTTTCAGCCCTGTGAAAGCATCTTCCTGAGAGATTAATGTGAAGAACAATGAGCTTCTAGCTTCTTCAGTCTCTTTGGAAACAAGCTGCTCTGAAACATGTGTCATATACTATGTATATATTATACTTTTAATCTGTTAACTTCTGTTACATTTCATTCATTTAGTTTTTACCTGCATTCTGTCTCTTCATATTTATGTATTTTGCACAGTTTTTCTCTCCTCTCACATTGATATTTCAGACAGTTTTAGATTTTGCTTTCTGAGACTTATTTTTCTCTTTATTACATGTTGTTTATGATTTATTGGTTCTATGTTTCTGCTACGACATGTTTATTTCCCTTTGGGATAAATAAAACTCTATCTTGGCTTATTTCTTTGATAAGTCTGATAAATTTGGGCTCTGACGTGTCTGACATGAGTTTAATGATTGTGAACCAGCGTGGATATATTTTGATCTGAGAGAGCATGAAATATGAACTTTCTGCTTCCTCATGTTTTTCTAATAAAGTTTCTAATATTTTTCTCAGTTCAAATCATTCAGAAAAACGGAAAAAGGCCAAATAAGAAAACCTCTAAATGAGACTCAGAGGTAAACTGACACTGATGGTTCTGCCAGACTGAACGTTTTTCTTCTTCAGGGGTTATATAAGAGGTGAGGAGACCTCCGGCGACGGAAAAACCTCCATCCTCTAAACACAAACTCACTCTGTCCTCCAGGGCCGAGGTCAAACTGAGAGACCCAAGTCAAAATCCAGAAACACTTTGAGAAACTCCAACTCCAGAGGAAGTCAGCTTCAAATCAATATTTCTATGAGTAATTATGAATTCAGTTTCTTCTTGAGACTTACGTTGGCTGGCTGCAGATCTTGCGGTGGTACCACTGTTTGCAGTTGGTGAAATATTTTTTATTGGTGCCTTTAATCTGCTGCATGGCACAAACATTGGGTCTGAAAGAAAAGAGAGATGCACGTTCAGCAGGAATCTCACATCTTATTCATTTCTAAGATGAGAAGACACGTGAATAAAACTTCAATGCAGTTAAGATTCAAGTTGAAGCTTTATTATCAACTTTCTGATAAAACACTGAAACTCTACTAAAGTCTGGATCTGCAGCTACAAAACACATGAAAATTTAACATCCTCAATTTAGCAAACATATTTTTATGTTCACTTGAGGTGTTTTTTGAGTAAATATGGACGATGGAAACACCAAGTTCTGATGTAGAGAACATTTCATTGGCGTGAATGATCAGCTGTTTCCACTTGCATGATATTGACCAATACTAGTTAATTAAAACTGCCCACAAACATCATGAAGAGCTTTAATATCAAATCAAAATCAAATTGAATTTGATCACAACATACATTTTTACAATCTGTACAGGGAGTGACACCCTCTATATGCAGACCTGTTTTCCACCTTAAAGTATAATATATAGTAATAATATAATATATATATATATATAAGTCACACTCATTTCACTTTAATATCAATATGAAACGTTTATTATTATACTATACTATTAAAATATAGTTCTGAGATTTGTGTTGCTTTAATAAGACTTTCCAGTAAATGAGAGGAGACGTGATGGTGAGGATTCAAACTCATTCATCTAAACTCACAGCTGTTCATGTTTAATGTGTCTCTGATCAAATCCAGATGTTTAACCCCTGAAACTCCAAACATCTCTGTTCCTTATTTCCCCTTAAAGTCATTCCCCCTTAAATTCAACAGGAAACGTTGAAGACATGAACTAGTTAGTTCCTCATGAGCAGATTATGATCATAATAACTGATTCTACATGAAACAAACATGAATAAAACACAGAATATAAAGTAATACATGTCATTATTCAACAAAAGAAACAAACTAACTCAAGTTCAATGAAATCACATGAAGAGTGAAAATGAAACTGAACTACATATATTGATACACAGAGTCTCTGCAGACAGACTCCCGGTCCGACTCACCCCTGCTGCCGGCCTCTGATCCGGCTGTGCTGCAGGACCGCCTGGTACGGAGATCGGGCCACACAGACGGCCAGAACCAGGGACAGACCCAGGACCAGCAGACACACCTTCATCTTCTGTCTCTGTCTCGGTAAATACTCCTGCTGCTGCTTCCTCCTCTTCCTCGCTGACTGCTGCTGTTTCTTCTTCTTCTGCTTCCTCCTCCGCAGCCTGCGGTCCCTCCAGGATACAGGACCGAAGACGGAGCTTTATACCGAGGGAGGAGGAGGAGGAGGAGGAGGAAGACGAGGAGGAGGAGGAGGAGGAGGAAGAGGGGGGGGCTACTTCAGTGGAAGAAAAAATGAGAAGAAGCATTTACTTCAGTAAAAGTATTAATAATACTATATAATAAGTCTGGTGTATACCACTACTGCAGGTTTGATTTCTACTACGTATTCACCACTTCACCTGTAAAACATACACAGACACATAACTACAGCTACAGGAACCTTTACTTCTGCACATAATACACACACACTTCATTTTACAGTCTACAGTCAGCTCGTGTATATAGACTGAACCAGCGAGTCACAGCGCTGCACTGTGGTCAGCTGTGACTCATTTCACATGTTGTATGATGACTGGTGTTAAACGACTACATTCAACGTTGGCCATTGGTAACCCTGATAAGTCATGAATGCAGCACAAGTGACCTCAGCGTGTGGAAATCTCCCAAATGGTACAAAAAGTTGTTGAAATGATCACAACCCGCTCTGGTCATGAGGTTCAGATCCTCACTGATGTCAGAGACCTGATGGTTTGAACAGATTTCCTCTCAGACGTGTCTCCTGCTGTCCAACACAGAAACCAAACAAAGACTCTTTATCTCACAGCAGCTGCTTTCTGTCTAAATGTAGACACATGGCTCATTTTAGAAGATCTGAGTCTGACTCCAACCTGCTGCCAACCAGAGGGTTTAACATATTTAAGTTAAAACTGAGTCTTTGTATATAATGTTAGTACATCCTGAGCAGTGTCTACAACAGCATGACAACCAGAACGAATGAACCAATGAAAGAAGTCAAGAAGCAATAATAAAACCAATAAATGAAACACAATTTATCAGACGACCAAATAAATAAACTTTCCTTTAAAAAGAAACACATGAAATAAATAGAAGAAACATGTTTACTATGTTTAAAGGACAACAAGCTCTTGACAACAGCAGGATGTCTGATGAGCGACGTTATAAGACACAATCTATAGAAACATATGGATCATCAATCAGAAAAGGATCAATCATCAGGAACCTGACGTCCTTGAGGGACTTTTCAGGGGTCACCAGAAAAATCTAATATTTGAATTTTACTATTATTTACAGTTAATTACACAGCAAACTACAGTAAAGTACAGTGAGGTTACCGTGTTCATATCGACATGAACAAATCTGAAATCTGATAATCAAAGACAAACACACACAAACATGGAAACTTGGAGAGTCTGTGCAGGACACTCAGAGTCTGTGAAGTCGTTTCCACTTTAAATCTGTCACGTAACTGACCCCAGCAGTGGTCTGAGCTGTGTGTGTGTGTGTGTGTGTGTGTAAACACAGAGCTTCATTAGAAGGAATACGTTATCACTGAGTAACAGATGAACACAGATGGAAACTATTCTGTCCTGTAAGCACACCAACATTAAAGTGGGACTCCTGGTCAGATGAAATCATGTCTTCAAGGATGAGACCAGAGATGGTGTGTTTAGTGTGAGCTGAGTCAGACTGTTTAAAAGTAGAAATAAATTCAGAGAAGCTGTTTGAGGTTGAAAACTGAGCTTTAAGCTTCATTCATGTCATATCAGAACATATGAACATGTCAGTACTGTATTAAAACAGTCTCGTCTTTGTGATGTTTATAAGACGCTCAGCTGAGTTATGAGCTGCTTATATTCTGTGTTTACATGTCTGAATGTGTGTGTGTGTGTGTGTGTGTGTGTTTGGCTGTGTTCACCTTCAGCAGGTCAGACATCACAGTGTTCAGAGGCTGTTTGGGAGTCATTTATCAACCTGACCATGATGTAAAGTACACGGTTCATGCAGAAAATATAAAATAAAAGTTCTAATCTACAAAATAAATGTTCCACTTTGAATTTTTTATCAGTTGCACCTACAACAAACTGACAGCATCCATCAAATCTATCTGACCTTCACAAACGACGGACCAGGAGCTGAAATGTGTCAATTAGAAAGTAAGTGGAAACTATTTTATTTTAGCTTCTGTGTTTCAATAAATTAGCTGTTTTTCTGTTTTTTATTCTACAGCAAACTGAACATTTTCAGGTTTTGAAAACTGTCAGGAAACTGTGACAGGCAACTTTTCATATTTTCTGACATTTTAACAAATAATGGAGAATATAAGCATGGGCTTACTGATCATGTAATTAATCTGTAGTGTGTTTGGAATATGAAATGATTCATTTCTTCTGACTGCAGAGACATAAAGTTTGATAAAAGTAATTGCTGCCAGTTTAATGAGCTTTCTGACGCTACGTTCATGTTTCACGCTGGTGTTTTAAGACTGACCAACAACAGTTTGTATTAAAAAGGTTAAAACTGGACCTGAAGTCATGTAAGATCAGTGTGACCTGAATGTGTCCTGGATTCTTCTTCCTCTGACCTTCGGAGACATTTTCCACTTGTTAAACATTTAAAGGCAGGAAAATATTTACCGTCTGAACTCCAGCCGGACAAACAGCAGTCAGTCAGTGTGAAGT
>CM072861.1:25762500-25980000 GCA_036937835.1 Pampus argenteus | reverse complement strand
AAATGCAGATTATTAAGGTTATAACCATATAATCATTCTGTTATGACGACTGATTTAGATCCTGATCAGAGACATTTCTGTCCAGTCTGTTGAAACTGTCCCACCTGCAGCCCGTCAGTGTAAATATTCAATCATCTCTGTAACAACTCGCTTGTGTGTTTCAGTGAGTGATATACGTATATATTATTTATGTAACATTTATAATGCAGCTAAATTTGAACAAACCTGGAAATTAACTCTGATGAGCAATTCATCATTTAAGTCATTTTTCAAGCACAAATGCCAGACATGTATTGCATGGCATCAGCTTCTGAAATGTGAAAATGTGCTTCTTTTGAACTGAATAATGCACTTCTGTGCATCTGAAGCTAATATGAAGCTTCAAATCCAGCAGATATGTTTCAACGTTACAGTGTTTTTAGAGCCAAAGTCCCTCTTTTTGTTCCTATACTTCCACCACAGCTCAACAGGGAAACACAAAGAGGGAATTTGATGCTAAACAGACTGTAAATGTGTCAGATATCCACTTGATATGACTAACTCACACTGATGAAGCCTCAGAGAAGCTTCACATCTACTTTAAATGACTTTCATACTACACGAGGACTGTTTCTGTCCTCCTTCTCTTACACTGTAAATGAACCGGTCTTTCACTGTTCATATGGACTCCTGTCTGTTGGTTTAACACACACTGGAAACACTACAAACTTGTTCTTTAATATTTCGTATGTTTACTTGTTGGTTGCCTTTTGTTTAGACAACGCTGCCTGTTGCTGTGGCAACCGCATGTTTTTACTGGGCTGAAGCTGTGGTGGATGCGTCAGTGTCAGTACAGGAAGGATAAAAACACAAAGAATGAACTTTTGCTCAGCGTCAGCATGCTGAAAAATTCAAAGCGGAAAGGAAAACGTAACGGCTGGAAACCTGAATGCAGAAGATGAGGAGGAGGAGAAACATGAACAGAAAGCAGTTCAGACTTCCTCCTCCTCCACTGCATTATCAGACCGCTGCAGGCTCAGGTTGTTTTAACACTTTTTATGTTGATTGACAAACAACATTAAACATTAAAGTCAAGTCAATGACTTTATTTATCCCACAACGAGGAAATTCCCTTATTACAAGCAGCGAAGAGAAAAAATAGAAAACAAGGAGGGAGAGGTTTTTACATGTTTACAAAAGTACTAACAACAAAACATAAAACATAAAACAAACAATCACAAAAAAGTGTTCATTCATTCACGTTTCCATCATTCATGTCAATAGTCATGATATAATTCAGGATTACACTGTGTTTACAGATACTGAAATATTTTATTTTAATAAAACAATCATTTTGTTAAAAATAAAAAGTAGAACAAATTATATAATAATAGCACTAAAGGAAATTGAAAATGAAAAAAATATATTATATACAAGAAATACATGTTTACAGGCATGTTTATACACAGAGAAGCAGCAGGCAACACAATTAGAGTAGATTACAGTAATCATCGTTACCACGGCCACAAGAGGGTGCTGTCACTTGAATATAAACAAATGAAGTAATTTCAAAGTAATGAAACATTTGCTGACTGTACACAAAAGTTTTCAGGACACTCAGAGGTTCATTAGAGCAGCATCTAGTGGCCGTCAGAGCAACTGCAGCCGGACACATCTTCTAGGGAAGATGCATCGATTCAGCCCGAATCAGAAAATTTCCATTGTTTCCAGTCACTGATTTATTCATATATTATTATTATTTGGAAATGTGACCAATAATTTGAAACGTAGATCGATTCCTTCTCTCTAAACTGTTTCTCAAGTGGTGCACTTCCAAAATGTTCTGGGTTATTAAACATAGTCATAGTCAACATAAAGAGGTCAAATTCAAACAGTTTACCAAGCTGCAGCACAACAGAGACAAATATGTAAAGTAGATATTTCAATTTTTAGGTAATTTATGATCAAATCAAATTATCTGTATCGTGTTCATTCTTTTGCATCACATGGAATCACACAGCATCACATTAGGGTGAATCATATAGCACATTTAGTTGCTTCATATGTATCTTTGGCCTCAGTGATGGAGAGGCACATCGCTGCAGTCGAGCTGCGTCACACAGACCTCCATCTGGAAACAAATCTACCTAAACAAATAGATTCTGAAGAACTAACTAAGTACAGATTTACATGTCACAAAATTAAAATGAGATGAATTTTTACTAAATATTTACAGCAACTAACAAGCTGAATTAAACAAGTGACAAAGCCAAGACTGAAGAGGCTGACATATATGAGCCAATCAGCCTCCTCTTGTTCCTTCAGCTGGATGTTGTTTACCGGTATTTATATAAAACAACACCAAACAACAACAAACCTGAGTCTGACCACAGGAAGTTAACCACAGGATGACAGGAAGTCAGTGTGGACAGGTGGAACACACACACACACACACACACACACACAGAAGCAGAGCTGATGATGATGAGAATGATGGCGGCTCTTGTTTTAATAATTCAGGAAGTCTTTCTGGAGCAGTGAGGCGTTTCTTCTCACACATGAATAATTGAGCTCTCCTCTACTGCTGACAACATCTCAGACTGAACCCACAGACAGCAGGAATACAAATACAGCATGAAGTGAGGAGAGGAAAATATATATATATATATATATATATATATATATATAAAGCCCAGAGGATCAATCAACAAAGACAAAGAAACAACCACGATCAAACAATAGCAATCAGTGATTGGTTGACTCATTTACCTGACAGGTAAATGAGTCTTAAAAGTCACCAAATCTAAAGAGGAAGTCGCTAAGTTGGGAACTGAACAAGCCTACCAAATGTTTTATTTCTTGTGTTTCAGTGTTTATTTGTCATTGTGATGAAGCTGTATGAAGTGTCTCATGTCTGAAACATCTGGTTTATTCTGAACTGTCCTCAGGGAGAGTTTGACATGTTGCAGCAAGAGTTAACGTCACCAACTATTTGCATCTTACTTTTGTTATAGCTGAAAACTAGAAGACGGATCCAGATTTTTTAGACTGTTAACTGAAACATTTCACACAGAACCTGTGAGACGAATAGATGGATTGTCGACTGATAGACATGAAGCTCGGGACTTTATGAATGATTAACGTGGCAGCAGAGCTGTGCTGATTGAGTTACATGGAGCGTTTTACAGCATTGACCCTCAACAATATCCGATGACGGCAGCTCAGTCGAGCTCAACGCTCCTGTAAGATTACAGCAGTGGAAAAAAGTGACGTCCTACAGTAAGCAGACGTCTCACATTCGGCCTCTGTGGGGACAATTTCCACATGATTGACGTCTACATTTACTTTGACAATATATGTGAACCCAAAGCTTCAAATATTGTGGTTGCAGCTGTGAGGTCTTCAGTTGGTTTCTTTGATAGTTTCTCTGTATTTTCTCTTTTTACGAGTCAAACTGAAATAAAATACAGCACAAAAATTAATATGAAAATGACGAATCAATGAATCAGAAATGTAGTTAAAATGCTGCAAAACACGATCAGAACGTGAAGAGCAAACTGCATGTTTAAATTAGTAAGATAAAGCTTGTTTAGCTTCAGAAGGTAATCAGACAACAATTTAAATTTAATACTGAAATGAACCAGCAGTGAACTGAGGCTCAGATGGTGATCGAATCATAAATTCATTGTCACACTCTCACACTGCAGTCTAAAGTGAACTTAAAGTGGTCCAAACAGGATAAGATAAAACTGATGACCGTCTCCAGGTTAGAAGAGGATTGAACATGTCACTCTTGACATGTCACAACAGAAACAATCCCAGATGTTATCAATAACATTAATATAATCTGCATTACATTTAGATGAGCCAGTTCCAGACTCTGCTCGTATGCATACTGGTTCACTGGGCTGGTTCACTGGGACACTTCAGAGCCATCGGTATGAGTCCAACGTGTGCTTTTCCTGTTTTGACCTGTTTTGTAAAAAGGTCCATTGTGGATCAGATGAACTGAGTTAAAATGATCTCTATTGTTTTGTTGATTAGCTGTTGGACATTGAAAGACAATGTCATGACAGTTAATGACAGCCAGTAGATTGATTTTGTCACCAGCTGTTACATATAACAGGGTGTCATCTGCATAAAAATCAAACTGAACTATGAACTATATTTGCGATTGAAGTCTGCAAGAACATATATGGCAACAGAAAACTGCAGAACACAAGTCAGAGTCAAATAGGACTCCCAGATTTCTAGCTATAAGTTTACCTTTTATCAACAAGGCTGGAAGGACAGAACGAAGTGATCTCAGATTTGAGGATATCCAGCACCTGACAGTCGACAGCTCAAATCCCAAATGGCCTGATAAGATCAGAGCCAGAGAAAGTAAAGCTCTGCTGTCCTGGTTAGCTTGCCACTGAGCAAGGCAGCCAGACAAGCTGGAAAAGATGCACGGAGACCTCTTTCTCTCAGTTTATCTGAAGTTCAGATTCATTATTTCTCTGCTGTGACATCGTCAGACTCATGATGAACAGTTCAAAATATTGACAAATGGACTTTTTTTCCTCACATCCTTCTTTCTTGCCAAAACATTTGTTTTATTTTTAAACGTGTGGTCTTCAGCCCTCACTGACATCACTGGAGTGACATCACTTCAGGATCATTTCCTCATTTATATTGTTTTTCTGCAGCATTATACAACTTAGTTGTTTATATAAATGTAATTTAACCAGCAGTGATTCTCTAAAAAACCATCTAACCTGTCTGCATTGCGTCTTGTGTTGTTCTCAGACTGGAGGATGATGAACATCAGACTTCAGATATTACAACACACACTGCTGCATGTTTAACTCAGCTGCTGCCGAATCTGATGAAAATCCTCTGAATGTTCAGAAAATATAATAATAATGTGTCTCCAAACTACATAATGATTGTTTTACCATTTGAAGCTCCTCAATCCATTTTTAAAGATGTTTTCTACTGTTTCATATATTGTCATCTCATATATTGTCAACTGGATCATGATAAGAGTAGAACATTAATACTTCATGTAAAGCTCTTCACATCACGTTTGCATGTTTGTCTGTTGAAGGTGAATCAAACTTGTGTTTGATCGGCAGCCTCAGAGTTGCTAAAACCATGATCTTTACATGAACACGCACATAACTGAGATGCTCATAATTAGTTTATATCTGACCCTTGTCTCTCTGTTTGTGTCTCAGATGAGGATAGTGTGCAAGGACGTGACGGCGGAGACACTGTACGACGTCCTCCATGACACCAGCTACCGCAGGAAGTGGGACACCAACATGATTGAGACTTTTGACATTGGCAGGCTGACAGTCAACGCTGACGTTGGATATTACTCCTGTGAGTCCAGCTGCATGGAGACGAAGTGTGTCTGTAGTCAGATGTCTTCACAAACAGCAAAAACTGTTGACAGGAAATACTTCTAAATACTCCACAGTGTGATGTAAAACAAATCTAGGAAATTTCGTTTTAAAACAGACATTTTTTAATTCTTATATACTTGATACCACTTTTTTTTTTAAAACAAAAGGATTTTAAAGGGTGATGTGGAAAACGTTAATTAGGGAATCCATTGGTATTAAGTATTATAAGTATTCGTAGCTTGGACCTTCTCATCAGGCACCGTATACATGGTTTTAATGGTTATTTCAGTTCATGGTTAATAAAGAGTGTATTCATTTATAGATCAGTTTATTACGTTGTTAATAAGCAACTTTAAACTTGTCAGGTTATGAAAAATCCAGTTGAATGATAAAAGCTAGAAAGTCATTAATAAATAACTACGACAGATTATAAAACTATTGGAAAAGTTGTCAATAAATTGATTTTGATTTGAAAACAAACCAAAACAAAAACAAAAGAAAAAAGCAACTTAAAACTAATGCATATCTTTATTAAATTATTTCCTGCAAGAGCGAGACACACATTTCACATATCTGCATTTGGTTTGCTGTCGATGTATTTTAGAGAATTACTGTGCGTTGTTTGAAGGGAAATGTCCGAGCCCGCTGAAGAACAGGGACTTTGTGACGATGAGATCCTGGCTTCCACTTGGCAACGACTACCTGATTATCAACTACTCGGTCAAACACCCGGTGAGCTTTATATTCATCCTAATGTATGTTCAGTTTGAATTTATATGGCAGCAGATGAGTTTAAAAAAGCTTCAAAACAAACTCCTCTGATGAAGATGTAATATGAAAACATTTGTCTTCAGGTAGTCTTGGCCTCTTTTTGCATGTGTGGAGAGCTGCTGCAATGTGATCTACTCAGAGACACCTGATGCTTTGACATTTTAATCACAGTTTGAATTTAGAAAATCAAGAAAAAGGGCGTCTGAATACTGAACAGATGCTCCCAATAAAGACTGAAGAACAACTTCACCACCCTGTGGATGATGATTGAATGATTTGCAACAAGAAGACAAGTACATGTCTGTTACAAATCAATCAGTCCGTCTAATGACACACAATGCAAAGCAATGTTAAACATGTTTACAACAAATAACTCTTCTTCCTTTTCTTCATTCTTCATTCTTCTTGAGCTGTTTCATTGATGAAGACATGATTAAAAAGATATTCGTATTTGACAACAATAAAAGTACAAACAAGACTGCAGTGAGCCTCACAAACAATTCAATTATGGAGGATAAAAACACAATCGAGATTAAAGCTTATTTCCATTGTGCTCCTCTCAAATGGGAAATGTGTAAGATGGCAGATGATGGGTTAACGCACATGTAATAACACAAACAAACCAGACAGTTATACAAACAAGCTAAACAAACTTGGGACTTTTCATCAAGCATTTCTGTTTAAAACTAGCTGGCTGGGAGAGAAGTGGATGTTTCCTTCTCTTTCTCTCCTCTGCTCTCTGTCTGTTTGACTGAGGGATGAGCTATAAACACACAGCAGAGCAGAGAGGCCACAGCGGAAACAACTGACGAATCCTACACAGTAGGACTTTAAACTACTTCTTATTCATCTCTGATGAGACTAAAATAGTCAGCTAAGTAATCAGAAGCTGTACTCTATAAATGTGTCTTTTTACTTCTTTTTAAGATAACTGAGAAATGATCTAGATGTGTTGGATATGATGTTAATGAGCTCCAGATCTGTATACCAAAGGCGGCTGGGTCTTCTTTCTCAGCCCCAACATTATATAAATAGACTCACACTTTTCAATCTCTTCTAAAAACGTGCTTATATAAGATGTTCTTTTATGTGATGTCACCTGTCAACTATTATTTATGTGCCTTTGTCTATAAATGTGCAGACAATGTTAAAACAGTTATTATTAAAAGTTATTATTTAAATAAATTATTATTACTGTGAGTTTCATGTTCAGCAGATTCATCGTGCTGTTGTTGCTCCACTCGACTGAAAGCATGTTGAAAACAGTGACATGATCCTTTAACAGTGAAACGCTGTGACATCATAGACTGTCTCTGTTTGTCTCCACAGCAACATCCTCCCAAGAAGGACTATGTCCGAGCCGTATCTCTGCTGACCGGATACTTGATCCAGTCCAACGGAGCCAACTGCTCCACCCTCTACTACCTGACCCAGGTGGACCCCAAAGGTGAGAGCACACACACACACGCACGCACACACACACACACACACACACACACACGCACGCACACACACACCAAAATGCCTCCACCTTCCAGAAATGTCTTCTGTTTCTCCACTTTACAAACAGTTTACTCCCTGCCTTGTAGAAATGTTCTCCTCTGCCAGAAAATGTTGAAACTTTCCAACCGAGGGTCTCATGTTTCCAGAAATGTCCAACAGCGTTTTGTTGAGACAGCCGTCACTAATCAGAAACACTCACGTTCCTCTGGTGTCTTTTCTGCAGGTTCTTTACCAAAGTGGGTGGTGAACAGAGTCTCTCAGTTTGTGGCTCCAAAGGTAAAATGATTTGTGTTTATATCCAAGAAGATGTGAAGTCTATCTGTCTCATCACATTAAAGTCTCACCATGTGTCTGCTCTCAGGCAATGAGGAAGATCTACAAGGCGTCTCAGAAGTATCCCGAGTGGAAGAGGAAGCACAACCCAACACTAAAACCGTGGATGTTCCCAGAGCAGAACTCGCTGCCGTGCATCAATGTGTCAGAGCTGACGGTGCAGCGAGCCGATTCGCTGGAGAACATTGACGAGAGCGGCCTGAGCGAGGAGAAGATGCACCACAGTGACGATGAGGAGACTTAAACCTCCACTGACTGAAAACCTGCTGCTTTATCTCTGATTGTTTGCTTGTTTGTTTGTTTGTCAGACTGATCAGAATAGACTACAGTTTATTATCCAACATAAAAATGTCTTCCTGTGTAACTTAAATAAGTCTTTCATGTTATTGTACCCAACTTTCCTTTTAGATTCAGTTCAGGGAAGTCTGTGAATGTTCAGTTTGAAGTTCAACATGTGACTTAAGTTTAGCTGAAGTCAGATGCGTCACTTCCTAAAGAGTCAGATGTTTCCCTCAGGAGTTGGTAGAGAGCAGAAACAGAGCGAACAGAGAGTGAATACTGGACTTATGGTACTAGACAGCTGGACACAAACACGACTCCACATGATGATGATGTTGCTGCTGGATGTGGAAATAAACAACTGTTTACTAACAAGCTCAACACATCAACTTAAAAGCTGATGATGCGTCAGAGATGAGTTCACTACTTGTTTCTGATGAAAACATCAGTTAATGCAGGTTTAAAATAAAGTTTCAACAGAGTGATCTGACATTAGAGTCCAATCAGGTAAAATGAAACACCTGTGAGGGTGGAACACAGGTGTGTTGGGCCTTTAATACAGACACACCAGACAACAACATTCAGGTTTCCAAAGAAAAAACTCAGCTGTGCTGTATTAAACCAGGATATTTGTTGATTTATGATCCATACACAGTTTTTCTGTGATTTAACACACAATAAACCTGCATTTTTTAAATTATTCAGGGTGTTTGAGTCCAGTGAGACACTTGTCTGTTTCCTGTTTTTCTGATACCATTAAAAATCAGTTTCAATAACTATGACTCAGACTCATGTAGCAGTTTCAACACTGATGTTTGTAAAGGATTTCAGTTTCTGAGCTTTCAGTCAAACGTACAGTATTTAAGTATAAAGTACTAAATGATTATTTTCATTGTCAATTGATCTGCCAATTGTTTTCTTCACTAATCAATTAACCATTTTGTCTATAAAATGTCAGAAAATAGTAAAAAATGTCAGTTCCAATTTCTTCAAAACGCTTGCTGATTTGTTTGATCACAATATAAAGATATTTCAATTACTGTCATAAAAGCTGGAAATATTTGGCATTTCTGCTTTCAGATTATTTAGTCGACTAATTAATTAATCAACTAATTGCTGAACTTCTCAGTTAAAGTACCTCAAAATTGTACATAAGTACAAATATAATAATGTACTTTGTTACTTTCCACCACTGGAAGTTGGTTGCAGGAAAAACCACGATGAACATTGAAAATGCAGCGACCGCACGCGCTTCAGTAGTCGACTCAAAACAACTTGAGTTCAGAGATTTTATATGAACTTCTGTTTTAGAAAAGCATTTTTATTCTTAATGTCTGAAGCTTAATGTTACTGGCGTATGTAATGTAGCTCATGGAGGTGTTTCAATCTGTGAGTCTGCAGCGCTCCCCAGAGGACAAACACCACCCTTACAGCCACAACTTTAATTGGAGTAGACAAAGCACAAAATATCTAGTTTTTCCACTTTCAATTATGATTTTAATTCTGTTTATATTTTACCTTAAAGCACCTGCAGGTTTATAATCTCTTATCTCTAAGATACACCTCCAGTTTCGTGTGAGTTCAAAGTGCTAACGTGCTTCTCTCCAAAACTCATTAGATGAAAATATAAAGGAATGTGATTTTTAAGATGATCTCTTCAATTTTTGGTCAAAATCAGGTTTGTGCATTAAGAAATGCTTTTATTGTTGAAGATATTTTGATTATTGTTGATGTAAAAAAAAAAAAAAGAGCTGGAACTAAATAGTACAGAGAGTCTTATTCATCCTATAATTGAAACACACAGACCTTAATATCAGTTTAAATCTCTGAAGTTAGATCCTTCTAATCTAATCTGGAAGTCTCTTGAAATGCATTACAGTCATGTATAACACAATAAAACTGCACCTGAGAGACATGACAGAGATTAAAACTTGACAATTTAAAAACAATTACATTCCTCGTTAAGAACATCCAGTTTAGTTTGAACTTGTTATTTTGCATTTAAAACAGCTTTAGGAGTTATTGTAAGTGTAAAATCATGAACAATCAAGACCTACAATTTCCACACAAAGGTGCTAGTAGTGACTTTGTGTTTGAATATGTCAAACACAGTTTAGTAAGAGTGATGAATACAGTATGTGTAGTATAGAGACATATTTCATCTTTTTTGTGGTTTGAATTTCTGCAGAACCAGCGGAGGTCACATGATGTGTTTTTAGTATATGTGGTGGCAAATTTTCCAGAGGAAAATGTGAATGAAAGCAGAATATTAGGAGGTAATATGTGACATGGTTATGAAAAAAGAATGTATATTATTAAACATAAAGCAAAAATGGCCAGATGCAATGAAACTCCTGACACAGAGTGAAGACTCTTTCCTCTGAGCAGTTTGAGTTCCTGCCGTCAAGCTGCTGAGCTTGTTTTTCCTGCGGTGACAAGGAAAACTTTATGTATGTATGCATCCTACTTTCGTGCTTAAAAAT
The DNA here is from genome assembly GCA_036937835.1 of Pampus argenteus. Taxonomy (NCBI): domain Eukaryota; kingdom Metazoa; phylum Chordata; class Actinopteri; order Scombriformes; family Stromateidae; genus Pampus; species Pampus argenteus. Next base: position 25,969,262 of record CM072861.1, on the reverse strand, counting down.
GCAGCTGGGCTCCAGATCCTCTCTGCAGAGTATTGTCTCAGGCTCTTCCTGTTTCCTGTCTGCAGAGCTCTGATTGTTGTTTGGGCAGCAAAGAGGAAACTCCACCGCTGCTGTCCAGTTCTCAGCTCAGAGAGGAAAGGAAACGCCGCACAGAGGACTTCCTCACTACTGTACAGAAGAAGCCAGCATGCTTAACTCTGCACCGTAACTTATGTGCAACAGTCCTGAAATTTCTCCTGCAGTTTGTGACTTCTGCACAGATCATAACCAGGATTGTCCAAAAACCTGATAACCAGGATGCTAGTGTACATGTAAACACACTCAATGATTTAATTCCTACAAAAGCAAAAGACTCGAGTTTGAGTTAAAATAAGTTCCTTCATTCTCATGAACACACACCTTGACTCACACACACACACACACACACACACGCACACACACACACACACACACACACACACGCACACACACACACACACACACCATCCTGCTGCCAGAAATACTCACTAGAGCACCAAATGTGGATTCATCCACTTCTGAAAATAGTCCCCAACAAACACACTATTACCTCCTGTTTGTGTGTTTGTTACTGTAAAACAGCTGTTTTAGGAATTACTGCCCCTCCTACTGGGGTCCATATTAGAATAAAATACATATAATCACACTACATGCAGGGAAGAACATTGGCATTGCAGCTGACAATAAAACTACATCAAGACCATACATGCCTATATGAACATCAAAACAGAACAACAAAAACAACAGTATCAAATGTGTCAAATATTGATTTATTTGATTTATTTTGCTGACTGTATCTTATCTAAGAATAATAACATCAGCTTTTTCTTAGATGTGAGCTGTTTTTAAAGATCTTCATAGGAACCAATGAGCTCATAGCAGAGTAGGAGGAATGTATTGAGGGACGGACAAATTTCTTTTTGTTTGTTAGGATCCCCATTAGTACCAGCACCAGCATGGGCTATTCTTCCTGGGGTCCAGTCATACACAAACATACACACTACAATGACATAAACACAACAAACAACTCATCAGGTTTAAACAGAAGAGAGAAGAAGAGAACAAGAAGTTCATTAATACAAACATGTATTATAAATCAGTCACTTTCTTCATATGTATAAATTGTTGCTAATGAACATAAATCTGTGTCTGATGACAGTCAGTGTTGTACTTTACTATAGTCAGTGTTGCATGGTACTACAGTCAGTGCTGCACTTTACTACAGTCAGTGTTGCATGGTACTACAGTCAGTGTTGCACTTTACTGCAGTCAGTGTTGCACTTTACTGCAGTCAGTGTTGCACTTTACTACAGTCAGTGTTGCATGGTACTACAGTCAGTGTTGCATGGTACTACAGTCAGTGCTGCACTTTACTACAGTCAGTGTTGCATGGTACTACAGTCAGTGTTGCACTTTACTGCAGTCAGTGTTGCACTTTACTGCAGTCAGTGTTGCACTTTACTACAGTCAGTGTTGCATGGTACTACAGTCAGTGTTGCATGGTACTACAGTCAGTGTTGCACTTTACTGCAGTCAGTGTTGCATGGTACTACAGTCAGTGTTGCACTTTACTACAGTCAGTGTTGCACTTTACTACAGTCAGTGTTGCATGGTACTACAGTCAGTGTTGCACTTTACTGCAGTCAGTGTTGCATGGTACTACAGTCAGTGTTGCACTTTACTGCAGTCAGTGTTGCACTTTACTACAGTCAGTGTTGCATGGTACTACAGTCAGTGTTGCACTTTACTGCAGTCAGTGTTGCACTTTACTACAGTCAGTGTTGCATGGTACTACAGTCAGTGTTGCACTTTACTGCAGTCAGTGTTGCACTTTACTGCAGTCAGTGTTGCACTTTACTACAGTCAGTGTTGCATGGTACTACAGTCAGTGTTGCACTTTACTGCAGTCAGTGTTGCACTTTACTACAGTCAGTGTTGCATGGTACTACAGTCAGTGTTGCACTTTACTGCAGTCAGTGTTGCACTTTACTACAGTCAGTGTTGCACTTTACTGCAGTCAGTGTTGCACTTTACTACAGTCAGTGCTGCACTTTACTACAGTCAGTGTTGCATGGTACTACAGTCAGTGTTGCATGGTACTACAGTCAGTGTTGCACTTTACTACAGTCAGTGTTGCACTTTACTACAGTCAGTGTTGCATGGTACTACAGTCAGTGTTGCACTTTACTGCAGTCAGTGTTGCATGGTACTACAGTCAGTGTTGCACTTTACTGCAGTCAGTGTTGCACTTTACTACAGTCAGTGTTGCATGGTACTACAGTCAGTGTTGCACTTTACTACAGTCAGTGTTGCATGGTACTACAGTCAGTGTTGCATGGTACTACAGTCAGTGTTGCACTTTACTGCAGTCAGTGTTGCACTTTACTACAGTCAGTGTTGCATGGTACTACAGTCAGTGTTGCACTTTACTGCAGTCAGTGTTGCACTTTACTGCAGTCAGTGTTGCACTTTACTACAGTCAGTGTTGCATGGTACTACAGTCAGTGTTGCACTTTACTGCAGTCAGTGTTGCACTTTACTACAGTCAGTGTTGCATGGTACTACAGTCAGTGTTGCACTTTACTGCAGTCAGTGTTGCACTTTACTACAGTCAGTGTTGCACTTTACTGCAGTCAGTGTTGCACTTTACTACAGTCAGTGCTGCACTTTACTACAGTCAGTGTTGCATGGTACTACAGTCAGTGTTGCACTTTACTGCAGTCAGTGTTGCACTTTACTACAGTCAGTGTTGCACTTTACTGCAGTCAGTGTTGCACTTTACTACAGTCAGTGTTGCACTTTACTATAGTCAGTGCTGCACTTTACTACAGTCAGTGTTGCATGGTACTACAGTCAGTGTTGCACTTTACTGCAGTCAGTGTTGCACTTTACTACAGTCAGTGTTGCACTTTACTGCAGTCAGTGTTGCACTTTACTACAGTCAGTGTTGCACTTTACTACAGTCAGTGTTGCACTTTACTGCAGTCAGTGTTGCACTTTACTACAGTCAGTGCTGCATGGTACTATAGTCAGTGTTGCACTTTACTACAGTCAGTGTTGCATGGTACTACAGTCAGTGTTGCACTTTACTACAGACAGTGTTGCACTTTACTACAGTCAGTGTTGCACTTTACTGCAGTCAGTGTTGCACTTTACTACAGTCAGTGTTGCACTTTACTGCAGTCAGTGTTGCATGGTACTACAGTCAGTGCTGCATGGTACTATAGTCAGTGCTGCACTTTACTACAGTCAGTGCTGCACTTTACTGCAGTCAGTGTTGCACTTTACTGCAGTCAGTGTTGCACTTTACTACAGTCAGTGTTGCACTTTACTGCAGTCAGTGTTGCATGGTACTACAGTCAGTGCTGCATGGTACTATAGTCAGTGCTGCACTTTACTGCAGTCAGTGTTGCACTTTACTGCAGTCAGTGTTGCATGGTACTACAGTCAGTGCTGCATGGTACTATAGTCAGTGTTGCACTTTACTGCAGTCAGTGTTGCACTTTACTGCAGTCAGTGTTGCACTTTACTACAGACAGTGTTGCACTTTACTACAGTCAGTGTTGCATGGTACTACAGTCAGTGTTGCACTTTACTACAGACAGTGTTGCACTTTACTACAGTCAGTGTTGCACTTTACTGCAGACAGTGTTGCACTTTACTACAGACAGTGTTGCACTTTACTACAGACAGTGTTGCACTTTACTACAGTCAGTGTTGCACTGTACTACAGACAGTGTTGCACTTTACTACAGTCAGTGTTGCATGGTACTACAGTCAGTGTTGCACTTTACTGCAGTCAGTGTTGCACTTTACTACAGTCAGTGTTGCATGGTACTACAGTCAGTGTTGCACTTTACTGCAGTCAGTGTTGCACTTTACTACAGTCAGTGTTGCACTTTACTGCAGTCAGTGTTGCACTTTACTACAGTCAGTGCTGCACTTTACTACAGTCAGTGTTGCATGGTACTACAGTCAGTGTTGCATGGTACTACAGTCAGTGTTGCACTTTACTACAGTCAGTGTTGCACTTTACTACAGTCAGTGTTGCATGGTACTACAGTCAGTGTTGCACTTTACTGCAGTCAGTGTTGCATGGTACTACAGTCAGTGTTGCACTTTACTGCAGTCAGTGTTGCACTTTACTACAGTCAGTGTTGCATGGTACTACAGTCAGTGTTGCACTTTACTACAGTCAGTGTTGCATGGTACTACAGTCAGTGTTGCATGGTACTACAGTCAGTGTTGCACTTTACTGCAGTCAGTGTTGCACTTTACTACAGTCAGTGTTGCATGGTACTACAGTCAGTGTTGCACTTTACTGCAGTCAGTGTTGCACTTTACTGCAGTCAGTGTTGCACTTTACTACAGTCAGTGTTGCATGGTACTACAGTCAGTGTTGCACTTTACTGCAGTCAGTGTTGCACTTTACTACAGTCAGTGTTGCATGGTACTACAGTCAGTGTTGCACTTTACTGCAGTCAGTGTTGCACTTTACTACAGTCAGTGTTGCACTTTACTGCAGTCAGTGTTGCACTTTACTACAGTCAGTGCTGCACTTTACTACAGTCAGTGTTGCATGGTACTACAGTCAGTGTTGCACTTTACTGCAGTCAGTGTTGCACTTTACTACAGTCAGTGTTGCACTTTACTGCAGTCAGTGTTGCACTTTACTACAGTCAGTGTTGCACTTTACTATAGTCAGTGCTGCACTTTACTACAGTCAGTGTTGCATGGTACTACAGTCAGTGTTGCACTTTACTGCAGTCAGTGTTGCACTTTACTACAGTCAGTGTTGCACTTTACTGCAGTCAGTGTTGCACTTTACTACAGTCAGTGTTGCACTTTACTACAGTCAGTGTTGCACTTTACTGCAGTCAGTGTTGCACTTTACTACAGTCAGTGCTGCATGGTACTATAGTCAGTGTTGCACTTTACTACAGTCAGTGTTGCATGGTACTACAGTCAGTGTTGCACTTTACTACAGACAGTGTTGCACTTTACTACAGTCAGTGTTGCACTTTACTGCAGTCAGTGTTGCACTTTACTACAGTCAGTGTTGCACTTTACTGCAGTCAGTGTTGCATGGTACTACAGTCAGTGCTGCATGGTACTATAGTCAGTGCTGCACTTTACTACAGTCAGTGCTGCACTTTACTGCAGTCAGTGTTGCACTTTACTGCAGTCAGTGTTGCACTTTACTACAGTCAGTGTTGCACTTTACTGCAGTCAGTGTTGCATGGTACTACAGTCAGTGCTGCATGGTACTATAGTCAGTGCTGCACTTTACTGCAGTCAGTGTTGCACTTTACTGCAGTCAGTGTTGCATGGTACTACAGTCAGTGCTGCATGGTACTATAGTCAGTGTTGCACTTTACTGCAGTCAGTGTTGCACTTTACTGCAGTCAGTGTTGCACTTTACTACAGACAGTGTTGCACTTTACTACAGTCAGTGTTGCATGGTACTACAGTCAGTGTTGCACTTTACTACAGACAGTGTTGCACTTTACTACAGTCAGTGTTGCACTTTACTGCAGACAGTGTTGCACTTTACTACAGACAGTGTTGCACTTTACTACAGACAGTGTTGCACTTTACTACAGTCAGTGTTGCACTGTACTACAGACAGTGTTGCACTTTACTACAGTAAGTGTTGCACTGTACTACAGTCAGTGTTGCACTGTACTACAGTCAGTGCTGCACTTTACTACAGTCAGTGTTGCACTGTACTACAGACAGTGTTGCACTTTACTACAGTAAGTGTTGCACTTTACTACAGTCAGTGTTGCATGGTACTACAGTCAGTGTTGCACTTTACTACAGACAGTGTTGCACTTTACTACAGTCAGTGTTGCATGGTACTACAGTCAGTGCTGCACTTTACTACAGTCAGTGTTGCATGGTACTACAGACAGTGTTGCACTTTACTACAGGCAGTGTTGCACTTTACTACAGTCAGTGTTGCATGGTACTACAGTCAGTGTTGCATGGTACTACAGTCAGTGTTGCACTTTACTACAGACAGTGTTGCACTTTACTACAGTCAGTGCTGCACTTTACTACAGTCAGTGCTGCATGGTACTACAGTCAGTGTTGCACTTTACTACAGACAGTGTTGCACTTTACTACAGTCAGTGCTGCACTTTACTACAGTCAGTGCTGCATGGTACTACAGTCAGTGCTGCACTGTACAGTCAGTCAACTTACAGTCCACATCATCTCCACACACTATCTAGTATCTCGGTTTTCCTCTGAACGATAAGAGTTTGAGACAGAAAATAATTATTTTTATTGTTATTATTATTAGTAATAATAATACAAGTAATATTCATTATTGTTTCTATTGTATTATTATAATAATTCACTATCAATAAATATATGTTTTATTTAATAATTATTTAATAATTAAATTATTGAATTTATTGCATAGCTACATGTTTTATTTTCGAGGTAATATAAACGGAAACAGTGCATGCTGTCCTCGTTTCGCGCTTTTATTGTGAATTTCTCATCCGGAAGCTGCAGAGTTATTGTGTGCAGCTTGACGTCACCGTTCAGCACATCAGCAGAGTGAAGTTTGTCATCCCAGAGCTCCCAGTCAGACTCTCACACTCCGGACCAGACCACCAGGACCCCGCAGACCCCCGCAGACCCCCGCAGACCAGAGACCGGATCAGAGGTGAGACACTTTCCGTCTGTTTCTGGGATCAGATTTAATGTGGAGTCTGCAGGAAGCGGCTCGTCCTGCTGTTACATGTTAGATAGATGGTCGGTCGGGCTGTGGCATTTACGCAGAGAGGAAGTTTTGGCGCAAAGTGGAGCACAGACGCATCTGTGATGTGAATCAGAATGAGTCAAACTTACTGAATGCAGAAGAAACATGAATTATTCAGGACTCGGAGAGACATCATTGTATGTTTTTTTTTTCTTGAGAAAAGTGTGTGTGTGTGTGTGTGTGTGTGTGCTCTAATGTTTTAACGTTTTAAAGGACCAGTTCACATGTTTCCAGTGTGTTAAAGCATCAGTCAGGTGTCCATATGAACAGTGACTGTAATCATTGCTCCTGTTCATACTGGCTGTTCAAAGATCTGCTTCAAATGTGCTTTCAGTGTCAGTGATGGAGGTTAAAATCCACAGTGTGTCCACACAGTCATTTAAAGTAGATGTGAAGCTTCTCTGAGGCTTCATCAGTGTGAGTTAGTCATATCAAGTGGATATCTGACACATTTACAGTCTGTTTAGCATCAAATTCCCTCTTTGTGTTTCCCTGTTGAGCTGTGGTGGAAGTATAGGAACAAAAAGAGGGACTTTGGCTCTAAAAACACTGTAACGTTGAAACATATCTGCTGGATTTGAAGCTTCAGATTAGCTTCACATAAACTTTGAATACATGTCTGCACAGAAACAGGACTGTGGGTTTTGTCCCTATCAGATGTTTGCAAGCTACAGTTTGTCGGCTTGAATCCCAGACTGTATAAATCTGGACGTGGGAAGTGTACTTTCAGGTTTATTAACAACACTTATCATATCAGACTCTGTCAGTGACAGACAGACGTTCACTGTCTATTATGGGAAATATAACATGTTTTTATGATGTAAAGACAAGAGGAGAAAAGACAACACAGACTGACATTACATCATCAGAGACAACAGCTCTGTGACGCAGTTACAGCTGCAACAATTAGTCCATTAATCAATTGCACTCTTCTGATACTTGATTTATTGTTTAAGTCATTTTTCTGATGAAATTGTCAACAAACGTTTGATGGTTCTGGGTTCATAAATGTGATTTGCTGCTTTTCTTTTATTGGCCAGTTGGTCTGATATAACAAGAGTCCATGACGTCACCTTGAGCTGCAGCATGTTGTGATGTTCACACGTTTTACTGCTTTCTGATCACTTTAAGACGATTAGTTGATTAATCGAGAAATTATTCAAAGGATAAACAATAGTAAATATATTGCTAGTTGCAGCTCTGGACGCAGGTTAGACAAGAGAAATGACGGACAGGATCCCGGTTCTCTGTTGGTTGTTCTGCTGGTCAGACAGCACGTTGTAGGAAGCAGCTCTGACTGATCAACAGCTGTCAACAGGTGACTGACCGTATCTGCCTGTTGCTCCTGAATGCACTTCCTGTCAGAGGTTTTTGACAGACTGTAGCGTAGCTCGGCCTACCATGCTGGGATCCCGTCCCTGCAGCAGGTTGGAGGTTTAGTGCTTTGCTCAGAGGCACTGCTGCCAGCTGATGCGCTGCTTCAACACTGGATTCATGCTTCATGTGTCTTTTCAGTCATGTTTTTACTGTTAAACTGAGATGTTTTCACTTCATCTGCAGTGGAACGACATCACAGTCAGCTGACGACAGCAGCTATTACTCTCTCTCTCTCTCACACACACACACACACACACACACACACACCCTCTCTATCCTGTATATGTTACCACTTCTTCTCAACGGTAACAGGAAGTTGGACTAACACGTCTTCCTCTTCAGAAACTCCCAGACACAAACCGCAGTGATGTAATGAGTTTTTCCTCCACAGCTCCGACATCCCATCATTAACATTACATAAATGAGACTTCAGCACTACGTCTCGTTCCTCAGTGAAACCTCTGCTCTGCGTAGGTTTGCGTTTAATAGGACACTTCACCCAAAATGACCATTATGTGTCTTGGTTAGAGTTAGTGTCTCTGTGTGTCTCAGCGTGTGTCTCAGCGTGTCTCAGCGTGTCTCTGTGTGTCTCAGCGTGTCTGTGTGTCTCTGTGTGTCTCTGCGTGTGTCTCAGCGTGTCTCGGCGTGTCTCAGCGTGTGTCTCTGAGTGTCTTGGTGTGTCTCTGTGTGTCTCTGTGTGTCTCAGCGTGTCTCTGTGTGTCTCTGTGTGTCTCTGCGTGTCTCAGCGTGTCTCTGCGTGTCTCGGCGTGTCTCTGTGTGTCTCTGCGTGTCTCTGAGTGTGTCTCTGAGTGTCTCTGTGTGTGTCTCTGTGTGTCTCTGCATGTCTCAGCGTGTCTCTGTGTGTCTCTGCATATCTCAGCGTGTCTCAGCGTGTCTCTGTGTGTCTCTGTGTGTCTTAGTGTGTCTCTGTGTGTCTCTGCGTGTCTCAGCGTGTCTATGCGTGTCTCAGCGTGTCTCTGCGTGTCTCTGAGTGTCTCTGCGTGTCTCAGCGTGTCTCTGCGTGTCTCTGTGTGTCTCAGCGTGTCTCTGCGTGTCTCTGCGTGTCTCTGCATGTCTCAGCGTGTCTCTGCATGTCTCAGCGTGTCTCTGCGTGTCTCAGCGTGTCTCTGTGTGTCTCTGCGTGTCTCTGCGTGTCTCAGCGTGTCTCTGCGTGTCTCTGTGTGTCTCTGCATGTCTCAGCGTGTCTCTGTGTGTCTCTGTGTGTCTCTGTGTGTCTCTGTGTGTCTCAGCGTGTCTTAGCGTGTCTCAGTATGTGGTTCCAGTCACAGCTCTGGAACAATCAACCTTCTGTGTGTCACAATAGAGCCCCACTGTTATTCTACTGCCTTGCTCGCCCACCCTCTCTCTCTCTCCCTCCTCCCTCTTTTATTTGTCCTTCTTCTTCTTCTTCTTCTTCTTCTTCTTCACTTCTTATCTATATCTATATCTTCTGTCACAATAACTACTTATGATAAATAATCATGATAAACAGTATTATTGTCTTATTTTAGTATTATTTTGACTAATTAGTCAATGTGGCATTCAATAGCCTATTAGCTGATGCCTGTGAGGCCTTGTGTGTCGCCTTCATATTTTTTAAAGTTTTAAGTGACATTTTATGAAAATGCTGAAACCTTGTTATTAAAGAGAAAGCTGCACCCCCCCATCCCCCCCCCCCCCCGACCCCCCAGTACAATGTCATTAAAGATACTTCTGATTGTGAATCTGATGAAAATGAAAATCTGAAATATCGCTGAAGATTGTGAATATGTGTAATAATATTAGTATGAATTTAAATAGAGAGAAAGAGGGACCATGATGATGATGATGATGATGATGATGGGTGAGACTGGATGGATGGATGAGAGGAGGAAGGGTGTGTCTGGTGTTTGGGGAGAGGTGGGAAGGGCAGAGGAAACAAACAGGGAGTGTTCACAGCGGGGACAAAGTTCAGCTGAACACAAAAGTGTTGTTAAAGAGCACAATCGGTTCTGATGTTCTGATCATGGGAAACGTGGTCTTTGTTTGGAGAACAGAAGTGCAGCAGATTTCGTCTTCAGCTCTGAGATGCTCTGAATCAGGTCCTGACTGGTGTGTGTGTGTTTCCTCAGCAGCAGTTTGAAGGACAGCTGTATCCTGTGTTTTGTTCTGCTGCAGATCATCAGAGCTGATTACAACTACAGCAGAGGTGTGTGTGTGTGTGTGTGTGTGTGTGTGTGTGTGGCCCATTACTATATTCTCATTAAGAGTCCAATCAGACTATTTCATATTGTTTTATGTAAATTGCGTCTCTCTTAAGGTTAATGCTCCATATCATTAAATCTAATATTCCAAGTAAGATTCAATAATTTCTATGGGTTGTTTTTGGATGTTTGCTATTTTATTCCTATGTTCCCTAACTTTGCCAGAAAGCTGAAAGGTGCATATATTTATTATGTCTGTGTAGATTCTCATTCATCAGGATTCTCATTTTTTGACCATATATTTATTAGAAATATTTATTCTCTCAAAAGACTGAAGAGCTGATGCTGCTCTAAATTCTTCCGAATGTATGCATTGTAATGCATTTTTTTCTCATTTTGTCTCACATAGTTGAGTCATACTGGTGATGAAAGTTACAGGCCTCTCTCATCTTTTTAAGAGCGAGAACTTAAACAACTGGTGGCTGAATAAATACTTTTTTGCTCCACCGTATGTGGCTGGTTGCACATGATGCAGTGATGGTTGTGGTTTTTTGCTCCACCGTATGTGGCTGGTTGCACATGATGCAGTGATGGTTGTGGTTTTTTGCTCCACCGTATGTGGCTGGTTGCACATGATGCAGTGATGGATGTGGCGCTGCTGTTGATCATTATGATGTTTTAGTGTGTAAGACTAAGGACATCAGCATCAGCTACACGTTGTGCTTACTGGTAATTAGCGAATGTTAGCATGCTAACACAAATGAAGATGGTGAACACAGTAAACATTATTCCTGCTAAACATCAGCATATAGCTCAGTGCAACCTACAGTGCTGCCAACATGGTTGTAGACTATCATTTGTTTTTAATGTACGTTTTTACAATGTATGTTGTTGACACATCTGATAGAAACAACTGTGAACTTATAATATTATATAATATATTATAATACTGATTCATTAGCATCAGAGCAGAAATACAGCTGTAGCCTGAAAGGAACCATATCCACAGGCCTCCAGTCCCAGCTCTTCTTCCAGCTCGTTAGTCGCATGTCTTTCTTCCATCTCTTCTTCCAGCCTAAGCTTTTCTTCTGATCTTCTTCCAGCTCCAGGTTTTTGTTCAGCTCCGTCTCTTCTTCCAGCTCCAGGTTTTTGTTCAGCTCCGTCTCTTTTTCCAGCTCCAGGTTTTTGTTCAGCTCCGTCTCTTCTTTCAGCTCCATCTCTTCTTCCAGCTCCAGGTTTTTGTTCAGCTCCGTCTCTTCTTTCAGCTCCAGGTTTTTGTTCAGCTCCGTCTCTTCTTTCAGCTCCAGGTTTTTGTTCAGCTCCGTCTCTTCTTCCAGCTCCAGGTTTTTGTTCAGCTCCGTCTCTTCTTTCAGCTCCATCTCTTCTTCCAGCTCCAGGTTTTTGTTCAGCTCCATCTCTTCTTCCCACCGCGTCTCTCTGTGCCCTGCACTGTTTAAATGTGGAAGTAGGATGGGAGTGTCTGTATCCTCTGGGTCTGTTTCTGTCCTGCTGCTTTTCCTCGCCTCTTTTCTTTATCTGCAGCCTTCACCGGCTTCCTGCCTCTCTGGAAATATCACATTCATTTTGAAGCGTTTCTTCCTCCTCTGTGGCCTTTCGCTCCTTTTTCTTCTCAGATTTATTAAGCTGCTCTATTTTACATCTCCTGTAACTTCACAGTTTGGATTCAGACAGCAGCTGAAAGTTCAAGATATTCACATGTTTTGTAGCGTTACCTGTCCTGCTGCTTTATGACATGTTACACAATAAAAAAAACTACATTAATGAATCATATGTGCTTCACATCATGTCTTTTTTTCTGCTCAGATGAATAATTTGGAAGTGATTTGTCGACTCATCATCATCCAGTGAACAACGGTGACCAAAGCTCATTTTTAGTCTGAAGTGTTTTTTACTGACTTTGTCCACAGCTGGTGTCCCTTTAGTCAAACTGTCCTCCTGTCTGTCCGCCCAGTTTCATCATCACTTTTAATACAAATGATCAGTTTTTCTTTGGGAAAGTAAACCCAGAACATTGATAATTAGAGTCTTTGTTGTCAGATGAAGTGAGAGACCCACAGTGACCACAGTACCCGGCTCTGATATATATATATATATATATATATATATATATATACATTGCATTCTGCATTTATTGACTTAGTGATGTATTTAATGTTTCTGTCTTCACACATATACAAACAAGCTTTTGGGGTTTTGTGTAGAGAGAGTTCAGTCTGCTGCTGCTCTCTGTTTGTTAATGCAGTTGAGTTCATCACACAGTTGTTCTCATTTATGTATGTTTCAGTTTATGTTGTCAGCCATCAGAAGCAGTGTGAAATATGATCATAAATAATAATAATGAATAATAATTAATGAAGTTAAGTTAATGCTGCAGATGTGGATTCATTCTGTTGTGAAATATGACAAAACAAGTCTAAACTATATTAGAAACGTCTCTTCTGAAAAACAGACACTTCTGAAAGGTTTCCAGATGATGAAGCCGAATCCTGATATCTGAACACTCACTATATGAATATATAATGAAGCCTGATTCTGCAGCTGCAAGATGACACGTTTCTCTCAAAAAATTGTAAGAGTGTAAACTGTGTAGTGGACAGTTGGACGACTGTTTTAGGTGTGTGTCTGTTCACATGTAGTTAAACGAGTTGAGTATGCTGCTGATCTCAGATCAGAAGAAGCAGCTGAAGTCTGTAGGAGGAAAAAGGTCAAGAGGAGGAAGCTGCTGTGACTCACTTCCTCCTTCTCCTTTGTCTTCATGCTGGACCCTGACGCGTGTTCTTGTGTGTCAGATCTCTCATGTTGCTTTGTGCCTTCATCGTGAACAGTGATTCAGATGAAGCGGTATGATGAGAGCCGGCTGATTCAGGCTCTGTCTCGCCTTCCACACATGTTGCATCAGCCTGCTCCCCGTCTGCATCACAGTCTGGACGACCGGCTTGTAGCTTCCTCATGTGTTTCATTATAGATGTTATAAAAGGTTTGTACATCAGATTCAGACACTCAGAGGCACAGAGACAAACTAATGCATTCCAACCTTTTCAGGAAATCTACAAATACACAAACACACACTGTTGGTCAAGGTCACACACACACACACACACACACACAAACACACACACACACACACACACATACACACACACACACTGTTGGTCAAGGTCACACACACACACACACACATACACACTTCTGCTTCTGCGTTGTGCAGCACCAGAAGTCTTCGTTATAGAAATATCAGCCCACCTTAAGGGAGTCTGTTCAGGTTTTACGTATCTGCAACATAACACGTCCCGACTACCTGTCAGGTCTGTGTTGGAGTCAGGAGGCTCAGCTCTACTGCAGACACCACTCAAGGCTAAAAAATGTCTTGTTGGATTTTTAGAAAACCACAGTTTTCATTTACAGTTCATGTAAAGACGGTAGAATAGAGTTAAGGAAAAGAAAGGAAGTTGTTCTTCATTGTAATGATACCAGTAATGATATCATTTTAGAGTGTATATATATATATATATATATATATATATATATAGTATTATGTTTGTTAAAGTGATTATCTTTTTATTTTGTTAGTTTGAAGCCCCCCCCCCCCCCCCCTCCTGTAACTTCCAGTGTCTGTGCAGAGGTCACTGACATCACGCTTTGTTCTGTTTTAATAATTGACTACGAAGGGGGTCGTGACCTCTGAAGGGTGAAGGTCACACAGTGATGCTGGCTTTCTTTAAAAATGTCCAAAATTATGATAAAGCCATTATCAAAATATTTGGTGATTAATTTAATAGTTGGCAACATTTCGATTAACTGACTAATTGTTGCAGCTCTACTGTTGACCTGTTGACCTGTTGACCTGTTGTACTGTTTCTCCTCCATTAGTTGGTTTGATCACTGAAGATATAAAATACACAAAGACAGACTTGAGTCATTTAAAGGACAATTACAAAGATTAAGTTTTATGTGAAAGCTTGGAGTGTTTGGAGTGGACAGATATCAGATCTCTTCTATTATTCATTTATCTAACTTTATGTTTTACTGGTTGGTAGTTTTTCTATTACTGTGGTGTAGTACTGAATTATTGTCCATTGTTGTGTTTTTTTATGATATAAAACCTGCATTTATAGATTTTTACATTATCAGAATATTAATTTGGAATATTGAATGTTTGTATTCATTTGAAGTTTTGAGCATAAAATTATTGGACAGATTAAATATGACTAGATAATGGCGCTAGATGAAGTCAAAGGATCATAGTTATTACAATTCATCCTGAGGGGAACATGAATGCCTAAACTAAACTTCACTACCTCAAGTAGATTAAATCGATCGCAACTGGACTTGGTTAAATAACCAAGTCCAGTTGCGATCGATTTAATCGACTTGAGATAACTATGACCTGGATGAATGAGAATATTCACAGTCTTAAATTTCACTACAACCATCCAATAGTTGTTGGAATATTTCAGTCTGGACCACAGCTGTCGACTGACAGACATTTCCCTCCATAAAAACTGATATACCTCATTGTTGTCGTCTCCTGCAGATGGACAGTTGCTGTCGCTCCCAGCTGTAGGTCAGTGATGGCCTCTTTGTTTCATGGATGTAGAGGAGACAAAGCCAGACCCAGAGCTCATGCTGGTCGTCATGGCCTCGCTGGATGGAAGCACGCCGGTTGAGACGCTTCTGGCAGCCATCCATCTGGAGAGGTCAGCACAGTTATATGACACAGTACGAGTTTTAACTGATTCTTTGTGATTTTAATTCAGTAACCATCACACACCAATGATACAGTCAGCTGCAGAGCAGCCACTCAATAAAATAACCGTCCATTACCATATGTTACCTGTAAAACTACTGAATTGCATGCAGTCAAAGAAATACAGAGCCTGAACAAGCTGTGTCAGCCTTGTGTTTAGCTGACATTGCTAACATTCAGCAACGAAGCAGTGAACACAGACGTCATCATCAACATCATGTTTATCACAATTACATTTACAGGTAGATACTTTTGGTTTTTGAAGTTTTTCAGCCATGTGGTTTTATTGTGTTGCACTGGGTAAAGTGATGCCCTTCAACTCATGATACAAAGTACCAGGTGTCATACTAGATATCACCTCTCCGAATGTTCTGAGTATTAGTTCAAAGTATTTACAGTAGCAGTAGTTTAAAGTAGAAATAATCACATAACAACATGCTTCTAACCAGCTGGTGTTCTTCTTTGTCCTCACCGCAGATACTTGGACACTTTCCGCCAAGCCAGTCTCCTATTGGCTAGAGACTTCACACACCTGGATCATGACGCCTTGGTCAGCCTGGGTATAACCGCCACAGGACACAGGAAGAGAATCCTACGATTGGTCAGCCACATTCAAAAAGTAGAACGTCAAAGAGCCAATCAGAAAGCAGCGACTGATCTCCCACGTAACCGGTGTCAGTCAGTGACAGACATCTCTTCATTAAAGCAAGGTCACAGCGCTGCATCACTCAGTCTGTCAACAGGACCTGTTCACTTCGAGGCATTCAGGAACAGCTCAGTGCCAAACCTCGCCGCCGCCATGCTGACAAACACTCAATCCAACAGAACTGTGATGAAGCCGGTTCCCAAACCCAGAACCGTCTTCAACCGGCGCCGGACTACACCAATCCACTTCTGCCCAAAACCGGACCCTGCACCGCCACTGCCCAGGAGGCTCTCCCAGGAATCTATCTGCTTCACTGTCATAGAGGGCCTGAACTCAGGGGACACGCCCACGCCTGCCGACAGGTTGACCTCTGACCTCAACAAGAAGTCTGCCCACCGCAGAGTGAGCCAGGAGAGGCTGATGCCTAGTCGAAGCTTGTCTTTTTCAGACACCGCTGGGTTGTTGCCTCCCGTTCCCCCACGGCTGAACCGTGGGCTCTCTCCTGCCACATTTCAGGAGTCCCCACCCTCTTCCTCTTCACCTGTATGGACAGACCAGAACCAGACACTTCCGGTGTCTTCACTGACGTCCCATCCTGGTAGTCTTGACAACAGGAGGCTCTCTGGTTCCTCGCTGTCTGGATCATCCAGGGATGATGGGATGGAGATGGTCTCTAATGAGATCTACTGGGGCACTTTACCTGGTTCTGCTACTCCTGGTGGAGGGAGGAATTACTGCAGCCAGGAGTCGGCTCCTCTGACTCCGCCAAGACAAACTCCTCACAGGAACCTTGAAAGGAACAGGTACGTCTGTTTGAATGGACTTCAGACTAGGGTCCAAACTAGAAGTTTGTTTTATTTGTCTTTTGGTTGTACTGGGTAAAGTTTTCTGTGAAAATACATCCATCTTATCAGACTGAATAAGACCTACTGTACCGAGATACTGACAAACTATCCCATTCTCTTGAATGGTACTGCGTCTTTATTGCTCTCAATCTCTGCCTATCATTGTCTCTGTGTCTATCTCTATCCACCCATCCACCCATAATTAATGGAGATGAACACACTGGAGATCTTAGAAGCATATCGTTTGGAATCACACTGTTGGTTTGTACCAAGTGACTTTTGATAAATTGGCTATTTGTTGTATAATAATCAATAACAGCTACCTTTGGAAAATCAAAAACAGTCACAGCAGATAAAATGTATCCATTCATAGATCCATTTTCACCACGTCCAGGTTGTAGATTTGGATATTGACCCATACTACAGACTAAAAGTCACGATATCTATTAACTAGGGGTGTGACGAGATCTCGTGTGACGAGATGAAAATTTGCGAGATTGCTCGTCGGGTTGGAAATCGGTCTCGCGAGATTTGTTGTCCAACAAGCAACCGGAAAACACATGCATAACTATTTGCGACGCCCCCGCCACTTTTAAATTGTGATCCAACAAGCAGCCGAATGACGTCGGAAAATACAGGTATTGAAATTGAAGATGCCCCCACCACTTTCAAATCTTTTGTCTGACAGCATTTTAGTTTTCTTAAAATCTCGTCTCGTCTCGATCTCGTGAACTGAGTGTCTCGTCACACCCCTACTATTAACTGATACTTTTAGTAATTTAGTAATAACATTACTGTTATTTATTGTTTCTTGATGTGTTTGTGTGTGTTTTCAGTGGCAGCACTTTAAGTAACAACTCTTCAGGTTCAGCCAGAGGTGAGTCTTCAGAAAAAGCCAAATATTATTATATTATTAAATGTGAGGATGTTTTTCTTTGTCTTATATCAGTGGTCCCCAACCACCAGTGGTCCCCAACGGGCCGGTACCGGTCCAAGGATCAATTGGTGCACAAGAAATAATTAATTATTTCCGTTTTATGTATTATCTGAGTCTGGACAATCTTTTATTTTGAAAAACCTTAGCGAGTCTTAGCGGGCACACAAACATGCAGAAGCTAAAAGAAAAATGGCTCTATATGAAATATTAAGGTTTCTTGACATTGACTCAGTATTCTAAAATGTTTGAAATGTTCATGAAAATAAAATTGTCTTTACAAATGTATTTGTGGCGTATCTGGATCTAATTTTGAAGGGATATTTAAACTTTACGATTGTGACCAGTCACGACGGGTCGCAGTAAAATTGTCAAGCGTTGATCATCCGCAGTAATAAAAAGGTTCGGGACCACTGTCTTATATAATAAAGTGAATATTTTTGGATTTGGACTTCTGGTTGAATGCAAATTGAATAAGTTATGTTGGGCAGTTTAAAATTATAACAGGCATTTTTTGGCAAAACATTGTAAAAACATAACGAGTAGATGATCAATCAGTAATTAGTTGTTAGTTGCAGCCTTATATTAAGAATGTATTGATTATGTTGTATGAATATTTTCCTGTCTTTGTTGGTATTTTAGAGATCAAGATTAAAATCTAAAGATTAAAGTTGTGTTTTAATACTATCAAGACTGTCTGAATTTAGAGTTACATTACTCAGTGTGTTCTGCTAACAGCTTCGACAGATGACCCTGAGGAGGAGATCAGTCCATACTGTGAAACTGTTTTCCAAACCAGAAGGACTCCACAGATCTGTGAGGTGAGATGACAACATTTTAATACGACCACTCTGTCATCATAAGAACTTTCTCATTCATGTTAATATTTTATCCTTTATGTATGTCCAGAGTGCAAGAAGCCTTCTGGAGGGAAGAGAAACAAAGAGGGAGGAGGAAAGACACTCAGATGATCATGGGTAAGAATCAGTTACACTAAGATTATTTTAACTTTATGGACAAAGTATTAAACACGGTGGTTTGGTTACAGAGTTTATAGGAATTCAATCTTAGTGTTGAAACACTACAAGAAGAGAAGAACATGAACGCAGGTCTGTCTGCTTTCAACAGACTGTAGTTTAATGCATCTGAAGAGAAGACCCACACCTATATATAACTGCAAGATCTACATATTATCTAATCTGGAGTGCTCCAAGGTTCTGTGGTTGGCCCACTTTTATTTTCTCTCTATATATATTTATATATATAAATTACCTTGTTACGGTCTATTTATTTAAGTTAAGGTCATTGTTTTAATACTTGGAGGAAGCTGTTTGGTTTGTAAATGACTAGACAGCAAACTGTAATAAATAAAAATAAAATACAAATATTCCATCACATTCTAAGCAGTGGCCGACATGTCTGTTGTGTATAAATAAAGTTGTTTTTGTTTGTTTAGGTGTCACAAGCTCTCCTGGACAAAGCGATTGTCTCAGGCACTTTACTCTGGAGACTCTCAGGGATACAGCACCGTTGGTGAAGCTCCACCCGCCCCGCGCTGCCTCACCCTGCCCCCCGACAGCTTCCTGACAGAGACTGATGAGGACCTGACCATCTCCCCCTACGCCAGCTACACCTCCCTGACTGAGAGAGCCCTGCCCATCATCAGTGGCTGGCTGGACAAGCTGTCACCGCAGGGGTGTGTTTGATTTATACAGCTGGTTAGCAGGGAAAAGTAAACTTGAGCATGTTCCTGAGGTTCTTAAGTAAGATGTAGGACTCTCAATGAGCTTCCATTTACCTTTAAGAAGGAAGGAGGACCTTTAAGGTCTGTCTTGTGCAGATTTTATCTCCTTCACTCTGACTAGATCAAACAATCAGCTGTTTAACATGAAGCAGAGTTTATGTGCGTTAATGTGTGTATGTTGTGTTTCAGGGTTCAGAGGTCAACACTGACTGTTCTACTGCATGTCCTCCGCTCTGCTCCTCCCTGCGTCTCCTCCCTCCTGAGGAGCTGCCTCTTCACCTTCCTCTTCTCTTCCTCCTCCTGCTCCTCTTCCTCCTCCTCATCTTCTTACTCATCCTCTGACTCGTCTTTATGCTCCACTCGGTGTGTGTTTGTCTTTACTTCTGCTTTGTTTCCTTGTTTTTTAGTAGAAGGACACATCACAGAGCTTCGACACTGGTCTTATTTACTGGATCAACCAATACAATAGTGTAGTATCAAACAGCTAGCTGGGATGTGTCTTTGACCACCCCTGGATCTGATGTCGTATTGGTTTTTATTTTTTAGGAACTATGTTTTCCAGAAGCGCTACGTGAAGTTTGATGGTAAAAACCTGATGTACTTCGGCAGCGACAAGGTATGAAGATCATAATTATTTATCATGTTCACACAAATGTTCACGTCTTAAGTCTTGTTTCATCCTGAAACAAATAGTTGTCATTCACTAAATTAACCCCTACGGACTCCTGATTTTGAAACTTAACACACTATTTGAGTTCTGCTCCGTGTTTCAGGACGTCTACCCTAAAGGAGTCATCCCATTGGCTGCCATTCAGATGGCCCGTCCAGCTAAAGACAATAAATTTGAAATCGTGACGAGTCACAGGATTTTTGTTTTCAGGGCTGATAATGAAGGTAAACACACACACACACACACACACACTAGAACTGCAACGGTTAATCAATTAGTTGATTGACAGACAATTATTAATCAACTATAATATAATTATAATATAATCTTCTGATGGTTTCAGGTACTCACAGTTTATTTGCTGTTTTATAGAACAAACAATTAATTGGCAATGAAAATAATTTGTTGCAGACTTGTATTCATGCAACTTACACAATTGTAAGGTGGAAACTTGAAGAATGGTTTTTACAGTGAAAAATGTCTTGTGTCCAGCAGTTATAGTTTTGGGAATTAAAATACTACATATTCATAAATTCAGATTTAATGAGGGCTGACTGTAATTTTAAAATAGATCATTTAACTTCATCATGAAAAAAACACACAAAATATTATTCAAAGTAGTTTATTTTTCTATGTCTTAAAATGTGTCTGGAGGAGATTGTGTGTGTGTGTGTGTGTGTGTGTGCGTGTGTGATCTGCTTGAACAGCCAGTACAGTAGCTGCTCTGTGCGGCAGCATGGAGCTCAGCAGGTCATGTGACTCGGATCCAGTTGGGACAGACAAAAGACTGACCCAGTAACCTGCTGCATTCACACCGCAGCCTCTCTGCAGGCCGGCTGCAGATAGCAGAGAGACACTTTAATTTTTAGCATGAACTGCTAAACTAAAATCTGCTTTGTGCTGTAAAGAAGCAGCGCGCAGCTCAGCGAAACCATCAACATCAATCAAACTTTTAATTTAGTAAAATAATGTGAAGTTATTTTGGCATAACAACAGGAAACATAAATGACATAAGAAGAAGCATAAAATGGATCAGTGACGTTCAGTCCTGGTAACTCTGCCCTGAACGTTACCGGGTCATCAGAAATACAAACCCCGAGACAGTTCTGGAGATAAATACAGAGATATGGAGCTTTCTGTATATCTTTAACTAAAATAACACATATGCAGCATCATGTTTTCAGTGAAATGTAATTAACTGTATAAAAGTCTTTCCTGGTTAGATTCTTTCTATTTTTCTCGAGTTTCTACCAAAGAGCTTTTTGTGAATACATAGTGATATCATACATATCTAGAATGAATCTAACTTTCTTTATTTGACATTTTATATTAAATTGTGTCATTTTGCACAGATATATATTTATACAATCTATTCTGTTTCCTGTTTGAATGTGAGTGTTTTTAGATTTCTTGATTCATGTGGATGTGTGTTTGGTCTCAGTTTCTAGAAACATTGATCTTCATTTGTTGTAATAACTGCATCAGAGTCATTTTGAAACTTGTCATGAATAAGTCAGAAACGTGTGAATAACTGAGAACAGGTTCATGAAGAATAAGGCTGCTGCTGCTGCTGCTGCTGCTGATGATGATGATGATGATGATGATGATGATGATGATGATGATGATGGTGTGTGTGTGTGTGTGTGTCAGTGCTGAGGCGGCACTGGGTTTCCACGCTGCAGGAACACGTCAGAGATCAGCTGGTGTTTGGTCGGCGGCGTTTCGGTCCCGGATCTCACTGTCAGAAACACGGAGCCCTCGAGCTGAAAGGGACCAAATCCAAAGTGTACGCCGCCATCAACACGGAGCAGATCTGGCTTTACAAGAGCGAACAGGTGAGAGCGAGACACCTGATGTCACTGCACTGTTTCCATGTTAGAGAGGCTCAGAGACAAACTGCACAAACTACCGACAGGATGTTTAAGTTAAAACAACAGTCAATAAAATAATGAGTTAATCATGTCAATATCTGACACATTTACAGTCTGTTTAGCATCAAATTCTAATAATAATAATACAATATTTCATCTTTTACTATCTTCCAGGATAAAATATACTTTAACACATTAAACTAATAATGAGTTCATAAAAATGATGCGTTATTATAGATTTACTATTTAGTATAATATAAGTACTTGTATATAATTCATGTTTTCTATGTTTGCAGTGTTTTCGTAATGGAATTGGCATCACGCTGATGGAGGCTCGAGGTGCGACGATCAGAGATGGAAAACACAGGAGCTTCGACCTCATCACTCCATACAAAACATTCAGGTATCGTCATCTTCATTAGTTCCTGAAGCTGATCTGAAACTGAGAGATTAAAGATGCACATTTTCATTTAATAGAAAAACAGAAATATTTTAGCAACTACTTAAAAATATCTTTCCTGTAACATAACCTTTAAAACCTAAAGCTTCAACAATTGTAAATAATCTGTCTTATTTAAAGAAATGTTCTCACCTAAAAAGGCAGATGTTTCATGTTTCTGTTCTATTTGGTCCCAAAAACCAGGTCACTGAATCGGAAAAAGCTCCTTACAGCTAATTCTCTGCAGCTCTGCAGTGTCGTGACTCACAGCTCTGCGTGCAAACTGTTAATTTATAGGCCCTAACCCTCCGCTTCTTCCCTAACCGTCAGGGTTTGTAGGCTCCATTTGTACTGAAACAAGAAGTATTCTAGTCTTTTCCATTTCAGAGTGAATACTGAAAACTTAAATGAACAGAGTTTTAGAAAAGAGCATTTCTGTCTTCAAAACGCTGTTGCTGTAGCAACCTTCCATCATGCCTCACTGCAGACCTCTGTTCCACCTCCTCAGCTTCACGGCCGAGTCGGACCGGGAGAAACGGGACTGGATGGAGGCGCTACAGGAGTCCATCGCCGAGACACTGTCGGACTACGAGGTTGCAGAGAAGATCTGGTCCAATCGCTCCAACAGGATGTGTGCTGACTGCAAGGCCCTGAACCCCGACTGGGCTTCCATCAACCTTTGTGTGGTCATCTGCAAGAACTGTGCAGGTACAAGCCTCACCACTTTATATTAGATGAGATTATTAGTCCCAGTGGGAATTTGTACACAAATATCTATTTTATTTATTTTCATATTTTAAAATTAGTTTTTACATTATCAGATGTTATTTAAAATCTAGAAAACACACTTGAAAACACAACAGGGACCTTCTAACACGTAAGTATTCTCCTATACACCACAACAGCTGCCAAGCAACCAGTGGGTTAATCTACTTAAATTTAAACTCATTTAAATTGATTAGTGAGCTTGGTGTTATCTCAAAATTATTTTCATGATAATCAATGAAATTTTTCATCTATAAAATGCCTGAAAACAGTGAAAAGTGTCAGTTTCCTAAAGACCAAAATCTAATTGTTTTGTTCCACTAACCGTCCAAAATCTAAACTTTTGACTTTTAACTATCAAATAAGAACAAAAACAGCAGCAAATCTTTACGAATGACGGAATGAATGAACCATTACTACTACTACTACTACTACTACTACTACTACTACTACTACTACGTGCACATTTGAAGTACAATATTAACTGTAACCCGCCCTGTAACCCAAGGGTTTCAAAATGTAGTTTTACAAATGTATTGAAGTATTTTAGTTTATATTGAGCACATGTGTTTTTATTTAGTTATCCACACAAAACTGAACACAAGGTAGTATCATATCATCATAGTACATAGTAAGACTGCAGCTGTTTTCAGGTCTGCCAGTAAGAGTAATAGTAGTAGTTGATTTTATTGTGTGTCTGCATGTGTGTGTTTACCATGTGTCTGGTATTAAAAACTATATTGACAACTTAACAATAATAATAATCAATCTGTGATTACAACTCTTCAGCACATACATATCATTCATCCAACTCCTAATGGATCAACACAATTCACATATATTTAAAACATGAACTTATATCAGAATAATTTATCTGTATTATGTTGTGTGTGCAGGGCAGCACAGAGGTCTGGGGACGATGGTCTCTAAAGTTCAGAGTCTGAAACTGGACACGAGTGTCTGGAGCAACGAGATCGTCCAGGTGAGACCAGAAACATCTGCTCTGTCTGCAGCCTGGGTTCATAGGACTGTAGTTACAGTATCTGTGTTCATAGGACTGTAGTTATATTATCTGGGTTCATAGGACTGTAGTTACAGTATCTGTGTTCATAGGACTGTAGTTACATTATCTGTGTTCATAGGACTGTAGTTACGGCATCTGGGTTCATAGGACTGTAGTTACAGCATCTGGGTTCATAGGACTGTAGTTACAGTATCTGGGTTCATAGGACTGTAGTTACAGCATCTGGGTTTATAGGACTGTAGTTACAGTATCTGGGTTCATAGGACTGTAGTTACAGCATCTGGGTTCATAGGACTGTAGTTACGGTATCTGGGTTCATAGGACTATAGTTACATTATCTGTGTTCATAGGACTGTAGTTACATTATCTGGGTTCATAGGACTGTAGTTACAGCATCTGGGTTCATAGGACTGTAGTTACATTATCTGGGTTCATAGGACTGTAGTTACAGCATCTGGGTTCATAGGACTGTAGTTACGGCATCTGGGTTCATAGGACTGTAGTTACGGTATCTGGGTTCATAGGACTATAGTTACATTATCTGTGTTCATAGGACTGTAGTTACGGCATCTGGGTTCATAGGACTGTAGTTACATTATCTGTGTTCATAGGACTGTAGTTACAGCATCTGGGTTCATAGGACTGTAGTTACATTATCTGTGTTCATAGGACTGTAGTTACGGTATCTGTGTTCATAGGACTGTAGTTACGGCATCTGGGTTCATAGGACTGTAGTTACAGTATCTGTGTTCATAGGACTGTAGTTACGGCATCTGTGTTCATAGGACTGTAGTTACATTATCTGGGTTCATAGGACTGTAGTTACATTATCTGTGTTCATAGGACTGTAGTTACGGCATCTGGGTTCATAGGACTGTAGTTACATTATCTGTGTTCATAGGACTGTAGTTACGGTAACTGGGTTTATAGGACTGTAGTTACAGTAACTGTGTTCATAGGACTGTAGTTACATTATCTGGGTTCATAGGACTGTAGTTACAGTATCTGGGTTCATAGGACTGTAGTCACAGTATCTGGGTTCATACGACTGTAGTTACATTATCTGGGTTCATAGGACTGTAGTTACAGCATCTGGGTTCATAGGACTGTAGTCACAGCATCTGGGTTCATAGGACTGTAGTTACATTATCTGGGTTCATAGGACTGTAGTTACATTGTCTGTGTTCATAGGACTGTAGTTACGGTAACTGGGTTCATAGGACTGTAGTTACATTATCTGGGTTCATAGGACTGTAGTTACATTATCTGGGTTCATAGGACTGTAGTTACGGTATCTGGGTTCATAGGACTGTAGTTACATTATCTGGGTTCATAGGACTGTAGTTACAGTATCTGTGTTCATAGGACTGTAGTTACATTATCTGTGTTCATAGGACTGTAGTTACGGCATCTGGGTTCATAGGACTGTAGTTACAGCATCTGGGTTTATAGGACTGTAGTTACAGTATCTGGGTTCATAGGACTGTAGTTACAGCATCTGGGTTCATAGGACTGTAGTTACGGTATCTGGGTTCATAGGACTATAGTTACATTATCTGTGTTCATAGGACTGTAGTTACATTATCTGGGTTCATAGGACTGTAGTTACAGCATCTGGGTTCATAGGACTGTAGTTACATTATCTGGGTTCATAGGACTGTAGTTACAGCATCTGGGTTCATAGGACTGTAGTTACGGCATCTGGGTTCATAGGACTGTAGTTACGGTATCTGGGTTCATAGGACTATAGTTACATTATCTGTGTTCATAGGACTGTAGTTACGGCATCTGGGTTCATAGGACTGTAGTTACATTATCTGTGTTCATAGGACTGTAGTTACAGCATCTGGGTTCATAGGCCTGTAGTTACATTATCTGTGTTCATAGGACTGTAGTTACGGTATCTGTGTTCATAGGACTGTAGTTACGGCATCTGGGTTCATAGGACTGTAGTTACAGTATCTGTGTTCATAGGACTGTAGTTACGGCATCTGTGTTCATAGGACTGTAGTTACATTATCTGGGTTCATAGGACTGTAGTTACGGCATCTGGGTTCATAGGACTGTAGTTACATTATCTGTGTTCATAGGACTGTAGTTACGGTATCTGGGTTCATAGGACTGTAGTTACATTATCTGTGTTCATAGGACTGTAGTTACATTATCTGGGTTCATAGGACTGTAGTCACAGCATCTGGGTTCATAGGACTGTAGTTACATTATCTGGGTTCATAGGACTGTAGTTACATTGTCTGTGTTCATAGGACTGTAGTTACGGTAACTGGGTTCATAGGACTGTAGTTACAGTAACTGTGTTCATAGGACTGTAGTTACATTATCTGGGTTCATAGGACTGTAGTTACAGCATCTGGGTTCATAGGACTGTAGTCACAGTATCTGGGTTCATAGGACTGTAGTTACGGTAACTGTGTTCATAGGACTGTAGTTACATTATCTGGGTTCATAGGACTGTAGTTACAGCATCTGGGTTCATAGGACTGTAGTCACAGCATCTGGGTTCATAGGACTGTAGTTACATTATCTGGGTTCATAGGACTGTAGTTACATTGTCTGTGTTCATAGGACTGTAGTTACGGTAACTGGGTTCATAGGACTGTAGTTACATTATCTGGGTTCATAGGACTGTAGTTACATTATCTGGGTTCATAGGACTGTAGTTACGGTATCTGGGTTCATAGGACTGTAGTTACATTATCTGGGTTCATAGGACTGTAGTTACAGTATCTGGGTTCATAGGACTGTAGTTACGGCATCTGGGTTCATAGGACTGTAGTTACGGTATCTGGGTTCATAGGACTGTAGTTACATTATCTGTGTTCATAGGACTGTAGTTACGGTATCTGGGTTCATAGGACTGTAGTTACATTATCTGGGTTCATAGGACTGTAGTTACAGCATCTGTGTTCATAGGACTGTAGTTACATTATCTGGGTTCATAGGACTGTAGTTACAGCATCTGTGTTCATAGGACTGTAGTTACATTATCTGGGTTCATAGGACTGTAGTTACAGCATCTGGGTTCATAGGACTGTAGTTACATTATCTGTGTTCATAGGACTGTAGTTACAGTATCTGGGTTCATAGGACTGTAGTTACATTATCTGGGTTCATAGGACTGTAGTTACATTATCTGGGTTCATAGGACTGTAGTTACGGTATCTGGGTTCATAGGACTGCAGTTACGGTATCTGGGTTCATAGGACTGTAGTTACGGCATCTGGGTTCATAGGACTGTAGTTACATTATCTGTGTTCATAGGACTGTAGTTACGGTATCTGGGTTCATAGGACTGTAGTTACGGCATCTGGGTTCATAGGACTGTAGTTACATTATCTGTGTTCATAGGACTGTAGTTACGGTATCTGGGTTCATAGGACTGTAGTTACATTACCTTCTGTTGTTGTTGAGTGAATAAATGATGAAGTATATGAATCATGTGACTAAAACATTTAAGGTTTCGATTCTGTTTTTAAATCTGAACCGTTTAGAATAATGAGCCAGACCTCTTTTTTTTGTCTGTTGTTTGTTTGTTTGTTGTTTGTTAGCTCTTCATCATGTTGGGGAACGACCGGGCCAATGAGTTCTGGGCGGCTCGGCTGTCTGTGTCAGAGGAGATGGACTGTGACGCGTCTCCAGAGCAGCGGAGAGAATTCATCACTCAGAAGTACAGAGAGGGAAGATACCGCCTTCCCCACCCTGCATTCAGCACCCAGGAGGAGCTGCTCAAGGTGCGTCTCACGCTTTTACCGCCATTAAAAACACAAAGGCTGATGAAGCCAATCTGTAGTGGCTGGATGTGAGATCAATCACATGCGGTGGTGACTAAAAGTCAAAAATACTTTTACTATATATATATATATATATTTAAGAGACCTACTCAGATGAAAAAGTACCTGGTTAATAAATTAATCAAAGTGACTTCAGGTGACTCTGGATGACTTCACGTGACTTCTGGATGACTTCACGTGACTTCAGGTGACTCTGGATGACTTCAGGTGACTCTGGATGACTTCAGGTGACATCTGGTGACTCTGGATGACTTCAGGTGACTCCGGATGACTTCAGGTGACTCTGGATGACTTCAGGTGACTCTGGATGACTTCAGGTGACTTTGGATGACTTCAGGTGACATCTGGTGACTCTGGATGACTTCAGGTGACTCCGGATGACTTCAGGTGACTCTGGATGACTTCAGGTGACTCTGGATGACTTTGGATGACTTCAGGTGACATCTGGTGACTCTGGATGACTTCAGGTGACTCCGGATGACTTCAGGTGACTCTGGATGACTTCAGGTGACTCCAGATGACTTCAGGTGACTCTGGATGACTTCAGGTGACTTCTGGTGTCGTCTGGTGACTTCAGGTGACATCTGGTGACTCTGGATGACTTCAGGTGACTCCGGATGACTTCAGGTGACTCTGGATGACTTCAGGTGACTTCTGGTGTCGTCTGGTGACTTCAGGTGACATCTGGTGACTCTGGATGACTTCAGGTGACTCCGGATGACTTCAGGTGACTCTGGATGACTTCAGGTGACTTCTGGTGTCGTCTGGTGACTTCAGGTGACATCTGGTGACTCTGGATGACTTCAGGTGACTCCGGATGACTTCAGGTGACTCTGGATGACTTCAGGTGACTCCGGATGACTTCAGGTGACTCTGGATGACTTCAGGTGACTCCGGATTACTTCAGGTGACTCCGGATTACTTCAGGTGACTCTGGATGACTTCAGGTGACTTCTGGTGTCGTCTGGTGACTTCAGGTGACATCTGGTGACTCTGGATGACTTCAGGTGACTCTGGATGACTTCAGGTGACTCTGGATGACTTCAGGTGACTCTGGATGACTTCAGGTGACTTCTGGTGACTCTGGATGACTTTAGGTGACTTCAGGTGACTTCAGGTGACATCTGGTGACTCTGGATGACTTCAGGTGACTCCGGATGACTTCAGGTGACTCTGGATGACTTCAGGTGACTCTGGATGACTTCAGGTGACTTCTGGTGTCGTCTGGTGACTTCAGGTGACGTCTGGTGACTCTGGATGACTTTAGGTGACTTCAGGTAACTTTAGGTGACTCCAGATGTTCCTCCATCACATGAACAGCAGCACTGAACAATGAACAGAAGGTCTTTATGTTGAAGAGACAAAGTGAGTCTTTAAGAACTTCAGTAGCTAGAAGCATTGCAGACCTCTCTGATCCTCTGACCTCAGGTCAGCTTTCATGACTTTCTCAAAGAAAAGAAACAGCTGGAGGTTTAGAGAGACTTCAACCCCTCTACTCAAAATCTTCCAATATGTCCGCTGGCTGGTTTTCTCCAACTCTGTCGTCTCTCATTGTTGTTTTTTTCTTATCTTAAATGGAAACAGTCAAATAAAAAATAGCAACATATATAAAAGTATGAAGAATGATAAGAAGAAACAAAGAGCCAGGGAATTCAATATGACATAACTAAATATGAAAATGATTGTAAATAATTGTGCAAGAAGCTTTTTACATTTAATAGAAATATCAAATAAATAGGAGGAGGGAAAATAAATAAAGATCTTTTTATGCCCCTCTGTCTATCTGCAGGTTTTGTGTTCGGCCGTCTCCGAACAGACTCTTCTGAAAACTGTCACTCAGATTTTCTCGGAGGCGGAGTCTGCTCGCCTCGCCAACGACTCCAACGGCCGCCAACAACATGATCACATGCTGGATCATTGCACCGCATCTGGTCTGTAATCTATTAAACTCTACTGCTCTGTACTGTAATCTAGTATAATCCACTGTACAGCATCTCTGTTCTACTGAACTCTAATGTCATATAATATTGATAATAATAATAATAAGAATGATAACAATAATTATATAACACAGTTACTGTAAGACTAAAGTATAGTTCAGTAATGTTTATATGGCACTTTATTACAGTCCACATCTGTGTGTGTGTGCGTGTGTGTGTGTGTGTGTGTGCGCATGTTATTCCTTGATTAGATCCAGGTGTGTATGATGAGATCATGCAGAGTGTCCTGCACTCTGGTTACCTCTACAAGTCCAACTCCGTCAACAGAGGAACACTGTCCAGGAAAACACGAGAAGGTAGGCGGAAGAGGTGGGAGGAGGGATGACAAGAGGAGGAGAAGCAGAGAGAGGGAGGTGGAGGAAGCGGGAGGAGGAGAGAGCAGGAAGAGGAGGAAAGAGGAGGGGGAGAGAGAGGTGGAGGAGGGTAGAGGAGGGAGGAGGTAGGAGGAGGAGGGATGAGAAGAGGAGAGAGAGGAAGGTAGAAGAGGGGGGGGGTGGAAAAGAGAAGGATGAGGAGGAGAGAGGGGAAGGTGGAGGAGGGAGGAATTTTTATTGCACAGAAGCAGCTGCTGTATTCAGTATTTTTTAGATAAAATGATGAAAACGTGCCGTCGTGTGTCGTCAGACTTCCAGAAGTTCTGGTGTTCGGTGGATCAGTCTCTGCTGTTCTATGAGTCGGACCAATCAGCTGATCCCTGCATGCAGATCAGCGTGAAAGACATTGTGTGTTTGGGAATCAGCCGACCGGACTCCTCCAACAACAACAACAACAACGGCTTCATCGACAGGTACACACTCCATTTATCTGTTTTACTTTTATTTCATTACTCAAATTGTTTAAAGGTTTGAGTTTGTTCTTGTCTGAAAGTAAAACTTCTGTCTTCCTCTCCTGCTGTCAGGTTTCGTTACACCTTCGAGTTGTATTTGTCTTCAGAGAAAGTTTATCAGTTTGGTTTGGAGACAGCCGATGCTCTGCACAGCTGGACCAAAGCTATCGGGAAGGTCTGCACTAACTTCAACTCAGACACTGTCCTGATTTTATGGTTTCAGTCGGGTAGTTTCATTATTATTGTAATTCAATGTTGATAAATGAATAATTATTATTTAAGACTATCACTTCAGTAAACTTTGGAATTTTACTTATAAAGAGGTCATATTTTAATCTTGACTACCTGTTGTCTCATCAGGCTGCGACGCCGCTCAGCTGCCACTGCCTGCTGACTCGGGAGTTTGAGCGTGTTGGCCTGCTGCGGTACAGAGCCATGTTGGACCCTCAGCAGTGGAAGGAGGCTTACTTTGTCCTCCAGAAGTCCAACCTCTTTATCTGTCCCCAACACGATGGAGCTGCAGAGGACATCATAAACCTGAACCGCCTGCAGGAGCTCAGTCAGTAACCCTGTCCAGTCCTGCTGCTGGTCTACAAAAAACATCTAATCATTATGTCTGATTGATTGAGACTAACTGTTTCTGTTTGTGTTGAAGGTATCGCCTCTGAGAGCGAGAACCACGAGAAGAAAGACATCCTGGTTTTAGTTGAGAAGGGAAGGTGAGACGAAGAGTTTTTCACTTCATTTGGATTTCATTCTGTTTGCGTGTTTCGTCATAGTTCGGTGTTGTCGTCCCGTCAGGACCCTACACCTGCAGGGGATTGGTCGGACAGATTTCTCTCTGTGGTACTCCGACATCCAGCGAGCTGCTGGCGGTAAAGGAAACACTCTGAGAGAACAGCAGCTGAGCAGGAACGACATCCCCATCATCGTGGACAGCTGCATCGCCTTCATCACGCAGTATGGTGAGGAGGAGGAACATGTACCACAACTCAACACTTTACATCAAATCAAATCTGAGCAGCTCTTCAGCCTCTTGAAGCTCCTTGTTTTGTTGCCTGCAGGTTTGGGTCACGAGGGGATCTACAGGAAGAACGGAGCCAAATCCAGGATCAAACTGCTGATGGAAGAGTTTCGTAAAGATGCTCGAAATGTCAAACTGCGGATCGGAGACCACTTCATCGAGGATGTGACAGACGTCCTGAAGAGATTCTTCAGAGAGATCGACGACCCCATCTTCATGGCAGATCTCCACCCACTGTGGCAGGAAGCCGCTAGTGAGTCCACTTTCCATTAGACCGCAGTCCAGTGGGTTTGGATCCAGACGGTACAAGTCACTGTGAGGTGGACATGGGGGCGGGGCTACCTGTGTGGCACCGCCCACGACACCAACAAGTGTATAGTCTCAGCAATGAAAAAGACGCAATAATCTCTGAGATGCTGATGGTGCAAAGTCTAATGTTGCTCGTCATTAATTTCAAATAGTTTAACATTACCATTATTCATTTAAACAATTAACTTTTCTACATACAGTACTGTTGCAGTTAGCTAAATAGCACTAGCTTAGCTGCTAGCAGGCTTTAGTTAACATTTCATGTAGGCTATTCTCATTAAACCTAAGTTGTTGATAAATAAATAATCAATTAATCAAACTTTCAAACTTTATTAGTATAGCACCTTTCATACAGCTCAGTGCAAACCGAAGCTGATAATAAGACGGAACAAGTGTAGACAGTAAAACAATTTGAGACTAATGCACACAAGAAATAAAAATGATGAATATGTAATGAATTAAAACAGATTTAGTTATAATAATAATAATAATATAATTTAAAAAATAGATAAGATAGATTACAAAAACAAAGACATAAAATCAATGTAATAATAATAATAATAATGATAATAAATGAAAGATAAAATGCAATATTTAGGTTTTACTTTTAAAAATATCATGACTTCCTGTAGCTTTAAATAAATAATAATAACATCACCAACAAACACAGTAAGTTGGGATTCTGCTGCCATAAAGGCATCTGCATCTCAGAGGTACTGTTGTACCTCTGAGATGAGGGCTTTACAATGTGTACAGATTGTAAAGCCCTCTGAGACAAATGCATTTTGTGATTTTGGGCTATATAAATAAAATTTGATTTGATTTGTTAATAATAATAATACATTTTATTTTTTAAAAGCGCTTTTCTAGATACTCAAAGACACTTTACATAAAAAGAACAAATCAGTAAAAAGTAAATAAAAAGAAAACACAATAGACTGAGCTAAACATTAAAAGCTATTTTAAAAAGGTGTTTAACAGAGATTTGAAAGTGGGCAAGTTGCGGAGGTGTTTGGGGAGAGAGGTCCAGAGAGAGGGGGCAGCTGCGGAGAAGGCTCTGTCGCCCCAGGTTTGGCGCTTGGTCCTGAGTGGTGGAGTAAGGAGGTTAGCAGAAGAACAGAGGCTGCGGGATGGATTGTGATGATGGAGCAGGTCAGTGAGGTAGGAAGGGGCCTGGTTATAGAGGGCTTTGTGAGCCAGTGGAGTTTCTGGAGGACAGGAGTGATGTGATCACGGGTGCAGGTGTGGGTGAGCAGGCGTGCAGCAGAGTTTTGGATGTACTGTAGCTTATTTAAAGTTTTGGATGGTGTGCCGTAGAGGATGCTGTTGCAGTAGTGAATTGTTATTTCATTGCTGACTATTCATCAACTTTGTGGGCGACTTCCAACTCACGCTCCAAAGCTCAGTCAACACAAATGAAACCTGGTAGAGGTTTAAGTGTTTATGTGCTTATGAAGCAGCTGCACTCATCTGCAGGTGAGTTTACCTTTCAGACTGTCCTGTTTTCTTGTTTCTATCCTCAGAAATCCCTCAGAAGAGTCAGAGGTTTGACCGCTACAAGGAGATCATCCGGAGTCTTCCACGGGTCAACAGGACGACTCTGGCAGCTCTCATCAGTCACCTGTACAGGTGAGATGACATGAACAGCAGCAGGAGCTGCACTGCTGGTACTAGGAGACATATGGGATTCAATTTGTGTCTTAATTATTGAACAAAATCTCAAGAGAATCAATATTTAAAGAAAATGGATTGAAAGAGAATAAAAATAAGCGAAAAATGACAGTGAAACATTCTCACTTGTGTCACTGACGTTTTTCAGTTTCACTGCTTAAATAAATCAGAAACTGTAAAGTTTTATCAAAAGTTTTGAGGTCATTTTTTGCTTTCACTTTAATTTTTGGTTCGATTCTGTTCAATTGTTGCTGTTCAATAATGTGATGTCCTCTCTCTCAGGGTGCAGAAGTGTGCCGGTCTGAACCAGATGTGCACTAAGAACCTGTCGCTGCTGTTCGCTCCCAGTCTGTTTCAGACTGACGGCAAAGGAGAACACGAGGTGAAGATTGTGGAGGACCTGATAGACAACTACCTGTATGTCTTCGATGTGAGTAAAACTCTGACTGGAGAGATTCAGACTTTTTGAATCGTTGAAATCTGAACAAACAGTTAATCTGTGTTTGTTTCAGATTGATGAGGAGCATCAGACTCAGATTGAGCTGGAAATCAGCCTCATCACCACCTGGAAGGACACACAGGTACAGCATAATACAGACAACAGTAACATTTTATTACAGATAAAGAATTATGCAATAAACAGGGACATAAACACTCGGCAGAAATATAAAAGAGAAACGTGTCTTAAAAACAAATAAAATTAATAGTAAAAAATATAATAAATGTATTAATATGTTTAAGTGAGGTGCAAATTCTCAGACTTCCTGGAGTCACTGAAGCCATCATAACTGTAGAGGAAGTAGTAATCTGGTAATGAGATATAATAAGTTGTGTATTTAAGTTGTTAATATGTTGTAATAAGTTAGTAATGAGTAGTATTTTTACATTATGTTGTAGTAGGTTGTAATAATTTAGTAATATAGAAGTAATACTGTGGTAATAAGTAATCAGTAATACATAATAATTTAGTAGTGTTAGTCAAGTTGGTATCAAATTAGTAAGTGAGTTAGTAATACGCACTGAGGTGCAATTAGTTGTTTATAAGTTTATAATACCTAATAAGTCGTTAATCAGTAGTATTAAGTTCATTGATTTGTGTGCAGCTATCCCAGGCCGGTGATCTGATCATTGAAGTTTATCTGGAGATGAAGATACCAGACTGCTGCATTACTCTCAAAGTGAGTCTTTAACATAACGACAAGTGTCTGATGTCACTGCTGAATGTTCAGGTGTGATAGACTGTGACCTTTGACCCCTGCAGGTGTCTCCTACCATGTGTGCCGAGGAGCTGACTAATCAGGTTCTCTACATGAGGAACGTCCCGGCCGGAGACAAAGACGTCTGGATGACGTTTGAGGCAATCGAGGATGGACAGCTGGGTAAGTCACACAACAATACCTGTTCACCTGCGCACCTGTACACCTGTTCACTGGTACACCTGCACACCCATACACCTCTTCACATGTTCACCTGTTCACCTGTTCACTGGTACACCTGCACACCCGTACACCTCTTCACATGTTCACCTGTACACCTGTTCACTGGTACACCTGCACACCCGTACACCTCTTCACATGTTCACCTGTTCACCTGCACAGCTGTACACCTGTTCACTGGTACACCTGCACACCTGTACACCTCTTACATGTTCACTGGTACACCTGCACACCCGTACACCTCTTCACATGTTCACCTGTTCACCTGTACACCTGCACACCCGTACACCTCTTCACATGTTCACATGTACACCTGCACACCCGTACACTTCTTCACATGTTCACCTGTACGCCTGTTCACTGGTACACCTGCACACCCGTACACCTCTTCACATGTTCACCTGTACAGTCATGGCCAAAAGTTTTGAGAATTACCTAAATATTACATTTTCACAAAGTCTGTTCCTTCAGGGTTTTAGGTGTTTGCCAGATGTTTCTGCGGTATAATGACATACAATTAGAAGCATTTCACAAGTATCAAAAGCTTTTATTGAGAATTACATGCAATAGCTCAATATTATATATATATATATATATATATATATATAATATAGTGTCGACCCTTCTTTTTCAAGACCTCTGCAATTCTCCCTGACATGCTGTCGATCAACTTCTGAACCAAATCCTGACTGATGGACGTCCATTCTTGCATAATCAATGCTTGGAGTTTGTCAGAATTTGTGGGTTTTTGATTGTCCACTCGCCTCTTGAGGATTGACCACAAGTTCTCAATGGGATTAAGATCTAGAGATTTTCTTGGCCAAGGGCCCAAAATCTTAATGTTTTGTTCCCTAAGCCATTTTGTTATGACCTTTGCTTTATGGCCAGGTGCTCCATCATGCTGGAAAAGGCATTCTTCATTACCAATTTGCCCCTAGATGGTTGGGAGCAGTTGCTCTCGGAGGACGTTCTGGTACCATTCTCTGGTACCATTCTTTGTTCATTGTGTGTTTTTAGGCAAGATTGTGAGAGAGCCCACTCCCTTGACCGAAAACCAACCCCACACATGAATGGTCGCAGGATGCTTCACTGTTGGCATGAAACAAGACTGATGGTACCGCTCACCTCGTCTTCTCCGAACAAGCCTTCTTCCAGATGCCCCAAACAATCGGAAAGGGGATTCAGACTTTGGAAAAATTAATAGTTGTGTCATTCTCAAAACTTCTGGCCATGACTGTAGACGGTACACCTGCACACCTGTACACCTGTTCACTTGTTCGCCTGTACACTGGTACACCTGCACACCTGTACACCTGTTAACCTGTACACTGGTACACCTGCACACATGTACACCTCTTCACATGTTAACATGTTCACCTGTACACCTGTTCACCTGTTGGTGTGTAGTTCAGAGGTTTCCTCTCAGATTTTAGTTTTTGTTTTGTTGCATCAGAGCGTCCGCTACACCCCAAAGAGAAGGTCCTGGAGCAGGCTCTGCAATGGTGCAAGATGGCCGACCCGAGCTCGGCCTACCTGGTGGTGAAGAGGGTTCCTAAAGGAGAAGGCATCAACATCCTCACCTGTAGGTCCAACACACCGGAGTATACACACCTACACTAAACCATGGCTGCACGCTAAGATAAAATTATTGAATCGACCGAATCAAATTCTGACAACAAAACAAGTCATTTTATGGGTTGTGACACAAAAATGTATGTAACTGTCTGTCTGATTGTCTGCTGTCTCTTTGTCTCTTCGTCTGTCTGTCTCTCTGTCTGTTTGTCTCTCCGTCTGTCTGTCTGTCTCTTTGTCTCTCTGTCTCTTCGTCTGTCTGTCTCTCTGTCTGTCTCTCTGTCCGTCTCTTTGTCTCTCTGTCTGTTTGTCTCTCTGTCTGTCTGTCTCTTTGTCTCTCTGTCTCTCTGTCTGTTTGTCTCTTTCCGTCTGTCTGTCTGTCTGTCTCTCTGTCTGTCTCTTTGTCTCTCTGTCTCTTCGTCTGTCTGTCTCTCTGTCTGTCTCTCTGTCCGTCTCTTTGTCTCTCTGTCTGTTTGTCTCTCTGTCTGTCTGTCTCTTTGTCTCTCTGTCTCTCTGTCTGTTTGTCTCTTTCCGTCTGTCTGTCTGTCTGTCTCTCTGTCTGTCTCTTTGTCTCTCTGTCTGTCTCTCTGTTTGTCTCTTCATCTCTCTCTCTGTCTGTCTGTCTCTTTGTCTCTCTGTCTCTTCGCCTGTCTGTCTCTCTGTCTGTCTGTCTGTCTGTCTCTTCGTCTGTCTGTCTCTCTGTCTGTTTGACTCTCCGTCTGTCTTTCCGTCTGTCTTTCCGTCTGTCTCTTTGTCTCTCTGTCTGTTTGTCTCTCCGTCTGTCTGTCTCTTTGTCTGTCTGTCTCTTTGTCTCTCTGTCTCTTCGTCTGTCTGTCTCTCTGTCTGTCTGTCTCTCTGTCCGTCTGTCTCTCCTTCTGTCTGTCTGTCTGTCTGTCTCTCTGTCCGTCTGTCTCTCCGTCTGTCTGTCTGTCTGTCTGTCTCTCTGTCAGCCTATAAGAGTGAGACCATGAAGATCGGTCTGTTGAAGTGTCGTGAGGAACCTCCGAAGCTGCTTCAGGGAAACAAGTTCCAGGAGAGAACGTTCCAGATCAAAGACCACAAACTGCTGCTCCTCAAAGACAAGAAGGTATAATATCAAATGTCAAACACGAAACCAGAAATATACAGACACGTTGTTTTTGTCAGACTTATAAAGCTGTGTGGTCTCATTTCACTGCCACAGTTAAACATAGATGATCAACCAGCTGTTTGCAGATCAATAATTGAAGTGCAGTTCTACCAACTTCACATCAGCCATGTACATTTATAGCCTCAGCTAGTTTGTAATGCTCGTCCCTAGATGAGTCTTTAAAATACACAAAACATCACTGTAGTATTTCGATAGTGGACGTTATTCATATTCTGTGTTGTTGTGTAGAGCATCAAACCAGAGAAAGAGTGGGCTCTGAAGTCCATGAAGATCTACATCGGCATCCGCAGGAAGCTGAAAGCTCCAACAAGGTAAAAGCTGAAAACTCGTTCTGAAAAACTCTCTGACTAACATATCAGTCAGTCAATCATATATTGATTCACTTTACACAGTAGGGACTTTGTAGAGTTGCAGAGACAGCGATGAAGCTTGTAGATGATTTAAACACAGTGTGTGTTTTCTGCAGGAGGGAACAGAAAAGTGTATGTTTGCTTTCACAAGCAATTTTCTACATTTATATACATCTCGCAAATAACTAATTATAGTGAAACTGGCTGTTGTGCTTTCCATAACACAACATATAACTAAAATAATATATATTTATATATAGATATATATATAGTTTTTTCCGGACTACTTTTTTCCCATACTTTGAACCATGCGGCCTATACTTTTCTGTTAATTTTTCTTCAGCCCACAGGGGGTATATAATATTATTACACCCTCACCCCCTCAAAATGGAAAACCCACGAAGAAATTCCTATGATGCAGCTTTTAAGTTGAATCGATCTGGTTATCCGTGAAGGAAACAGAGCGGCTGCACGTCAGCTTGCCGTTAATGAATCTATTGTAACTCCAGTCCCATGTTTTTAATATCTGTATATGAATGAATGAAAATAATAGCCACAGGGCTACACTGTGATGAGACCTTATGTGATGAAGATTATCTGACGCTGTTCAACTCCGACACTGAAGAGGGCGACTTCAGTGTCTTCAGTGCGCAGAAGAAATGAAGTGACAGTGGTTTGGTGTTCATTAGTTTTAAATGGTCAGGAGGAAGATAAATAGTGACGTGTAAATAGTGAAGATAAAAGGTTTGATGCCTTGCTTAAGGGCATCTCGGCAGTGCCCAGGAGGTGAACTGGCACCTCTCCAGCTACCAGCCCACCTTCCATATTTTGGTCCATATATATATATATATGAAATATTATGTAAATTGTGCTATTGTGCTATTTAAATAACTTAATTTGATACTTAATGATCAATAATGTTGTATTGCTGCATCCTGCTTTGACTTTTTTGTGTTTATTTCCAGTGTCTGAGAAAATATAATAAAACATATCAGCAACATGATGTCAGTTGAGGACACTTAAAGCTTTAAAGAGAGCATATAAAATATGTTGGATTTACCAATGCTAAAGTGTGAGCCGTTCCACATTTCAGACCCTGCAGGACTTTCTCCAGCTCAGCAGCCCTACTGCTGAGCTGGGGGCTGGGGGATTTTTTGAGTTGGCTCTCTGCCGTTGTTTCTTGGAATGATGTCTACTGGTTGGGTCATTTCCTTCCCCAGGCGAACCTGGGTACGGATGGAGGATGCGACAAGAACGCTGGTCCATTGTCTCCTGTATCATCTGCAACATAAAATAAATAGTTATAATTTGTGTGTTTTCATCTGCAGGTGGGGCTTCACGGTGATATCAGATAAACACCAGCTGTAAGTATCACAGTGTTCTGGTCATTTAACCCTCTGGTGTCACTCACTAACAGTAGTTGTGTGGTTGAAAAACAAGTGTGATCAGACTGAGTGAATAAATGATGACATACATGAATCATGTGACTTAATGTCAGTGAAGAGCCGCAAACATCAGATCTGTGTGAATCGACGAGGAGACTCAAATCAACACATGAAACACAGAAATGTAACAACAGTGGATGAAAACTAATAATTAGAATTTTCTTTTGTTTATATTACACTTAAATACTGTACCGTCAACAGAGACAAGACAACATACCGTCCTCCTTCTTCTGTCTGCTACTCTGTCTTTCAGAAACAAACTCTCTGGTTCCTTTAAATCTCACAAATATATAGTTTCATGTTTGTAAAAGGCTCAATGATTTCCTGAAACAGCTGACACTGCAGTTTTTAGATAATTATAATATGCTCTAATACACTGCGCTCTAGTGTGAGTCAGGTGGATATTGCTGAGGTGCAATAAGGTGCATGATTGTCAAGTGATGTTATAATTAAGTGGAAATTGAAGTATATACATGTGACAGTATATCCAGATATTCAGATATAGTATATTTCAACTAACAAACAGGAGGAAATAGTGCCTTTCAGAGGCGGATGAATCCTTATTCACTGTCTTCTCTCAGTTACCTGTGCTGCACCTGTGAGGCCGACCTGTGGGACTGGATCACCAGCTTCCTCAAAGCTCAGGTCAGTTTGACTCAGTGCAGCTGATTTAGAGCAGTTTCCATGACAACCCCTGAACAGATGTTTGTTGACAAGCGATAGTTTGTGATCATCAGGACGCTGCTGACTTGTCTCTTTTGGTGATTTTGCAGAACGATGACCCGGGTGCTCCGGTGCTGAGGCGTCACTCCTCCTCAGACATCTCCAAGCAGAAGTTCGGCACAATGCCGCTCGTCCCCATCAGAGGAGATGAGAGCAACAGCAGCATGCTGTCGGCCAATCAGACGCTGGTCAGGCTGATGTTTATTTGTTGTTCATAGCATATTTTATTATTTCCACACCTCCCCCAACTCCCAGGTCCCGTCAACCCACACAACAACACAGAAACAATATAAATAATTACATTTAAAGAAAAAAGCCACTTTTGATTTTACATACAGTGAATTTCACAGTTGCAGAGTTCAGAAACTTTGAGGATGTTTGTTTCTACGCATCTCTCAACACTTCAATCACTTCAGTACCTTCTGCTGAAACTCCTTTATTAATTTCTGTATCATAGAAATGTCTTAGCTCTTAATATCTGAACAGGGTCCTGAGTGAATCCTACTCATATGAAAGAAGGTCAGATGACTCACAGAACATAAGGATTTATTGTGGACTATTTCTTTGTTTTGGATTGGTTCCCTTCTTTTAGTGCCACTATCTAATCAATCTTTTTTTCAAGCTTCGTGTTGCAGTCAGGTGATTTCTCGTCTCGTTTGTTGTTGAGTTCAGACTTTCAGGACATTTTGAAGCCGGATGTGGATCTGAACAGAGTGCACTGCCTCTCGTCTGTTTCATAATGCTGATGACAGTTTAGTTGTTGGAAAATATTCAGATCTGAATGATGCTCCTGATATTTGTTGTTATCCTAA
Organism: Pampus argenteus; assembly: GCA_036937835.1. Lineage (NCBI taxonomy): Eukaryota > Metazoa > Chordata > Actinopteri > Scombriformes > Stromateidae > Pampus > Pampus argenteus. The sequence goes on along the minus strand of CM072861.1, from coordinate 25,928,076 downwards.
TAATGCAGACAGATTTGTATGTAGTTTCACAAACAGCCAGTCTGAGGTTTGAGCTGTGCTTCACAGGTCTGGAGCCAGGATATTTATTTACAACAACTCATCAGATGCATTGTGTTTTCTTCTGTCTGCAGAGAAAACTACATGATAGACGGACTCTCTCCATGTACTTTGTGAGTATTTTGTTTTCAGCAGTTCATCATGAAACTCAAACTTCCATCCAGTAACAGAACCTTTTCTCCGTCTGTTCAGCCCATGAAGATGCAGCAAGACTCGTTCGAGGAGCGTTCAGAGTCTCCCGACCTTCCTGAGCCACTCTACGAGGAGGTTGGCGACTTCGGCCTGCAGGTCCTCAAATCTCTGGAGACCAGCTTCCTGTCCAGCAGCACAGCAGAGACCCAGGAGGTCCCTGACCGTCTGCCAGTCAGACTTGTTCCCGTAGAAACCGCCCGTCCAGACCAGACGACTATCCCCACAGTGCGAAGCGTCAGCAGCTCTGTGGACGCTCTGGAGCGGAGCAGCGGTGATGGAGAAGCGGACTCAGACGGCAGGAGGCATCAGCTGCAGGGAGTCTGCACACTGTCACAGGAGCTGCTGCTGCAGGAGCTGTCGTCTGCTTTCACCAAGAAGACTGAGGAGGAGGAGAAAGAGGAGGAGGAGATGCCGTATGATGTCTGAGAGATGTTTTTATCACAGCAGAGCGCAGTCAGGAGGAAAGTGTGAGAAAGGTTTTCTTAATGTAGACGAATCCATTTCTCTTTCCACAGGTGAAAATCACAGATCTGACTCATACGACCGCCTTTGTCCTCTGTCCATCACTTTGGAAAAGAAAACACTTGACAAAAAGGACTTGAACAGAAACAAAGGAAGAGAAGATGTGCTCAAAGGCCCCAGAATGACTCTGTGGGTTTTTGCAGATATATTTATTGATAACGAACACACCACTAAAGCACAATTACAAACTGAAATGACCTGAAGGCAAAAAGCTGCATAGTTACTGCACCTGATCATTCAAATCTGATCCTTTAATGTTTCTTTATATTATGCTTACATGGAGAATAAAATCATAGTTTTTATCACATTATCTAAACACATATTAGAATAATTACTAAGTGACTCCATAGATGGTAAAACACAGTCAATCAAAGACAGCTCAAGCAGTAGTAGAAACACAATATTAATAAATAGAATGATAAATACTCAAATAATTTATGTCTTTTTTATCTGTTTGTCTCTGAAAAGTTGCAGAAACTTTTTCATTTTTTTATGAACTGATGTCGTCTGCAGCGCCCTACAAAAACCAGAACAGTCATTTCATCAACATGCAATTAAGATCTAAATGTGACTTTTGACTAATTGTATAAAAGTGTTATTCAGGAGGACAAATGTGTAAATGTAGTGAATAAATTAGCTCTATGGCGCTCTGCAGCTTTTTGAAGGATCAAAATGACATTTCTGGAGGAATTTACAAAACATCTAGAAATTTAAACCAAAGAAAACTGCTAAGTTTCAGTGAAGACAGGACACTGTGATTGGCTGAAAAGTCACACCTGAGGCATCACCTGAGAACAGACGGAGTTCGGAGCTGCGGAGAAGAGACTAATGCCAACATATAAAATATCTTTTTGTTCTTTTAATGCAAAAAAGTGTTCAGTGTTCTTTTCAGGAGGAAAAACCTTCTGAAACCAGATGATGTACATGTATCATAAAATGTTAAAGTCTGTTTATTGCAGAAACAGACTGCTATCAATATTAAAATATAGTACATACTGTGTACAGTCAGTATTTAGTATTAACACTCTGCAGTGTGACTCAGACAGCGTGCACACATTTCACTTTTTATATAAAGATGAGAATCGATTTGGCAGGACCAGAGATATCGTCTGTTTTATCCCACATTCTTCTTCCTTGTCAGAACCTGGAGCTTACATTACAGACTGGTATGTTATGCTGGTAGCATGGAAGCAAATCACTGTCATAACAATTTGAATTATAGCAGCAAGAAATTTAAATAAAACTGCATCTACTGCACTGAAATATTTGACTTTGAAAACCATCTTTCTGAATTTATGTGCTATGAATAACTTCATATTCTCAACAGTCACTTTCAAATTGCGCCCGACCAAATTCAGACACTAAAATTCTAGATGTAAAATTCAGATATGAACTTTGGGACGCTGAGGAAAAGCAATCGTGTCTGAAAGGAATCAGTCTGACCTATTGGGTTAGAAGAAGTTTCTATCTGAACTTTAAAATTAATATTTACTGGAAATAAGTTTTTGAAACTGCATAAGTTGAAAGTGACTATTGAGAATTTGACAAAATGAAATTCAGACCACATAAATTCAGAAAGAAGTCAAATTTAGTGTAATTAAAGGCACAATAAGAAGAGACGTAAGTGTGTGATCATGCAAGTTGTCTTCATTGCTGTGCTGTCTCTCTCAGACACACTGTGCTCTGTTTAAAGTTTATTTCCAAGTGTAAGTAATGCTAACATCTCCTGCAGCCTCCAGGATTTCCCCTGAACTGTTGGAAACATTAGCATAATGCAAGTACACAACTACTACTATACACAAGTATTATCAGATTCATGTAGTTAAAGTAATAAAGGACAGTTGGAAATGTAAAGTTCCTCCTCTGTTGAGGGACTGAAGCGGCAGGTTTTTCAACACTGACTGTCGCTGATTAGTCAAACTCAGACTCGGCAGTTGCTTCAGCTTGTGCATTCAACGTAAAAACACAGTTAGACTTTGTTGTCGGCTTCATGACTCAATACATTTTTTAGTCTATAAAATGTCAGAAAATAGTTTCCCAAGGTCCAAGATTACTTTCTTGGGCTTTTTCCATCACCGTGGTTCTCCAACTCCTTCACCTGGTAGAGTAACTCCAGCCAGTCAAGAGGACACCAGCCACACACGGGGCAGGTCACGGTGTCACCACGCTCTAGTGAGGTCCCCTAAAGGCCAGCCTTCAAAAATATCTGATAAAACATAAGCGGATTCCAATCCTACACACTGATGACAAAGCCACATGGCTGCCTGTCCTCTCCATTAACACAATTCTATAGACGTCATCACACACATCCCAACAACTAGCCATAGCCCAAGTTAAAGGACAAGTATAACCACTTCTTTCAGTTCAAAATCAGCAGAAAGTGCAGCCACAGAAGGAATGACATGGATCATCAATCAGACAAAGTAACACGGGTCTTCAGCTATTGTCCTCACAATCACCAAATTTCATCAACACCAGCGACCTCCTCCTCTAGAGTAACAGCGCCCCCCACAGTCCAGTTTTACAACCCACTACACTACACCATAGTGTAGTACACTCCCTGCTGTCTACTTCCAGCATTTGCAGCAGCTTGCTTTAGCCGAGGCTCCTGGCACCGGGATAACGATATTGGGATTTCTTCTACAGCCTTTGCAGCAGCTAGCTCCCCTGCACCACACACAAGCAACTAATGACTTCACCTTGTCTGCAGCTAATCCTCCAGTTAGCCCAACACGTTCAAGCTCTGGAATTTCTTTGCATCCACTGATGAGCGTTTTATTGCAGTCATGTTCGGTTGCAAAAGCAGCCCTAAACTCTTTGACACTTTGTCAGAAGCAGTTCAGGCCTGCTCATAATGACCTCAGGGTCCCCTTATCTGCTGAGAAAACAAAAGCACCCACATCATCCCTCGACTTCCTCTGAATCACTCTCTACAAATCTGCCCCGCATTGCATCAAATGCCAACTTCTCCTTGGTCATCTCAACTTTACACTTCGCATCATTCCCGAAAGGTGGACCTTCATCTCTCATCTGCTGTCTGTTGCTGCTTCTGTTCGATCACTTTTGACTCCCATATTCATGGACAGTCTGAGCCATGCTGAACTTCGTCTATGGCTCAACCTTCACTCACTTTCTTCCTTCCTTCACTTCCTTCTGTCGGTTTGGGGGTTTCTACAATGGTAAATGGTTTGCAGCAGCATGGGCCCCTCAAAGGACTTCAACGTAAACTAAAAATCCTATAGCCTTCCTCTCACCTCTGACTTGCTGTCACTCTGCATCCATACCATCCACTCAGGATACAGAAGCTGTATTGAAGCAGCGTGTCCTGCTGGTTGATCTCAGGTATAACAGACTGGGAAGTACGCCATGCTGTGGATGTTATGTCGGTGCAGGACTAATTTGGAAAATTACAAACAGAGGTTTATTGAAATAAGTGTTCAGGTGACTGACGAAGACGTTAAGGGAATCCGGTGAAGGCACAACAAAAGATGACGAGGGAGAATGACCGGTGTGGGCAGGTGACACAGGCAGGGTGACTGGTGAAACCGAGGATCTAAGAGGCTGACAAACAGGCAGGCAGCAAAAGATACATCAGGATGTATTTCATGAGAGAGCAAAGTAGGCCTAATATAAAGGGAGGTATCGACAACAATCTGGTGTTGAGTGGTTGAAGAGCCAGGGTTGATATACTGCTGCTGATGAGCTTGATAGGAGACAGGTGTGTGAGCCAAGCCAGAGAGGGAGTGCCACGCTCACACCACACAAAACACAGAAAGGAGGAGGAAACAAGACATGATAAGACCCTGCTAGACTATGACAGTGTTGATGCAATATATGGCTCTGCAGACAGTTTGTGTGGCTCAATCAAACAGGACTGTTGATGTTTTTTTCTAGTAACTAACGCTCTGTGTTCACTCAGACTGGATAGTCTGTTCAGGCTGATACATTCGTACTAAACATCCCACAGAAACGTATTTTTACTGCAACAGAAAACAGAGCAGCTCTAATTTCTCTCCCAGACAGAACATCAGTTTAGCATCTTCTGTCATTTCAGTTCCTTTAAATCAAAAACAAATCTGCTGTATCTCCACTGGATGTAAAATGTGAATCTACTAATTAACCAGTAACTTCCTGCGTCAGGTAACTGTGGTGGAGGAGAAGTAGAAATTTCTTTTTACATCATTGATCAGAAAGATCCATTTTCTATTATTTGCAGTCTGAATTCACTTATTGAAGATAAAGTTAATCAGTGATCAGGAGGTTCATTTGTTCAGAGGAAGGCAGCTGTAGGTTATATATTAATGTCAGTTATATTACAGCAGCTGATCTTTGAGCTCTGAGCTGCAGGTTCAGACTGGTTCATGTCTTTATTGGTGTCCAGGTTCAGTGTTTCAGTGTGACAGCAGCCTGCAGACTCAGAGGACTGAAGCACTCAGATGAATAAAGTTGTGTTTCTAAACAGACCTGGTCCAGACAGCAGAGAGCCGCAGAGAGACGACGTTCATGGGAAGAAGTTGAGTAAGTGGAACTTTGTTTGCTTTGAATTCTCCTCATTATGATCTCTAATGTTTCCTCTTCATCACAAACAAGCTGCTCTTTGTTTGTTGGTGTGTTGACATCCAGAACAGAAGAAGACTCTTCATTTCATCTCTGGTTTCTCATGTCTTTGTTCATGACTCAAGTTCATCCAACAACAAATACTCAAAATGACAGCTCGCTGCCTTTAAATCAGAGTCTAGATGTAGAAACACAAACTTTATTTCCTGATCAGACTGAAGAATAATAACCAACCTGTCTGTCTGTCTTCATCATGTGCTGCAGGTTACCAACATGGAAAGTTTTTACACTCAACACTTCACATTACAGCTGATACTGTTTCATCCTCACTGTTCAGTCTGACTCTGTGTTTCAGTTAAATATTGATTCATAACAAAACTATAAAAGTAGGATCCTGATATCAGATCCTGAAACAGAAACTAGACTTTGATACTTAAGTTGTTTTATGAAGGATTATGATTCATGTTTATTGAGGTCAAAGTGTTTTTAATGGACCAGTAATCATTTATTGGTTCTACGAGGAAACAGAAACCTCAGTTTAAGGTTTTAGATGAAATTTAACAGTTCTGGGACAATAAAGAAACTTTCACTAATTACAAACAGGCATCATTAGGATAAACTGACCACATACTGGGAACCTAAATCTAAAAAAATATTAACATTTTTTATCGTACAGTGAATGTAAATGGCCGCTCGCTCATTCAGTCATTCAGGGTCAGTCCCTCATGTAGCTGGAGGCCTGTATAGACAAACATGTGACTCATCTCTGAATTTATTATCACTTTATTATCACAGATTGGAAGATTCAGGTGGTCAAGCTGCAAAGTACAATCATAAAAACAGATATCAATACAACTTTACAATAAATATTTCATATACAGTGAACTACATGAACCTGAGAACTGACTCTGCATCAACATTAAAATAAAATGTGAAATATAGAATATATTTCACCACACAAGTGTTGCACAAATCTCTGGCTAGAATACCATCAAACATCAAACTCCTATAATTCTTGATATTTTAAAAGTTTCCTCCTAAATATTCAGAGATGAAGGCTGGTTTTAATCATTATTACATCTTTTTAACTGATCAACAGTCGAGCAGTTAAAACCACTGTGTGGACGCCAGTCACCACACTGAAAACACTGGGAGGCTCAGAGACAGAAAATAGTGTCACTGTATGATAAACTAGTTCAATATCTGTCCAAATTACGCTCCGGCTCCTTTTTTAAATTTACTGCAGACGAGACAAGATATAAAACAAACACCGGGGACAGAAATAGCCTCTAAAAAGACGCATGTAGGATCTGATAAAAGAGTAAAATAAAATAGAATATAGATGTGAAAATGGAATAAAAATGACAGTTCAGTGAAAGATATGAATGTAATTTAACAGAAAAGTTTTGAGCTGTTGATTTAAAGAAGTGAGCAGACGTCCAGTTTTCTGGGAGTTTGTTCAGATATGTGGATCATAAAAACTAAAGTAATTAATCATTTAATTTGACATGTTGGTCTCCTCTTTTTATGATGTTTTATATTAGTGTATTTGTTCACCAAACTGTCCACAACATCATCTTTTAGATATAATGTGCAGCTGAATATTAATGTCACTGAAGCTTTGAGGACAAATCGATGCTTCTGATGCTGTTTTTACTTGTTTTCAGTTCAGTGTGAATCGTTTTCTGCAGAGTGGAGACACTTTAGTTTCAGTGTGTCAGTGAGTGTAAGTCTTCCTCTGTGCATCATGTGTGCTGCTCTTCACGTCACTGCTTGGTGGCGCCATCTAGTGGACTGATAGTAGAAGTGATGATGGCAGCTTTCTCTGCCTCACACTGCTGTCTGGCTGCATTCACACTGATATATAACAGAACATAACAGCCAATCACATTTAGGATCTGACAGGAGGATGATGTGTGTTTCCTCTCCAGGTGAAGGTAGAAAGTGTGTGTGACTGATGTGGATGTGACTTCAGCAGCATGGATCAGTGTGAGGACAGAGAGGAGGGAGTCCCTCCCTCTAAAAGCTCTCTGTGTGGGGAACATGACAGCCAGACCAAAGCTCAGAGGTGAGATGAGGATCTCTAACTGTGCATCACTGTTCACTAGGGCTGAACCAGCTTCAAACAACATCTCATCTCATTATTTTCACTGATATTGCAATTGTGATGTGATCTTGTGATATAAGAGGAAATGATCACTTTTGCATCATTATTCTCATTTTAATTGAAAACATATTAAAATGATTATGGTGTGAATTTTGCAGGAATCTGTAGCAAACAAAGATGTTTTCTTAAGTCTGTAGAATATGATGTGTAGACCAGGACATCTCTGCAGCACCACAATATTTAATTTAAAATGGTATTTTGACACAGATTGAACCTTTAACAAATATTGTGGCTCCTGTGATTTGAACATTGCAGTAGGACATATTATGATTTAGATAAAATCTCAATTAATTGTTCATCCCTGCTGTTCTCCACCATCATTATTCACACTCAAAGCTGTGTGTGTGTTGTGTTGAAGAACAAAGAAGCAGCACAGACCAGACTCTGCTGGACCTGGACCTGGACCTGGACCTGGACCTGGACCTGGACCTGGACCCAGCTGTGTGTCCTTTAAAAGCGACCGGTCAAAGCATGCTCTTATTGATTTTAAACAAAGAAAATCAGACAAAATGTAAGTTGTTGGTATCAAGTTAATGTTTATTAATTATTCAGTATTTTATCCAGAGATTTTTTACTGAATATGTGAACTTAAATGACTTTATCAGTGCTGTTTTCCTACCAGGATCCATCAAAGACCAGACTCTGCTGGACCTGGACCTGGACCTGGACCTGGACCTGGACCTGAAACTGGACCTGGACCTGAAACTGGACCTGAAACTGGACCTGAAACTGGACCTGGACCTGGACCCAGCTGTGTGTCCTATAAAAGCGACCGGTCAATGGGTGCTCTTATTGATTTTAAACAAAGAAAATCAGACAAAATGTAAGTTGTTGGTATCAAGTTAATGTTTTTGACAGAACCACAGCAGCTCAATACAAGTTGTTCTCAGTATTAAAATCAGGTAATTTCGGGGGTTTTTCATAAAATCTCTTAAAAGGTTTTATTTTTATTCATGGTAGGTCTTAAATTTTGAGGTGATGCCTAGTTGCATGAGAAATATCTCCCCACAGGGTTCACTTATTTAAATATGGTTTGGTCTTCAGTTAGACTCACTCCAGTCCAGCTCTTTGTTTTTCTTGTAATGTTTCGATGGGTTCTCCACAGACCGCCTGCTCTCAGAAGGTAACAGGATTAAAGAAGTACAGGAAACAGTACAGATGATGCTCAGCTACAGACAGTTGGCCAGGAGGGTTCAGAGGAGACACAGAGTCCTCTGTCATTTCTGATAGTTGTTACAATCTGGACAATAATGTTTTAGTGCAGAGCTGCAAACATAAAGCTCAGCCCTAATGTGCATTTGTTTTGTTGTGGAAAGAGTATTAAATTTTCTCTGCAGAGGTCTTAAAGTTCTTGTAGGTCAGAAGGAGGATTTTGAAATAAATGTGACCTGTATTGTAACCAATGCAAAGACATCAGGATGGGAGAAATGTGATCCACCTTGTTGGATGTAGTGAGGACTCTAGCTGCTGCATTTTGGACCAGTTGAAGACCAGACAAATGTCCATGTATGATCCTGACTATGTTGGATCAGTGTAAGAAGGCAGATTTAGTGACATTCTTGATATGTGGCTCAAAGGTCAGGAAGGGATAAAAACTACTCCCAGATTCTTGACTGTATGGCTCTGTGAAACTGTGCAGACGTCCAGATTATTGGAAATATTCTGGAAAACTGTTCTATGTCTGGAAAAAAACGTTTCTGCCTTATTGACATTCAAACTTAAAAAGTTATAACACATCTAATAATGGACGTCTGAAGCAAAGAGCTGGGAGGGTCACTGGCTGTTATTTGTGTATATTATCATTAATATGACAAATTGTACAGACAACAAAAGTGGTCCAAGTACTGATCCCTGTGGAACAGCATTTTTAACCACAGAACAGGAGGATGCGTTATTAATCTATAACTCTATTCAAGAGCTTTGTGGAGGGTTGGTGAGAGCTGCTGGGACTAAACTGACTAATGGAGCAAAACACTAATCAATGAACACTAATCACTGATCAATGAAAACACACCAGCAGCACCAGTAAAGCTTTTCCACTGCAGGGAGGCGTCTGATTCACTTGATGGACCTTTAGCTTGAGTTTGTCTCTGTGTGGACGGACATAATGTGAGCTCATTGTTCATGATTCCTCCACAGAGTGGACCAGGAGAGCTCAGAGGTTCCCAGTGCTCAGTCTGACCAGCAGCATCAAACACACCTGGACTCCATATTTATGGTCTGTACATGTACAACAACTACTTTACATCTGTTGTGTTCACAGTCACCTCCATGCTGCACTTTGTAGACCAGCAGATTGTCAGTCTGTCCAACATGATCTGATGTTTGCTTCATGATTTCAGCTTGATGGTGTCATTCATATTGTATTCTGTTCCAGCTGCTGGAGGACAACATCGTCACTTTTGTGAAGAACGAGCTGAAGAAGATGCAGAAGACTCTGAGTCCAGATTACCCAGAATGCTCAGAGAGTCAGAGGGAGGATGAGGAGGTGTTGGACGGTGAGGAGAAGGAGCAGAGGAGGAGCAGCAGAGAAGCATTTCTGAAGATCACACTGCACTTCCTGAGGAGAATGAAGCAGGAGGAGCTGGCTGAGCGTCTGCAGAGCAGTAAGAGGATTTCTATAAAGATTTAACCTGCTGGATAAATGAGACATTTACTGACGTCTCAAGACATGGAGGAACATATGTTCATATATGCATTCTTTAAATTGTCATATTGTCTCTATTAATCAATTATTGATCTTGTGTTCATTCAGGAACTCGTGCTGCAGAGTGTCAACATAAACTCAAGTCTAACCTGCAGAATAAGTTCCAGTGTGTGTTTGAGGGGATCACTAAAGCAGGAAACCCAACCCTCCTGAATCAGATCTACACAGAGCTCTACATCACAGAGGGAGGGACTGCAGAGGTCAATGATGAACATGAGGTCAGACAGATTGAAACAGCATCCAGGAAACCAGTCAGACCAGAAACAACCATCAGACAAGAAGACATCTTTAAAGCCTCACCTGGAAGAGATGGACCAATCAGAACAGTGATGACAAAGGGAGTGGCTGGCATCGGGAAAACAGTCTTAACACAGAAGTTCACTCTGGACTGGGCTGAAGGCAAAGCCAACCAGGATATACTGTTCACATTTCCATTCACCTTCAGAGAGCTGAATGTGCTGAAAGAGAAAAAGTGCAGCTTGGTGGAGCTTGTTCATCTCTTCTTTACTGAAACCAAAGAAGCAGGAATCTGCAGGTTTGAAGACTTCCAGGTTGTTTTCATCTTTGACGGTCTGGACGAGTGTCGACTTCCTCTGGACTTCCACAACAATGAGACCCTGACTGATGTTACAGAGTCCACCTCAGTGGACGTGCTTCTGACAAACCTCATCAGGGGGAAACTGCTTCCCTCTGCTCGCCTCTGGATAACCACACGACCCGCTGCAGCCAATCAGATCCTTCCTGAGTGTGTCGGCATGGTTACAGAGGTCAGAGGGTTCACTGATCCACAGAAGGAGGAGTACTTCAGGAAGAGATTCAGAAATGAGGAGCAGGCCAGCACCATCATCTCCCACATGAAGACATCACGAAGCCTCCACATCATGTGTCACATCCCAGTCTTCTGCTGGATCACTGCTACAGTTCTGGAGGATGTGTTGAAAAGCAGTGAGACAGGAGAGCTGCCCAAGACCCTGACTGAGATGTACATCCACTTCCTGGTGGTCCAGACCAAACTGAAGAACGTCAAGTATGATGGAGGAGCTGAGACAGATCCACACTGGAATAAAAAGAGCAGGAAGATGATTGAGTCTCTGGGAAAACTGGCTTTTGAGCAGCTGCAGAAAGGCAACCTGATCTTCTATGAATCAGACCTGACAGAGTGTGGCATCGATATCACGGCAGCCTCAGTGTACTCAGGAGTGTTCACACAGGTGTTTAAAGAGGAGAGAGGGCTGTACCAGGACAAGGTGTTCTGCTTTGTCCATCTGAGTGTTCAGGAGTTTCTGGCTGCTCTTCATGTCCATCTGACCTTCATCAAGTCTGGAGTCAATCTGCTGGCAGAAGAACAAACAACCTCCCGGTGGTCTAAACTATTTAAAGACAAACCAACAGGTTTCTACCAGAGAGCTGTGGACGAGGCCTTACAGAGTCCAAATGGACACCTGGACTTGTTCCTCCGCTTCCTCCTGGGTCTTTCACTGCAGACCAATCAGACGCTCCTACGAGGTCTGCTGACTCAGACAGGAAGTAGCTCACAGACCAATCAGAGAACAGTCAAGTACATCAAGAAGAAGATCAGTGAGAATCTGTCTGCAGAGAGAAGCATCAATCTGTTCCACTGTCTGAATGAACTGAATGATCGATCTCTAGTGGAGGACATCCAACAGTCCCTGAGTTCAGGATGTCTCTCCACAGATGAACTGTCTCCTGCTCAGTGGTCAGCTCTGGTCTTCATCTTACTGTCATCAGAAAAAGATGTGGACGTGTTTGACCTTAAGAAATACTCTGCTTCAGAGGAGGCTCTGCTGAGGCTGCTGCCAGTGGTCAAAGCCTCCAACAAAGCTCTGTAAGAACACAGATAGTTGGATTCTTTTTAACATTATTTAAATACTTTTTAATAGGAGAGAAAAATAAATAACTTGTTACTTGTTTGTTTTGTTTTTCTATCATTTCCAGACTCAGTGGTTGTAACCTCTCAGAGAGAAGCTGTGCAGCTCTGTCCTCAGTTCTCAGCTCCCAGTCCTGCAGTCTGAGAGAGCTGGACCTGAGTAACAACAACCTGCAGGATTCAGGAGTGAAGCTGCTGTCTGCTGGACTGAAGAGTCCACACTGTAGACTGGAGACTCTCAGGTCAGATTAAATTATACTTTCTTTAAGTTACTGTCCTTAACTATGAGTTCAGCCTCTCTTATGTCAGGATTTCTGATTTGCAGTTTCCAGTTTCTTTCTTTGATTCAGCTTCATAAACTGTACATCACATATACAGTATATAAACTCTGTTTCATTCAACAGATGACCATTTAAAATCTGAATGATATTGACAGGCTAAAGAACAGACCTGTGGCCTCTGTCTGTGGATACTTACATGAACCACTGTGAAGTCACTTTTAATGGCAGGAGGCTCCTTGTTCTTCCTTCAACAGCACTGATATAAATACATGTTTTTATTCTACAGCTTCACTCTTCATGAACACATTTGAATGTTTTTAACATTTAGATCACAATGACGAGGTAAAAACATGCTGAATCATCTCTCAGATGGTGACTTCTCCCATCTGGCTGGATGCTCAACTTTCTGAACCTCCCTGATTCACTTCATCTTTTAGTTAGTTAGTTAGGAGCCAGTTCATTGTTGTATCAGACTGCACACAGCAGTACTCTCAGACTGTCTGACATGTGTGTTGTTTTGTGTGTCTGCAGGCTGTCAGGATGTCTGATCACAGAGAAAGGCTGTGCTTCTCTGGCCTCAGCTCTAAGCTCCAACCCCTCCCATCTGAGAGAGCTGGACCTGAGTAACAACAACCTGCAGGATTCAGGAGTAAAGCTGCTGTCTGCTGGACTGGAGAGTCCACACTGTACACTGGAGACTCTCAGGTCAGGATTCATCAAGCTGTTCAACTGATCATCATTTAAACAGTGTTTTATATAAGTAAATAAGCACCTCAACATTTTCTCTATTCAAACTATTTTCAGACCAGTTGTATTTAGATCATGTGAATAACTTTTCATTATCTCATTTTTATTAGTTTTGTTCTGTTTCTACTGTTGGAACCTGAAATACCAGAGAGGAATTTTAAGATCTAAAACCTGAATAAGGAAATGTAAAAATACATCCAGACAATTATTACAGTTTTTGTTAATGTGGCAAGAGCAAGGGGGATGTTGCGACAACGCCACCTGGGGTATTTATACCCACAGGAAATTATTGGTCCTTAGCTATTAGCATCTAAGGCCACAGGTTCGATGACACCACAGGACAGGAGACGGTTTACGAATCAGGAAAAAGATTTTATTAAACACAAAGAAAATAAGCAATTGAACAACAAAATTAAGAGTACACACCACATACTGACAAAATAATCACCTAAACTTAGCACCAGGCAGAATAAAAAAGGCAAGGGAAAGGGCTGGGCTTACCAGATGGCAGGAACAAAATAATAGAAATGGGTTAAATAAGACACCAGTGACACTACACTCACACGCCAAACCAGGAAGGAAATCGTGAAGGGGGACCACCACCAGGACCGGATCACTGCCTCTGGGGCACAACACCTAACCAAGCACAGGAAACAAGTTAAAAACCTTGCCAAAGGTGCTTGCCAAAAACAGCAGCGTGGGTCCCTGGAAAAATCATTGATGCAGGGCAACCAATTACCACAGCCTCTAAGAGAAGGGCTAACTATAATTTAATACTTCAGTTAGGATAATTAGCATTAATATTGTTGGAAAGGTACATACATACCCCTCACAAAGCTACGGTGGAGTCTCAGTGAGATGGAGGTTAGAGCTCAGGCTGCGAGCCAATCACCCAGCTACACCAAGAGACAACAGAATAATCAGCTGGGGGCTGAGTGATGGAGCCGCGTCCCCACACGGCCCCGACAGCCGTTCGCGCTATAACACCAACATACCCGTTTTACGAGCACCAAGGAAATAGGAGACTAGCAACTGGTTAGCTGAGGAAGGACCGTATGATGCCCAACCACCACGATGGCCACGTTGACAGGCCACAACCAACCCCAGGAAGTGGAAGAAAGAGGGAATCACCCGTGCCCACACCTCTATATATAGGGGCACGCATTGTGTCTACCTGTACCAAGTTCCTCTATACCTTGGCACAGTGTCATATAGTGGCAGGGAGGGGGACGACCTGCAACATTAACGTGTGTTGTTTTGTGTGTCTGCAGGCTGTCAGGATGTCTGATCACAGAGGAAGGCTGTGCTTCTCTGGCCTCAGCTCTGAGCTCCAACCCCTCCCATCTGAGAGAGCTGGACCTGAGCTACAACAACCTGCAGGATTCAGGAGTGAAGCTGCTGTCTGCTAAACTGAAGAGTCCACACTGGAGACTGGAGACTCTCAGGTCAGGATTCATCAAGCTGTTCAACTGATCATCATTTAAACAGTGTTTTATATAAGTAAATAAGCACCTCAACATTTTCTCTATTCAAACTATTTTCAGACCAGTTGTATTTAGACCATGTGAATAACTGTTCATTATCTCATTTTTATTAGTTTTGTTCTGTTTCTACTGTTGGAACCTGAAATACCAGAGAGGAATTTTAAGATCTAAAACCTGAATAAATAAATGTAAAAATACATCCAGACAATTATTACAGTTTTTGTTAACATGTGTGTTGTTTTGTGTGTCTGCAGGCTGTCAGGATGTCTGATCACAGAGGAAGGCTGTGCTTCTCTGGCCTCAGCTCTGAGCTCCAACCCCTCCCATCTGAGAGAGCTGGACCTGAGCTACAACCATCCAGGAGACTCAGGAGAGAAGCTGCTGTCTGCTAAACTGGAGGATCCACACTGGAGACTGGAGACTCTCAGGTACCAAGAGACAATGTCTGATAGAGAAGGAAGAGCTGGAAACATATTTTCTGTCAGAGATGATCACAGATCTCAACTTGTTTAGAGTGTTTGAAGGTTTCTGGATCTACCGGGGTGGCATGGGCAGAGCTCAAACTTATCAATGTCCTGTTGTCCTGGTGAAGGTAAAAATAGAACCAGGGACACAAACATACGGTGTCTGGGGTAATTCTGGGACAGTCGAGAAAACGTTGAAGCTAACTTCAAAATACTTTAATAAACAGACCTCATATTGGGAATCTAAATGGTTACTTGCTCATCTGAAAAATGTTTTAAAATTGAACCGTTGTGCATCAACAGAGACATTTTTGTCCATTTCATTGTTTAATTTTGGCTGTTTTAATGCATACATTTTGCCAAGGATATGTGTGTTTTTATTGAAATTGTTTTTAAGTCTCCAATACGAGGATGAAAAAGAACAAGACAAGATAAAATTTCACACACTATCAAACATCCATCTCTACAAGTACACAAGTACAAGTAATTAAGAATAATTAAAATGACTAATTATTGGTGGGCAGTGCAGAGATTAAAACAAGCTTTTACCAGATTTCTTAATCTGTGAGATGGTGGAGCTTTCCATGTCACTGAACCTGTAAATTAAACCAAACTGTAGTTAAGATGATTGACAGACAGGAAGCCTGAGTTTACAGTTGAAGATGATTGTTGATGATTGTAGGAATACTGCTGATGAAAATATGAGGGAAGGGTTCTGTTCAAACAACTGCACACAAATAAAGAGATCTGTAGTTGGTTGACTTGATAAACACTGAGGATGCTGACTGGAAAAACAACGGTTGAGATGAATGAGTTTGATGTACACAGTTGATCATTCGTATTGATCGTTTCTGAAGACGTAAAACAGGGACAAGTTTAGTGGGACGAGTCCTCACCCAGACTGAGTTACAGTAATAGTTATGATCAAATATTAAATAGAAGTTATAGTGGCTGTGCAGGAGAGGAAAAAAGCCCAGTGCCCTTACACAAAGTCTGCCCCTTCATTTCAACAAGTCATTAAAATATAAAAGAGTCTTAAACAAAACAACATCAAATAGTGAAAAAAACACGTGTAGAAGAAAAAGAGTAAAAAAATGATAAAATCAAGACAGAATTGTGACGACTTTAAATGTGAAAGAGATGCTAAATAATGTCTAAATATGAAGAGGAAGGGTGACATCAGCAGCTTTGTTCTACCAACTAATGAACAGAGAGATGCATCAGGAGAAGTGCTGATAGAAAGAGAGCAACAGGGAAGAGAAAAGGTGGAAGGCAAAGATGAGCAGGGAGATGACGAGGTGGAAGAAGGAGAACAGCAGAGATGATGAGATGGAAGAGGGAGAGCATCACACAGATGAAACCACACAGAGGAAAACATGGCTGAAGATTTGGAAATAAAACCATTGATTGATTTCTAATGTCACCTTTAGATATTTCTGTTCACTGCTTTACTCATGTGCCACAATAATGTCATGTTTCTGACTTCAAATCTCTTCATTTGGAGGCAAATCTTGAAATATGGGATTGTTTGTGATTCAGTCAGCATATATATATTTCTGCCACCCCTAAAGTCTCCACGCCACCCTCTCTCCACCTCATGAATGTTTCTTTAGATCCGCCCCTTAAACCTGATTACATTCAATCAGGGTTTCAGAAGGATTGGGATACTGGATTCAGATTGGATAAAAGTCTATCAAAGGCCAATCCCACATGTGAGCAGAATAATAAAACAGTAGACTAGAGCGATGTAACGTCCATGTTTGCATGCTGAAAGAAAACGTGCTGCTCTGACCCCCCTCCTCCTTTCAGCCTGCAGCCTGCTGGAGTCCGATGGTTGACACCAGGTCCGAGGAAGTGTAAGTGTGTTCTTCATTTCATTCATGAAACAAAGCAAACTTCAAACTGTGACATCACTCATTCACATCCTGCTGAGGATGAAGATGATGTCATCATCAAACAGATGATAGATTAATAACTGCAGCTGTATTATGTCTCGTTCTCTCCATCAGATTTCTGTGAACTCACACTGGATCCAAACACAGCACACAGAAAACTCAAACTGTCTGACAACAACAGGAAGGTGACACATGTGGAGGAGGATCAGTCATATCCTGATCATCCAGACAGATTTGATTTCTGGCCTCAACTGATGTGTAGAAATGTTCTGACTGGTCGATGTTACTGGGAGGTCGAGTGGAGAAGAAGAGTTCATATATCAGTGAGTTACAGAGGAATCAGACGGAGAGGAGACATTAAAGACTGTGTGTTTGGATGGAATGATCAGTCCTGGAGTCTGAGCTGCTCTGATGGTGGTTACTCTGTCCAGCACAATAACATAACAACAGTCATCTCCTCCTCCTCTGACTCTGACTCTGGTAGAGTAGGAGTGTATGTGGACTGTCCTGCTGGCACTCTGACCTTCTACAGAGTCTCCTCTGACTCACTGATCCACCTCCACACCTTCAACACCACCTTCACTCAGCCTCTGTATCCTGGGTTTGGGTTTGGGTTTGGGTTCTGGTCCTGGTTTGGTTCCTCAGCATCTCTGTGTCGTCTGTAGGAGGGAGAGTCTCCTGTTCCTGTTGAAGAAACTTTCTCATGTTATTTAGTACCAACCTGATGTCTCACTGGTTGTAAACAGTGTCTAAAGCCAACAGTGTGTTTGTCAGTCACATATATACACATTTAAAAAGCTGTAAAAAAGAAGCTAATATTCTCAGACCAGGTAGCTCAGTCTGTTCGACTCTTTGGAGGTTCGGACGTCGTGAGTTTGATCTTTATGAGTCTCCATGAATTTTCAAGTCCAAAAGCTGTCGGAGAGAAAATCACCACCGGCTGAAAGTTCACTGAAACGTCAAGTTGTGACGAAGGTTTTTTCGGTGTTACTCCTTTAAAGGAGCTCAGGGCCCTGCGTTCCACCTCCTCCATGTACAGATTGGCCACAATGGGAGATACTGGGGAACCCATGGCACAGCCATGTTTCTGTCTGTAAAATCTGCCATTGAACTGGGAATATGTGGTGTTTAGGCAAGTCCAGAAGTTGGCATATCTGTTCTGAGTTTTGTTCTGTCCTGGAGAGAGTTGTCATGTGTAAGTCGCTCTCCGTTTCCAAAGCCTCCGTGGTTGGTATGCAAATGAAAAGGGAAGTCACATCGTAGGAAACCACGGTTTCATCTTGCATTTTTAAGTTTCGGACTTACAAAATCAATGGAGTTTTGGATATAGTGAGGGGTGTTGCCTACCAAGGGTGCCAGGATGTTCGCCACATGCTTGGCACTTACAACATTGCTAAGCAGTCTGCAGCTTTATTTGACGTCTCAGCCACTCGGCAGCTTCACTGTCACACAGAGGAAAATAACCTGAAGCCTGAGAAGACGGTTTGTGTTACAGTTGACGGCTGAAACACATCAAGAGTAGACGCCCTGTTCAAGGACCATTAGGAAAGAAAACCTAAAAGGAAAGTTAAACCAGCTAATGGTCTGGTTAATTAAAACAGAAACATTGTGTGAGAAAGTCAGAGGAACAAGTCACTAATATTTCACAGAAACATGCAGATTAATTTTTCAGGACTGTGTGTAAAAGTTGAGAAATAAACCTCAGTCCTGATTATCATGTTGAAGCTCGTTTTGTTTCATTTGTTCATTAACAGAATTGTTAAAAAAAATAAATAAAGGGGGTTTGAGAGAGTTGTACTGGAACTACTTCTTGACCAACAACAGTCAGGTTCAGGGACGTCCTGAGCGGATGGATACTCTGTTGTTTGTCAAGAAATAGTTCCTAAATACAACTCTGGAACTTGTGGTCCAGACTGAAATATCTCAACTACTGTTGGACAGACTGCTGATCCCTGCAGGATGAAGATGACTTTGATCCTGACGTTTCATCAGCAGTTAAAGCAGATACGACGTGTTCATCAGTGAATTAACGTCTGAATTTTAACGTTGGTAGATAATTGGGACGTTTTATGAAATAAAAAAACTTTCACCTCTGGAGTTTATTAGGTTTTATTCAACAGAATTATAAAACATTTTGATTAGAAAGTTATTTTACATTTCTGTTGGGTACAAGATTAAATATTCCTGTGAATATGCAGAACCAATAACTTAAAAGCAGCAGCTTCAATGTACCTTTAAACCTTTTGTTACATCTGATTTTAAACAGAAAAACTGAAATAACTGGTTCCAAATGTTTGCACCATATCTGGTTGAGTTTTAAACCCTCAACAAAACGCTGAATCTCTTCAGGGGGAATAACAGAGCTCAAAATCCAAAAGACATTTTAAAGTAAGATGCTTCTGCTCAGGATGTCCTCAAAATTTAAAGTGTCAGAAATGTGAAACTGCCTCATGGAGTTTTAGACCACAGACGGTTTGTCACGTGTCAGCTGATTCCTCTCAGTTCAGGTGTTCAGCTCGTCCACGGATCTTTTCCTGTGTGCTCCTGAAACAAAAGGTCAAAGCAAAAAAGTCAGCTTTATACACATTTCACACAAAACATGCAATTCAGTAAGCTTCACACAATGAAACGGGAAGATTAAACCAACACAAGAATTAAAATCATAACTGTAGGTGAGGTTAACGTAAAGGTCTCTAAAAAATACTCGAGTTTTAACGTTTGTTTTGAAGCTTGTAAGTGAACTCTACAAGGAAATAGTTTTATTTTAATGCACAACAGAAACATTCCTGTGATGGAAAAGTGAAAAATACAAGTCAGAGAAACTCGTTCAGCCATGTTGGATGATTTTTCTTCAGAAATTAATTTCTAATGAGGGTTAAATGAAGCTGGTCTGAAGAAACAAAAAGGACCGGGGGGGGGGGGCACCTTTCTCCACCCACCGGAATTTGTAGCAGTGGAGGATTCTGGGAGCTCACCTGGTATTTAATGTAATGTGAGCGGCTGCTGCAGTGCTGCAGTTTGGCTTCATCCTCGTCAGCGTAAATCACCTGACACAAGTTACAAAAGTAACCGACAACCGGACGAACAAACTCTGTTCCTGCAGGAAAAACAGACACGACTATGTGTCAGTGAATGCACCATCGCTGCTCCAATCACAAACACAATGACGTCAGCAGCGTGTGCAGGTGTTGGTATTCAGTTTAAAGCCAGAGAAACGTGAAGCAGCAGACTTACCAACAGGTTTGGAGGGTTGATGCGGGGCTACAGCGCCCTCTACAGGCCCAGCAGCTGCATCCTACAAACATCACAGATCAGCAGTCAGCAACATTTTACTCTTTAGGTTCAGTCAATGTGTTTTATTGACACAGCATCGGTATCAGTCAGTGACTGTGTGAAATAAACTTTTCTTTATTAATCTTAACTGTGTTTGCAAAATGCAGCATTAAAATCTAAAAGCAGGATTTTATATACTTTATATTATACATTTAGAAATAAAATTGTACTGTATAAAACTGTATACTGGTTTTCCATCATCAAGCAACTTTCATACTTTGGCCTGTAGTGAAACAGATATTAAATTGTTTATACGTTATGAGGTTTAGTTGAATGTTTAGCTGTACCTGTTCGGTTTGTGGTCCATCTGGTTTCTTCTGTCCCGATTGTGACGTCGCCTCTGAACAGACTGGCTGATCTTCAGACGTCATCTCACACATCTCCAACTCTTGTTCCTTCTTTTCTCTTGTCAACTCTTTCTTCAGGATCTTTTCAGACACAGAGCTCTCGACACTCACTTCACACTTCTTCAGCTTCCCTTCACTCATCTCCAGCAGGTTCTCCTTTCCAGAGTCTTTCTCCTCAGTCTCTCTGAAGGCTGGCTCCTCCTCTGGAGTCTTCCTGAGGTTCTTTTCTTCAGTCTTTTCAGACGTCGACTCTGCCGCTGGAGTCTTTTCAGACGTCGACTCTGCCTCTGGAGTCTTTTCAGACGTCGACTCTGCCTCTGGAGTCTTTTCAGACGTCGACTCTGCCTCTGGAGTCTTTTTAGATGTTGACTCATAGATGTTGTACTTCCTATCTTCGAAGTCCTGCTGGGACTCCTCTCTGCCTGATGTCTTGGATTTGCTGCGTTCGTTGCTCCTCCTCCTGCTGCTACTTTGATTCCTTTGCTTGCTCCTCTCATCCTCATCTGACTGAACTGTCCACCTGCAGACACAGAGTCAGGAGTTGAGGCATCAGGAGTCAACAGAGACATGCTAGGTGACATTCAGGGACACTGACCCTGCGGTGAGCCGAGAGTATTTGTGGGAGATGTGGACAATGAGTTTGGAGCCGTTGAAGGAGACAGATTTACAGCTCAGCTCTGTGGCAGCTCTCCGAGCCTCCGATGAGCTCGACATCTCAATGAAACCCTGAAACGTCCAACACAGACTGAAGATGAAGAGATGCAACACACACGCAGATCAGAGAGTAATGAGTGGATGAATTTCTGTTTGACAACTATTGACTTGACGTTTCTTTACTAAAATTCCCAGTAATACGACTAATTTAAAATAAAATCCAACAATAAGTAAAAAGAGACACATGAATGTTGTTGTCAACCTCCTGGCGGCGGCGAATCAGGAAGTAGCGCACCGCCTTCCCAAAACCTTTCACCAGTCTGATGAAGTCAGCATCGGTGTAGAAACGCTGCGGCAGGTTTCTGAAGTAAACCACTCTGGTGGACGAACACTCGAAGACAAGAATGAAATTATTTGTAAATTAAATGTATTGTTTCAGTAAACAAATGTGAAGATGTTTTATTAACAGGAATATTACCTCATCACTGTTTTTGTCTTCTGCAACACAAACATCAAAATATTAAACATGAATTAGAAAAAAAAATGAAATCAAAAACTGTCTTTAAAGAAGTTCAAGAAAGTTAAAATAAGCTGTTTAAGGCCTTGAGTTCAGATTAAAGTGTGATTGCGAGACTGCCGGACCTGCTTCAGTACCAGGCTCAGACTCTTCCAGTTCATCCAGAGTGATGCAGTTCTCCAGGTCCACCGGGAACACTGGTTCCTCCTGGAGGTTCAGGTACAGCTGGTTACTGATCATGATAGTTTAATCATTCTCTGGACATCAGTGGAGATAAATGTTTCAGTAACAGCAGCAAATATCACTCAGCTTCAGTCTAGCATTATTATATTCAGTTTATGAATCCTGATGTTTCTGTTGCGTCTGCAGGATCACTGAACATGTCTCTGTTTACCATGAACTATTTATTCATATATCCCACTTCACTGTAGCTGCTGTCATTTCCATTTAAATATATTTATATTTATGTTTGTTTGCACATTCAATAATGTCTGATTTTATTTTTAAGACAGTATGTCAGCAGATATCCAACATCTTTACCTCATCATCCTCCTGCTGAGTATCTGCCATCTCCTCTGCTGCTCTGCTGGATTTACTCTCCTTCTCACAGGCCTCTTTAACTTCCACCTCCTTTTCTTCATCTGAAAGGTTTAACAGTTAAAAAAAATCTACCTGAAAGTCGTTGTTTCAGAAGCAGCTCAGTTTGTATCTCTACCTTGTTCAGGTGAATCTTCCTTGTCCTCATCAGCTTCATCTGGAGTTTCTAAATCTTCATCCTCCAGACTGTCTCCGTCCTCTCCGATCACCTCCATCCCCTCGATGTCGCTCTCCTCTGCAGACGATCTGCAGCAGAATTTTTACAGGATTTATGCTTTACAAGTGGCAGTTTCCCTGGGTTTTGCCTCTCAGGCTACTGCCCTCACTTCTAATTGGTGGAGGTTATACCTGCAGGCACCGCTACTGCAGGTATGTAACAATACTGCAAACACTAACTTTGCAGTAAATAATTTCATGTTTGTTATTATTTATAATCAGTATTCTCCTGAAAACGCAGAACATCAGTTAAAGATGAGTCAGTAATGGACACAACTCTAACAACAACAACAATAATAATAATAATATATAACACATAAGAATATTTATCATTAAGTCAGTTGTGTATATAAACTGCTGCCTTTTTAGTAAACTGTGTAAAGGTGACATTTAAAAACTGACTCTGCTTCCAGCTCGCTGGGTTCTTTCTCTCCAGTTTCAGGTTCGGAGTCTCTGAGAGGAGGTTCAGCTTCAGGCCTGGACTCTGTGGACAGAAGAGGAGCTTCATGTACATGGAAATACAACAACAGATCCATACCACAGTTTTTAAAGACAGCTGTAAACTGGTGTTACACCTGGACCCTAAATCATCAGGGTAGTTAGTGTGCATCAGCCTGGAGGATGTTGGGGTCATGTGCTCCCACATGTCCCTCCAAGAGCCTGAGTCAAGATCCTAGATTTACACCTACTGCAAGTGTGAAACTAAAAGTGCTGATGTTCCACGCCTTCTGGGCTTTTTCCTGGTGAGTCCGGTACAACCGAGAGCTCCAAGCTTTCTCTGTGAGCCGGTCTCCAAAGGGAGCCGAGTATACATGACGTTAAAAAGCTGACTATGAACGAGTTATCTAGTTGTTCTTATCCAATTCTGAGACGTTACCAGATTTATCAGGTTTATCGGGAACCACAGTTCTCTCTCTGGACCTGGACCTCTTCTCTCTGGACCTGGACCTCCTCTCTCTGGTCCTGGACCTCCTCTCTCTGGACTTGGACCTCCTCTCTCTGGTCCTGGACCTGGACCTGGTCCTCCTCTCTTTGGACCTGGACCTCCTCTCTCTGGTCCTGGACCTGGACCTCTTCTCTCTGGACCTGTTTGGACTGGAGGTTCTGCTACTGGACCTTTCTCTGGATTTGCCTTTGGACCCGGTCTTCCTCTCTGTGCTGGTTCTGGCCCTGGAGGTCTCGTCCTCGGGGGCCATCCTGCTGCTCCTTGTCCTCTTGGGCTCGCTCGTCTTGTCCTGTGGCGCTGCGCTCGGACTCCTCGTCCTCTTGGTTGAACAGGTCTCCTCTTCGTACCTCTTGGCTGAGGGAACCCGCCTGCAGGACAGGACAGAGGGATTATTACTCTTATCGATATCAGCCCATTGATCGGAGCAGCTGATACGTTTCCCAGCAACCCTCAGTGACGCTCACATGAGACTCTTGTACTCTCCAGAGAAGGAAACTTTGATCAAGTCGCTGTTGATTCTCAGAGTGTTGGAAGAATAATAATCAACCATCTTCTCAGCATCTGCAGCATTTTTCATCTCAACAAACACCTGAAAGATAAAAATAAATGTAATTACCTCTCTACTAAAATACACTCACAGATCATGAGCTAATTAAACTACGGTACAATGATAGAGAGGGTGATACAGCTGATAAATTCATGGTACACTCACTAAATCAGCCAATCATCTGACACACAAACAAATGGGGTCTCACAATAACCAGCCCTCGACTCAACTCTGTTTAACCTCTATACAAACGATTTACCCAAAACTAAATCCTGTTGATTAATCTACGCCGATGACATCTACCAAACAACCCAAGCACCAGATTTTAAACTGTAAAACCTGGTGCCTAACACCAAGCCCAGCAAAAAGTCTCCAGTGTATTTCACCTTCAAAATGAAAAACCTGCAAAGGATCATTTAACTTAGTTGACTTAAGCTCAAAGAACCCTTAAACCAACCCAACCCAACCGGGGGTGACCTTTGACGGGACCCTGGCCTTAAATAAACAGCAGTAGAGGTGAAGGCCACAAACACCACTGCCCTGGCTCCTATCCAACATAACCCAACATATCCAATGTGTCACACTTACTCAAAGGATGCTTCAAAAAGGTCAAAAAATATGCCCCATCCACATATCAGACCATACCACAGATCTATCATCTTGGAAGAAAACTCCACCACCGAATCTGCTTGGTAAAAACAATGAGAGACCAAGGATGCCCAAACATCTGGTTTATACATATGTTTTCTAAGTGTAACAATTAATAATAATGTCATTTGTGGAGAAACATTTTATTTCAGATCAGATGTCTCGACTATAACAAACCCTGAACTGTGAAACAGGAAGAAAAATCCACCACTCTGCTTTTTATAGTCTTTCCGCTTGTCTGAAAACAGCCAGAAATATCAAAGTAATTTCTCTCTTCTTCTTCAACGTGTGTGAGATCGACATTTTGTTGGATCTCACCACAGATGGCAGGAACAGAGTGTAGAGCGGCGGGCCGAAGCGTTTGATGATGCTGATGAGATCTGATTGGCCGTCCTCTCCTGTTGGAGCCGGACAGAAACTCAGCACCCGAGAGCTCTGAAACACACACACACACACACACACACACACACACACACACACACACACACACACACAGTCTTGTAATATTATGTTGTAGATGATGAGTTTGAGACAGCACTACATTTCTGTCCATAGATCAGGATGCTGTACTGCAGCCCGTCTTCAGAGTATTTGAAGCAGAGTATTACTTTGTCATGTTTCTTCAGTGTGCGCTGCTGGTTGGATGAATATTCACCTGCAGGAAGTTGAAGGTGTTGGAGATGCTGAACTCCATCTGCTCTCCGTTTACAGTTGGAGGATAGTTGTTATGGAACTTCACCAGGTCCTTCGCCTGGTCAATGGAGCCAAGCTCCACAAACGCCTGCAGGGTTTAAAGCAAATCTTTAAGCTTCACAGGATGAAGGGAAAGACCCCTGCACACATGATAAACTGAAAACTACAGCGAGGAGTCTGAAGAGAGAAAACATCCCAAAGAAGTGATTTCTGACTGAGGTTATGTTGATGCTGTTCTTGTCAACACATCCCATGATGTTCAATCATTTAACTGATTAAAGATTTTTAACTTTGAACAAAACACAAAATTAGTCCAACTATGTTTTCCCAACTGTGGTTGTGATAAACCACGCAGACTCACCAAAGATGGAAACATGAGGATCTTTCTGATCTTTCCAAACGGTTCGCTGAGTTTCTTCAGGTACGTCTCATCCACAGACTGAGGAGGAAACTTCACACACACCACTTTTCCTTTTTCTGATGTCTGAGAGGCAAAAACAAGACATTTATGAAGTGAACATGAAAAATAAACATGAACTTTCTGAGCGTTAGCAGGATCTCTACTCTACCTTCTTTTGGGACTTTTTATTGGGCTGAGGCTCTGTTGAACACACAAAGACAAAATGTTAGAGCAGTGGTGAGGAGCATCACAAAGATCAGGAGGTATCTTTACTTACTGGTGTTCTGATTGGCTGTCTGGGACAGGTGGGCAGGTTTACCTTCATCCTTCCTCTTCTGTGATTGGTTGTCAGCTCTTCAATGACAGAACGATTTGATTTAAAGCTGCATTAATTGATGTTTGTTTTCACCAAGCAGGTAGTGAACACTGAGCTTTTTCTCTCAAAACATGATGCTATGAGAGCTGAGAGTGAACAATCAGCTGATACTCAATATAAAGATCCATAAAGCCAAAAGGGGGCTGCAGAGTTTCTAATGATTCTCTGTAGGTTCATCCATCCATAGACTGTATATAAATATGGACGACATGACAGCTCCCCAAAGGTGAAGCCAAAACATCTTGATCACCTTTAATTACTCTGGGTCCACATCACACAAGCAGGATAGCAGCTCCCGCAAAGATGCATCGTCTATATTTATATACCACTGATGGCCACGACCAACACGTTACACGTTTAGAAACTTTATGATTATAGTAATTTAATCCACTGACCTGTTGACTGTCTCCATGCGACAGTCCCAGTTAGGAAACCTCAAGAAGAAACAAAACAGAGTTACAAACTCAACCTGAGGGAACATCAGTACACAGAAATGAGGTCAAGAAGGCTTCTAGTTTCACTAGAAATGACAAACTGGGGTTAATCTGCTGGCAAACTGCAGTATCAGCTGCTAACACTACAGAGTTGTGTTCTTTAGTTTGCACATTATGCAGCAGATTGTTACTTAGCTCCATCTTTTGCTGTGAAACCAGAGACTTTGACCTTATTGTGTTCTCTCCTGATGAAAACAAAGGTTGAACACGAGAATCAAAGCCCTTCAGCGGTGGGAAACGTACTGCTGCAGCAGGCTGAGCTGTCCGTCTGCATGCTGGGTGCCGTTGATGTGTTGAATCCAGATCTGAAACATAAAAAGCACAACTAAAATGAGATCCTCTCTGTCACACTGCACCGTCTCTACCCAACTGCTGCAGCAGCCTCGTCACCCCGTCTCCGCCTGTTCCCAGCATGCCTCTGCAGCAGGAAGCCTCACCCCCCTCCTCCATCAGTTTCTGTAGACAAAGACTCGAGGTGAAGTACTTACCTTCTCTGACAGCACAGTGACCTCACATAGAGAGCACGAGTACGGGTACACTGTCGGCGACGACCCGTGGAAGTCTAGGGCTTCTTTCTTTGAGGGCAAGGTGGAGGTGGCGGTGGAGGTGGCGATGGCGGCAACCCTGCTGCTGCTCCTGCTGGAAGAAGCTTCAGACTTGCAGCGACGTGCTTGAGGTCTGTGATGGTACTGCTCAGGAGGAGGAGCTGAACTGTAATCACCTGGCTGAGAGAGACGAGGTGGACGGCTTCCTATGTCTCTTCCTGCTGGCGAGCTGAAAGAGCGTTGATCTGTAAAAGAGTCCGGACGGGCGTCTCTCACGGTCTTACCATAATCAGAGGAGCCTGCTCTGTGGCTCATGTACCTGGAGGAAGATGATGATGAACATGGTGGTGGTAGGTCTGTCCTGGAGGAAGTTGTGTAGAAAGAGCTGCTGGACTGGTTACCCCAGTGGTCCTGAACCTGCTCAGAGGAAAGAGGCCGGGGGGGGACCGGGTCCAGTGGGTAGCGGACTGGCTGGTAGTGGAGGTGATCCCGCTCGCCTGCAGGACGCCACACAGCGCTGGCAGGATAAGAAGGAGAAGAGGAGGAAGAAGAGGAAGAAGGAGCGTTGGGGGGAGAAGGTTTGACCGTTCCTCTCTTGCCTTTGATCTGTTGGAGGAGGTGAGGCAGCGACTCCACGGTCAGGACGTCTTCTGGCAGCTTGGCCAGCAGAGACAGGTCGCTGGGCTCCAGACCACAGCTGCTCAGGATGTTCAGAGCACCATCCGTCGACCCCTGAGGCAGCGCCGTCGCTGAGCCTCTGGACGAGGAAGAGGACGAGTAGGAAGAGAAGGATGACAGACGAGATGGCAGCTCCTGATGCTGACTGAAAAGGTCATAGTGTGGTGAGGCGTGACGGTGGTCTGAGGAGCTGTAAGTTCCCAGATCTGGTTGGAGGTTGGCGTCCGGCGGCGGGCATCTATACGGGTTCTGGGACATGACGGGAAGCAGCTGTGGACATTCGCTGCAGACAGAAGGTGCCAGCGGAGACAGGAGATTGTGCGCAGACTAAATATTTCAGCTGAAAACATGAAAACACTGTAACAGAAGAAGAAGAAGATAGCATAAGAAGGATATTTTAACCCTTTGTTTTTGCTTGGATTTCGCTCTCTTTATATCCAGGCGTGTAAAATAGTTGGTCCACAGTTGCATATTTAAGTTATGCTTTGAAGAGCTTTATCTTCACATTGAGAAATAATAATAATACCACCAAGAGGTGTACATCAGAAAAATCAAAAAATGTGATTCATCAGGCATTAAAAATGACTGACACCTGTATGCATGTCGTCAGTCCAGTTTATACCAGTGGAAACAGCGTTTTTAACAAGGATCATAAACACATGACTCCTTAAAGAAGCATCAAGCCAGAAACTCAAAACCCTGAAACTATGTAGTTTAGTTCAAGGTACCAACTTCATATTGTGTCCTGTAAGAAATAAAGTTTATAGTGGTGTGATTGTTTGATATTTGATGATGATATTCAGTTTACTGCCAGAGACGACTAAAGGAAACAGAAATATTCAACTCAAAATGAGCAGAAATCCGTTTAGTTCGCTACCATCATCATTCAGCTAAAGTTAGCTAACGGCTAACAGCTCACCTTCAGATACAGCAGCTCACCTGTTAACGGCAGGAAGAAACACCTTTATGAACACATTAAAACGCCTTTACAAAGACAGAAAGTCGAGCTGGGTGTAATAAGCTAGCTGCGGCTAAAGCTTCTTCTTCTTTGGATTTATTAGAGGTTGACAACCGTCTAGGTGCATTACCGCCTCCTACTGGACGAGTGTGGCTCAGCCACCAGGTGGTGAGGAGGCTGCACAAACAAATAAAATACATAAAACAATGAAATATATACATGATGAGATCAATATAGAAAATACACTGGAATAAAATAAAATAAAATAAGTAAATAAAAACCTAATAAAATAAAAATCACTAAAACTGTTAAGGACCTCATTGATTTTTCTATTGTTTTATTGTATTACATTGTATTTAATTATTTTATGTATATTGAAGGCTGTAAGACAGAGCAGGTGCTTTAAGCTGATACAGCCACAAAGGTGGTTTTTAAATTTAAGTCTTGGGGGAACTTTATGGACTGCGTTCTAACAGACGCACACTTCGCGATTGCAAATACAGAGTAGCCAGTTTATGAACGTTAAGCCTCCATCACAATCGGCCTGTCTGTCTATGCAAAGATAGCATTAATGATAAATGATAAACATGATATTAAATATTAATTATATTCAGATTCAGATTTTTTATTGTCAAGTAAGTTAAAAACTTACTTGACAATTTGTCTTAATTTGTTTTGGTGATTATTGGCGGTCAACAAACAACACAACACAAAGAAAGAGGATGATACGCACACCAAATACACAAATACACCTATATTTTGTTGGGATTAATAAAGTATCTATCTATCTATCTATCTATCTATCTATCTATCTTATTCGTGTTATCAGTTTCAACCACCAGGTGATGCTGTAAGACTCTGAATTTTATTAAGAGATGAGAGATGATACAAGTTTAAAACTGTCAAGAAAAGCATCAGAAAATATTAGACAAAAAAAAAAAGACAACTCTAAAATAAATCAAACGATAATCCTTATTTGGACTTATTTATTTTTTCTTTAGTGAGCTCTACAAGCAGTTTTAAAACCTTGAAAATACCATATTTATATTCAAGCATTTTCATGGATTTCCAGCACAGACACCTTGTATATACTTTTATTTGTTTCTGTTACATTTGTTTTACTTCTGTTATCTGCAGAAATTAACAGTGAAGCAAAGTTAAAAGTGAAGTTAGAGGTCGAATTAGCAGAACAGCTCTACTATATTATCACCTTCAACTCTTGGTGGAGCCAGAGACTGTACGTTAATCACTGTGTGTCATTGTCATTTGTCAAACGCAATTAACAACCAACCAAACAGTTTAATGGGGAAATGATTTCTGCTCAGTCAGGTTTGACTTTTATACATTTACTGTTAATATTGTCATGTTCTCTTCTTATTGTAAAACTCTTAATTCCTGCATTGATTGATTATTTGATTGATTTCTTGGCTTTTTATTGGACATGTTTAAACTGTATTTCACTGACATCCTGTTTATGTTGATTTTTTGCTGTTATGTGATTGAAACTCATTGTGTTTTCTTCTGTTTCTGTGTTTATTTAAATACAGAATACATTTTATTTTAAATCTATTTTATTGAGTTTAGCATTTTTTTACATTTTCTATCACAAATTAAACTGAAAACCAGATGACGACTAATAAGAAGCTAAAATAAACTCAACAAGATAATTTATTAACCACTTCACAAATCCTCAGACATCATGACTGGATTACACAAGAGAATGCACATTCATGTGAAAATAACCAAAACAAAGGTTTATATATATATATACACACACACACACACACACACACACATACATATATATATATGTGTGTGTGTGTGTTTAATAAAAAGGCAAAACCAAAAAAAGTAAAAAGAAAAAAAAAGAAACAGTTAAATATCACAAATCTTTATGCTGCTGCGTCTTTACTCCATAATCTTTTTCTAATCAATCAATGCCGCAATTAAAACACACACACACACACACACACACATATATATATATATATATATATATATATATATATAGTTTTATTTATTCAGTTATTTCATTTGTCATTTTCTCATAGACAACAGTTGTTTTCTATGACTTTTGTCTCCACATCAGGACAAATAAATCCAACGTTTGGAAACGGAAGACAAACTTTGATTTGAAGTGAATCCACTTGTTTAAAAGTTTAGCATTTATTTATAATCTAAGAAATAAACTTACTCATTTTGTTCAAGCTCAAGTCCAAAGTCCAGTTTCTTTATTTCCAACTGCAACTTTTTCATTTTTAACTTTCAGTGATGCTGAAAAATCCTGTAAAAATCCTGTAAAAGAGAAAATGTCAACGAGCAGCTGATTATGTAGTTAGTAAGTTGGTTCTGCAGAATTAGCCTACACCATAAAACAAAGCATGCACCTGATTTTATGTAACTGGATGATAATATGAATATAATATGATACTGTCAGTGATCTGATAAAACAATGACCTCTAACCTAATTTACATTTAGTCTGTCAGTTACACCTTTATATCCTCCTTTGTAATGAAGAACACGCTTTAGTTTCTTCTTCTTTTTGTGACACAGTGGTATTACTTACAGAGTCTGGGCTGCTTATTGTTCAATCCTGGATACAGGTAATCTTAATCTCTAAAGATTAATCCCCTAATCTTGACCTCTAACCCTCAAAAACAACATGCCAGAACTGAGTATTAGGTAGTAATGAATATATCACTGCAACAACAAGGTCTATATGAATAGTCTTGGTATAATAAAGATAACAGAGGTGTAACCATCAGTATAGATGTTACTGGGTCAGAGTAAACGAACATGAGGTTTATGCTAACCGTAACTGCTCCCGGTAGCTAACGGATGAATTGTGTTAGCGGAACAGCCTGAGCCGGGAGTGAAACTTGATGTTAATTCAAAGCTTTCATTAGCTCAAGAAAACATTTACCTGTATAAACACCTGCAGCTCTTTTGCTGTCCCTTCCCACCCAGTTCCAACTCTGCTATAACTTCTCAACGCTGCACACCTCCAGAAACTCTCTCAACCATAACCCTAACTCTATTATGTCAGTTGTCTCACATTTTCTTTCTACTCCAGCAGAACGGTTAATTACAATGTCAACAAGGCCTGAAGGCCCCAAACTTGCCCTGATCTGTAGAGAAACAAAACTCTTCATGCCAAATGTGTCCTCCTTGTCACATCAAAACATTTCTAGTTCATAGTTGTGTCGAGTTCAGTCTGTCGTCCCTTTACACTCTTTAAATCAACTCAACAACCTTTCCACCTGCAGCTCTGTTTGTTAATAGATATTAAATCTTTTTTTGTTTTATTTCAAACATTTTCACCTGAAATTCAAGTGTCCAGTGTCTCTAAATCAACTTTGAACTTCACGAATCTTCTGCTCAAAAACAGATGTTACGTTAGCGCCGTGTTCTGTTAGCAGGTGTAGCATCACCTGTAGTTTAGCATGAATGCTATGTTAGCTTTGTCTTTTGTTTGTAGCTTAGCCTGCTGAGGCTATGTTAGCAAAGATGAGTGGCCACGTGATTCACGTTCATTAAGTGACTAAAAAGTAGTTTCTGTTTGAGATTTCAGTCTTTAATCAGCTGATGAGGGTCCAACACGTCGTCCTTCGGGGATAATTAAGATTCTACTGCTGAGACGAAGAAATTAAAAAATAGGATAAAAACACAGTGTGTGTATGAATATATATCTGAACTTCAGCTGCTGATGATGTTAACGTTACTTCTGTACCTCCTCCTGCTCCTCCTGCTCCTCCTGCTCCCCTCAGTGTTGTTGTTCTGTCACTGAAATGACAGTTAATGATGAAATGAAAGTTAATTATCAGTCATGTAACACAAACGCATATTTCTTACTTAATAACATTAATTACATTATCAAATATTTTGCAAGCACAGTTTGTGTGAATGGTCATATTTTGATAAAACTATTTATGCTGAATATAGGTAAATATTATATACATAACATATTAGAAATACATGTATGCAAAACAAATATTTCTGCAGCAGGTTACTACATACAGTTACTACATACACACACAGTACCTGTTAGTAGATCAGTTCATTGTTGGTTTGAGATTTGTTCAAATCAAATCAAATCAAATTTTGTTTATATAGCCCAAAATCACTCAATACATTTGTCTCAGAGGGCTTTACAATCTGTACAGGGAGTGACACCCTCTGTCCTTAGACCCTCGATTAGTGAGGAAAAACTTGACCACCAAAAAACCTTTTAACAGGGAAAAAGGTGGAAGAAACCTCAGGAAGAGCCACAGAGGAGGGATCCCTCTCCCAGGACGGACAGACGTGCAATGATGTCACATGTACAGAACAAATCAACACACACATATTGTACACTCACAATGAATTATAATGAATTACAATGATAAAATGAGAATGTTTACAATGACAGTGAAATAGAGAAATAGATGCACAGTAGCAAATCATTAACTAACTATAATCTGTAATGGGGATATGGTAACAATGTTGACAGAAGAAAAATATAGAAAATCACCAGAATTTTCTTTAAAGGATTTTTTTCAGCATTTATATAATTTTTATCATCTTATGTTCAGTGAGAACAAAACACAAATTAAACATGTCATTAGCTGAAAATCCAAATTGAAAAATGATAAAAGACACCAGCTTCTACCCGACAACAGGCGAGTCATCAGCTGACAGACGATAGCAGCAGATTTATGTCCGTTCAAAGTTTTTACAGTCAGAGATAAAAGACGTGAAGGTCATGTTTTATTTATTTGTTCCATCACCGTCATAATTAGCAATTTAAATGACGGAGCTACATTCAGAACAACTATTATGTTGAATCCGCCCGCTGGGAGCCATCAGGCTGCAGATAAACCTGATCATGCAGTGGGGCCCAACCTGAGGTCCGCAGCCCTGCAGGAGGTCGCCGGCCACAGAGGGAACAACCAGTTTGTCTGAGTGTTAAATCTCCTGATGTTCGGTGGTGTCTGCTTCTGCACACTTTTTGCACAACTTATTTTTTTCTACAATCCCCAAGTCAGGTCATGTATACAGCCAGCTATTGTATAATGTATAATGTTAAGATTGTATATTGACTTTTTTTGTATTATTGCTGCTTGTTCTAATCTGTTTCCTTGTTTTTATGAACCATTAGTGGGAGATTTTAGTCAAACTTTTAATAACAGACAGTTATTATTAGCTAACAGTCACGTCACACACGAACATGCAGTCACTTTTTAAAGTGAGAAACTCACTTTTTATTGTCTCTGTTAAACTGCATCTCTCTCTCTGATAAACTAAGCTGCAGATTTAAAACCTGCTTTTCTCAGATGTTAAATTTCAGACTCATTTTCTGGCAGTCGTCAGTCTCTGCTGATAAATCAGCTGCAACAGATATTTATATGAATTTACAACAGAAACAGACAATTTCACAAAACCTCTGTGTGGTCCTTCAGTAAATGAGGACGTATGTTTATTCAGCTGTTAAGCACCTGAAAACTTTTTGATGTAATCTAAAGCATTTTAGAGGATTTACTGAACCTGGAGAGGATCTGACAGCAGGTACATATTAGGAAACACTTTATTTTAGTCTTCTTTAGTCTTCTCAGTGTGACTCCACAGCCAGTCACATTATAAAGTGAAGTTTGTAATCAGGTCAGTGTTGGTTTGTCCCTCTGAGAGCTTCCTGTAACTACAGCCCTGTTGTCTTCACGGCGGCGAGTCACGCTGCAAACAGGATGAAGCTGAGCTGTTTTCACGGCAGCTTAATGTGTTTTATCTTTGCTGAGTCTGTGATGAACATGTGACTTCAGTGACCGAGTCTTCTGCTCACATAATGGACTTTGTTGATAACAAAGACACAAATCCTCCAGTTGTTCAACACGGATCAACGTGAAGCTGTGAAGGAGAAACTGTCTGCTTGTAAACAGCTTCATGGAAGCATTCAGGAGCAGGTGGCCTGCGGATACGCTCTGTTCTCTCTGTGAAACTTTTATTTGGCCAAACTTCCTGAAGTCTGCCTGGAACAAAGAAAAGAGAGACGAGCAGTAAAGAGAGCAGGAGAGCTTCCTCCGTGTGGCGCTGTGATGTAATATTGATGACCTCCTGGTCTCCTGACGACCTCCGTTTGGTCGTCTCGTGTTTTATCAAGTATTCATGAAGCGCTGCGTCCCCTCCCTCACCTCTCTCAG
The DNA here is from genome assembly GCA_036937835.1 of Pampus argenteus. Classification (NCBI taxonomy): domain Eukaryota; kingdom Metazoa; phylum Chordata; class Actinopteri; order Scombriformes; family Stromateidae; genus Pampus; species Pampus argenteus. The sequence goes on along the minus strand of CM072861.1, from coordinate 25,892,992 downwards.
ATCCCATAATGCATCTGTAATGTTCTGTCAGGTGAGGCATGATGGGAGAGGTGGTGATGGAGTGGAGCTCCTGGAGGGATGCAGGGAGGTCATTTCTGTTCACAGGCAGCTTTTTCTGTCTTGTTTCTGTTCTGTTGTTTTAAAGTTTTTCTGAAACAGACTGGAGCCCGACGTAGAGCCCTGAGGAACGCCCTGCCTGTTTTTCTTTCTTTCTTTGGTATTCACATTCTTTCTTTCCTCTGTTTCTTCACTGCCCATGTTTTTCTGTCACATCTGTCATTAATTCATTGTTTCTTTTGATAATTTCTCTCTTCATATTTCTACTTTTCCCAACCATCCTCCAATCTGATCAGACTGTCAGCGTCTTCATGAACTAATACTAATCACTGAAACCTCTTTATGTAACTGTGAATCTTCTCATGTCTGAATAAAGGCCTGAGTCACTAGTCAAGGTTCATACAAACGTTTCTAAAATTATAACCAAATTTCTAGAAAAGAAATAAGCTGATAAACATTTGCTCTTTATCCACACCGCTGCTGTTGCTCCTTTTTTAAAGACTTTTAGAGATCTGTGCATACATCCAGATGGATGGAAGGGTTAGAGTTCGGGTTCTTTAACATGAAAATGCTGACCTGTAATATTTCTGTAACACTTCCAACACACAGTTTCAACTGTGCAGATGGAATTTATTAAGTTAAAACAAGCTAATTAGAGAGTATGGTTCAGTACAAACAAACAGGAAAAGGCCACAACAAACAGTTCAGGATGGTTTTGGTTAGAAAAACTGTACATACCAGACGTCACATAATTGTTTCTTGGGGAAGAACACGTCTCCCCAACATTGATGTGTCTTTATCCCATATTTACACATATAATATCTAGAATCCATGTGCATGTTTTGCCGTCTTCTGTCCTGTTTGCCTGGGGTTCATTCTGGATATGTTTTTGGGGGATGGTGCAGCCTTGTAGTTCTCTTACTTTCTTCTTCTTCTCATCTTTTTATGAAACTGTTCTTTCCTACTGCATCATCCGCTGTGTCCCTCTGCCTCCTGTTGTTTTTTATTTATCACCATCACTGATATCTCTCACCTCTCTCCTCCTCATCTCCCCCCTGAGCCTCACCTGTTCCTCCCTTCTTCCCCCTCCTCTGTCCCTCTCCTCATTAACACCGAGCTCTGATGGATGTTGAGCGAGGCCCGACTCGCCCTCAGCATCATTCTCGCCCCTGTTGCTCTGAGCAGGAAACCCCTCACCTCTCTGCAGGGGTGGCAGTCCAAGTAGCTGTTAGGTCCCCTCCCACCCCCCCACAGGGCCTGCCACCATCTGCCACGGCCGCCGCCACTGGAGCCCAGTGACTCCCGACACAGCTGAACCTGTGAGGTGATGATGGTGCTGCTGCATTCAAGACCCACAGCAAACGTGGAGTGTTCCAGCTTCCTGCTAGAGAATGTGACACAATAAAAGACCAACAATTAGGTGACTAATTGATTAGTCAGTTCAATTAATCTTCAACTCATTTTTTTAAGTAAAAATACTGGTTTCAGCTTCAGATTGACGCTGAATGGCGATGGATTAATCAAGAAAAATTAATTAATATTGAAATTAATCTGGAGCCGTATTGAAAACACCGGACTGCCATAAGTCCAACACTGGCATAAAAAGTCAGCGTCCCTCTTTGAGTCATAGCTCAAACACATTTTTAGATTCAGTGATGCAGTTATAGTGAGCAAAAGATAACTATTACTACAGAACCTGCCTGAGACGTTTGTGTCAGTATCACAGTAATCCAGTGACAGTTGTCTGTACATCATGTTACACTACTAACAGATGATCCACATGACCTTTAATGGAAACTTTTTGCCCCCAAACGTAAACAAATATGGGCCACAAAAAGTTGTAGCTCACAGCTAACTCACTGAACTCCGCAAAGCATTATGGGAACTGTAGTTCCAAACAATGAATCCATGAATATGAACGAATCCTATATTCACCCCTCTATATCATTCACAGACACATATCCTGTGGTGAAAACCAGCTGACAATGATGAATAGTTATGATTCAGACGTACACATCTGTACAAAGACAGGTCAGATTTACATAAACAAAATAGCTGTTGATTTATATCAGATAAACAGATAAACACATTCCTGCATAGAAGGAGGAGTGTGGGTTTAGTCTCCATCACTTCCATTGTAAGTGTATTATGAAGGGATCTAATGGTCAGTATGAACAGGAGGATGATTACAGCAACAAACACATGTTCACTGTTCATTTACTGACTGTTGGTTTAAGAGACACTGGAAGTTATTTAAAATGTGTATAGTGTTTGACATGAACTGGTAAAAGGTGATGAAGACGTCGTGTTTCATCAAGAATGTAACGTTAAAGTGAAAGTGACTGTTTGTCTCAGCTCAGTGTTTTTCCTGCTCTCTGTTTGAAGCTGCTGATGATACTGATGATAATGATGATGCAGATGACCACACAGTCATTATCATTCACTCCACTCCCACAATCCTCTGCTCCAACTCCAATTACCGTGTGATTGTATGCTTGGCATGGAAAACATAATTAACAACCTGCGCCGCTGCCAACGTAAGCAGCCAGCGTGCTGTTTGTGTAGAGCGTCGATCTGAATGCAGGAAAGCAAACACAACAGCACAACAACAACACCAACAGCTCCGTGTTTTGGGTTCAGAGGCAGAGCGCTGCTCCCATGAGGACGCCATGCTTCGCTGTAATGGCGACGGTAGTGGATCCGGCTCGGAGCTCCTCTCTCTGATGGACCGCAGGCTGCTGAGGGAGGATGCTTTGTGGCGTGGACAAAAGGAATGATGGGAAACGACGCCAAGAGACGAGGCCTGGGGGACGGAGGGAGGGATGTGTGTGATTTAAAACACACACTGAAGAATATTACTAACAAAAACACACGTGTACAGAGAGCAGACGTGTTGACCACGAGACTGATGTCCTGAACTCTGAGTCCAGCGGACATTAAAGACAGAAGCAGTTAATAAAATACACATTCTCTCAGATTCAGTCTGGAGTTTCATCCATGTCAAAGAGCTGCGACAGATCAATCGTGTTTATGGACTGTAAATTCAGTCAATATTTAATTAAAAATGATGAATAAACTGAAACCAGATGAAGCCATGATATAAACAATGGGGTCACACAGAAGATATTTCTGGACCTGTGGTGTAAATGTACTATGTTGGCTTTGAAGGACCTTTTTACAACTGAAGGCCTTTTGGACTCTGAGGCTAAAGCTGACAATCGTGGTGAAATCTTTGGTTATCAATTCTGATCAAATTGTGATACCGTCTAATCAGAATACGATTAGGCTGCTCTCCTGCCCTGTCATGAAAACAGAAATGAAATAATTCCTGCTGCTTTTCTTCTTTGTTGGTGCCCATTCAGCAGAAACCGTTGAGTAAGATCATACTGACGGAGCACTGAGCCATCGTAGTGTTTATCTGATTCCTGATCAGTTCCACCGCTGATCAATCTGTGTGAAAGCCGAAAAGATGATGAAATGTTTATTATAGGTGTTAGCTGCTAAACTGTGTCAACAGTATCTCAAGGAGATTAAATCGAACGCAACTGGACTTGGTTTTTTGTGTTTGAAGACGTTTCACCTCTCATCCAAGAGGCTTCATCAGTTCATGCTAGCTTGACTAGGCTGGGACTGACCTGGATGACCTGGATGAATGAGAATATTCACAGGCTCATTGTGTACACAGGTTGGAGAAACGTGATGTGGGTTAAGCTCTCAGCTCTGTAGACAACATTTAAACATTTACTGACTTCAGAGACGTGCTGCTCTGTTTCTGTGTTTCTAAAGCTTTATTGATGCAGATAGCCACTGTGGTTCAGGAGCTACCGACACTTTAATGTGGATATACGATTTTAGAGTTTTCACTCAAATGAGGATTGACAGGAAGAGGTTAAAGTTATTACTTCCCCAAAGGTAGGCCACCATCGTTTCCATGACTACAATAATAACCTTGGTGTTTAAGGTTAGGAGATGATTGTAGACTTGCGGTTGTAAACTGCTCTACTCCACTACATCTATTTGACAGCTTCAGATACAGTAAAATAACATGATGATAAATTACACTGATTAGTAAAGATTCACAAACTTTTTGGCTTGTGGCGTCTTATTTGTGTCTCTAGTGTGTGTGTGTGTGTGTGTGTGTGCGTAGACATCCATCATGTATGTCAACAAACAACCAGACAAACAAGAACAACAACAGGACTGTGTGTGCGTGTGTGTGTGTGTGTGTGTGCGCGCGTGTGTGTGTGTATCTTGTAGATTCAGCAGAAAGCGGCTGCAGCTTCTCTTCTTCTTATTTATCGGGTGGCAGCAAGTTGCTGCTGCTTATTTACAGCAGATTGTTTCTCCAGATGTTTTACAGAGAGAGAAATCCCCAAACACACACACACACACACACACACCTCCGTCCAGATGGAAGTCATTCTTTATGAGACTCTGTAATGCTTCTCTCTCCCTGTGAGGAGACGAAGGAAAGGAGAAAGTCGCTTCCTCCTCGTGTCACTGATGTTCTGCAGTCGTGTCAACATGTTCCACACGTCATGAAAGAAACAAACTGCACTGATTTTATTTTTCTTTGTGTTTTTCAGTTTTTCTTTACTTAAACTGGATTCTGCATGTACAGCGCTGCTGCTGTTCTATTGGCCCAATAAACAGTCAATCATATCCTCACAGGAAGTCTGTAAAGTGAATTCAGATATTATTCTCAGGAAAACTGAAAATAAACTAAGAAGTGGAAACAGTCATATGGCCAGTGATGTCATTGGCTCGTCGCTGACAGTCGCCCAACGACTGTCACTAAACGACTGTCGTTGGGCACATGGAGTGTTAATGAGCCAATGACATCACTGGCCATGTGACTGCCTCCACAGAGGTTAAATACCTGGGTTTCTACACCAGCTAGTTGGACTAGTCCCAGCCTAGTCAAGCTAGCATGAACTGATGAAGCCTCTTGGATGAGAGGTGAAACGTCTTCAAAGACAAATAACCAAGTCCAGTTGCGATCGATTTAATCTACTTGAGATAACTATGACCTGGATGAATGAGAATATTCACAGGCTGAGAAGTGGAAACCCAAACAAAGAAACACCAAAAGACAAAAGTTGTGTTGAAGCTGTGGTTTTCACACTGTTCAGTTTGTTTTTGCAGTTGTTGTTCCATATACATATATATATATATACATATATATATATATATATATATATATATATGCAGAACAATGTTTCAAATGGTTCCTCATCTTCATAGCAAATGAAACTTTGATATTCAGTTTGTGTAAAGAGAGAAAAAATGAAACAAAACTTAGTTGAGCATTGACATTTCATAATATTCCCAGAGCTTTTATTGGAAAAACATCCACCTCTGTGAAGTTCAAGTTTCCTGTGAGATTTCCACAGAACAAGAGCTGATTTTAAACTCATGTACAATAAAAACGCTTTGTTCTGAGTCTTTGTAATTCTGTTTCTCTCCGTGTGGGCGAGAGGGAGGGTGGTGGAGGCAGAGAAATAACAACACCCCCCAAAAAAGAGGAAATGGCAGATTGATGAAAAGCCAAACTGGTCCCAGGATGACATGTTCTTCTTCTCTCCACAATATTAAAAACTCCCACACGTTTCAGAGGAGGGCCGAATTAGCCTTGCCGGGACTCACTGTAAGCTCCCGTAATGACTCATTTGTTTCATCCTGATAAATGGCTCTTTGGATGGAAGAGGACCGCTGTGTACAGGAAGCTGAAAGGCAGCAGGCGAAGGACGACTGGCTGATCATGGATCATGGTCTTCAATTCGCCCTTTCAAAGTGCTTCGGACTGCCGGGGTCATTCTCAGGGGCGGTGAGCAAAAATAAAACAACACAAACACGTGACGGGTCAGCTGATCATCCTGGATTTGAACCACACACTCAACGAGTGGTTCCCAATGTGGACAAGATGAATCATATTATTGTTCATTTATTCTGTGTTTTCAATAATGTACGATCACATTTAAAGGACAGGTTCACACTGTTTCAACTGTGTCTTAAACCAACAGTCAGTAAATGAACAGTGAACATGTATGTTTGTCCGCGAGGCTGTTTTTGTTTATTCATATCAAATGTTAAGTTGAAACATTTGCAACTTGTGCAGGCGTATCTTTGCATGACTTTACACCACCCTGAAAAAATTCACTTACAACAACCTGCTGAGATAGAGACTCAGAAAACGCCCAGCGCACCACAGGTAAAGATGAGTAAAGCTCAAGTTTACGCAAATGTCTTCTGATGCAACAACAGCCAATCACACTGCTGTAACTACCAGAGTCTGCACAGTTTTAACCACAGAAACAGAAGCAGTTGATGGCGGTTCAGAATAATTCGTGCTGACTGGTTTACTGCAGAGGACCTGAACCCGTCCAGCAGCATGTGGGCAGCAGATGATTCAGTCTGAACACAATCAGAAGCCAAACTCACAGCATCACTTTGACCTGAGCGTTGGTTTGAATCCCTGAATCAGTGGAAACAACACACGTCAGCTCCACAATAAAATGATGTCACATCCTGCAGCTCATTGGAAACATCTGGTTTATTAACCCTATGTTTTAACACGCCAGCATGATGATATCACATGACCACCTCATGACGTAACTGGCATAGCTTTACCGTAACAGTAAAAATAAAGATAAAATGCCTGAATGTGCAGGCTGTCCTCTACAGCATAGATATACCCTAAAGGCTGTGTGTGGGGGAGGAGCCGTATGATCAGAAATCAACCACAGGAGAAATCTGCGTTTGAGTTCGGCGTGCAGAGAGAGACACGGAGAAAGTAGGTTAGTGATATTTAATGAGTTTGTTTAGAGAGTTTGTGGACAAGTAGGAGGCAGAGAAATAGAGACGTTGAGATAGGGAGAGATATTTTCAGACTTTCAGCTTAGCTTGTAGCTTCATGAAGTCCGGTTCATCATCGGAGGCAGAGAGTGATGCTGTAGATGATGGAGTCAATGACCCGCTTTTTGATGATAAGAGGTAAGACACACTTCTCATGAACATTTATTACTTTTGTTTTGCTTATTGCTCTCTTTGTAAACTCATTTAATATTTTGATGTGTGTTATTTTCACGCACAGCGATCGTGGGAAGAGTGACCCTGACATCACACCACAGACCACCAGGAGCCCAGGTGAACCCCCCCATGCAGCACATTCACCGATAGATCTGTTCAGGTTGTACTTCTCACCAGACACAATGAGGACACTCTGCAAGAGCACAAACACATATGCAGCAAAGCGGCAGGAAATGTGGAAGACGTTCATATGGGCTGACGTTGAAGTGAAGGAGCTGTACAAACTCCTCGGGCTCCTTCTCTACACACCATTGGTGGGGCTGCCAAGTCTCCCTGACTACTGGAGACTGACCACATCATGTCGGTCCCCTTTATAGCCACTGTAATGTCAAGGGGCAGATTCAGGGCACTACTGTCCAACATTCACCCCAGTGATCCAGTATAGGACATCAACAATGAGGAGCGAAAAGGAATCCCGCAGCATGACAGGATGTTCAGGATCCAGCCACTTACGGATGAAATTTGCACTGCCTGCCAGGACCATTACCACCAGAGGAAGGAACTGGCAGCTGATGAGAGGATGTTGGCGACAAAAGCAAAAACTGGCATGACCCAGTATATGAAAGACACACCAACAAAGTGGGGCATGAAGCTTTTTGTCTTGGCTGAGTCGAGTAATGGTTATATTAACTTATTTATAATTTTTACACCAGCCCCAGTTGCTGCTTGACTTGGCCAGCATGAAATTTGGAGCCTGTGGGACATAAAGAGAGAACAGAAAAGGGTGTCCCACCGGAAGAGGAAATGCCCTCACCAAAAAAATCAGAGAAAGGCAGCTTGAGATGGATCAGGGAGAGTCCCCTGGTCTTTGTGACAAGGACGGACACATGGGAGGTGTCTGTGTGCTCCACTATCCATTCGGCGATGAGTTCTGGTGAGGTGGTCCAGAGGAGAGTGGTCCCCCATCATTGCCTACAATAAGAACATGGGCGGGGTTGATCTGTCGGACCAGCTGATCCAATATTACTCCACCCACCGCATCGCACCCTGTTCATCATCTTTATCTGATTCTGATATCTGAATGTTGTATTTGACATTTGCATAAGAGCACAGCTGCTCTTATTTGTAAATAATTGAACTTTTTTCCCTCAATTTTACCTTTGTATGTTCACCTTTGCAACCTGTGTTGACATTTTCAAGATTTCAAATGTTCCATTTAGCATGTTGTTTATTGCAATAATTAATCAGATTTTGAGTTTTGGCAATATGTGTTGATACAATATGTGAAAGTGAACAAATAATAGTCAGATCATATAGGAAATGTTGTGCTAAAAATGATATGAAATATGGGCATGGTAAACATTCTGTAATAAGCTCAGGACTCTAAAGATTAAGATTAAAGAGCTGTCGAAGATTAAATTAAAGAAACATCTCAACGTCGTTTCTGATGAAGACATTTACTGTTATTAATCAGCTGACACAGACACTGATACTCACCATTGTACTGAAATATTTCACATATGTTCTATCACACATAACTGGTGATTGAAACTAAGCAGATAACAATATTTTATTGTTTTCATGCTAATGTTGCTTTATCATTATTCGTTTTCATGCTTTTCTTGTCTAAGGGGGCTTTTGTGCTGCGTGTTGTGATCTCTGCAGTTACTAAACATAGAAACTCAGGATTTCTGACATGTTTTAACTGTGAGAATACTACAATACCCATGACCCTCGGCCATAAAAAATGACTAAATTAACTTAAAGTGATCCATAAATTAAAACTGAACTGATTTTAATTGCAGGTTGTAAAATAAGTTTATTCTTTAGCTTCTTCTCACCGTTAAATTTAAACTTAATTCTGTAATTTCTTGCTGAAATGCATCTTGGGAGTCGAGGTTAAGAGAGAACTTCAGTCTGTGTTTGGGTAACAAACCTGTAGCTGCATATCCATGCTGATATGTCATTGCTCACTGGGCTCACAATATTTTATGCCCTCAATTAAGAAATTCATACCATCAAAATAATAAATGAATCCCCTTGAATTCACATTTTGTGCCTTCGACTTTGACACAGGTCGTGCAGACTGCAGGTGGTAGATCAAATGTGGTCAGCGTCAGGGTGGAGCTGACAGTCAGCACAGCTTTCACTCTTTAACAGATAAAATCCTGCAGGCGGATCCACTCGATCAGAACAAGATCTCCATGACCAAACTCTCCCTGCCGGCTTTCTGACGCTTGTTAATTAATTGTCTCTGCACTAACATCTGTCGTCTCTGGAGTCCCGCCGCTCGCTGCTGCGATTCAACATTTATACACGGTTCCTTACAGCAACCTCGGTTTTAATGATGAAGCATATGGAATACAGCCGAGCAGCAGAAGACGGTCAGGCTGCGATGGTGCTCAGCTGTGACTGCGCTGCACTGATCACAACCTCACAAACAAATACCGTACATCTGGTGAAATAAGCACGGATGTAATAAAACATGCAGTAAAGTAGGTGTTACAGAAAAGACAGAAGAGTGCTGATTAGCTTAACAGGCAGAAATGAACATACAAGTTTGATCTCACAAGCATTTGTACCTATAAATATAAACATTAATCATCACATCAGAGAAAGACGTGGACCAAAAACATAACCAGAGTATGTTTAACTAAGTAGTTAAAAAGTAATAGTTGACCCAAAACATTTTAACCCTGAATGTAAAATAAGAGCATGGCGTTAGTTGCTGTAATATTGTTGAGAAAAATAAAAATGTGTAACAGTTAAACAGCTTGGATCAGTTATACACTTTATTTTAGCAGCTAAATAGTTTGATTCAAGTTAGCTTACAGCTCATTTTATCACTAAACTAGCTTGATTCAAGTTAGCTAACAGCTCATATTATCACTAAACTAGCTTTATTCAAGTTAGCTAACAGTTCATTTTATCACTAAACTAGCTTGATTCAAGTTAGCTAACAGTTCATTTTATCACTAAACTAGCTTGATTCAAGTTAGCTAACAGCTCATTTTATCACTAAACTAGCTTGATTCAAGTTAGCTAACAGCTCATTTTATCACTAAACTAGCTTGATTCAAGTTAGCTTACAGCTCATTTTATCACTAAACTAGCTTTATTCAAGTTAGCTAACAGTTCATTTTATCACTAAACTAGCTTGATTCAAGTTAGCTAACAGTTCATTTTATCACTAAACTAGCTTGATTCAAGTTAGCTAACAGCTCATTTCAGTTTTAAGTTAGATAAAGACTTAACTACAACAGGTGGGTTCGGTTTAGCTATCAGTTCATTTTAGTGGGTTAAGCAGTTTGTTTCAGGTTAGCTAGCAGCTCAGTTTCTTACTCATTCTCAATTTTCTCTTCGTGTAAAACATTCAAATATGTTTGATGACTCCTCTTGAACTCAGGACAGTTACATAAATGTATTTGATCAATAAAACCTGGCAGAAAGGTGTGATAACACAGAAGCTAAAGATGCTCTTGCTTCACTGTTACTTTAACAAATGTTAACTTTTATTGTCTGCTTAGTGACAGAGCTAACAAGCTAACATCACCACACAGCTTGTCTACGGTCAGATCTGTTCAAGGCTGATAAGATAAGATAAGATAAGATAAGATAAGATAAGATAAGATAAGATAAGACTTTATTGATCCCACAACGGGGAAATTTGCGTGTTACTGCAGCTAAATACAGGTGTAAAAGAGTACAGATGTTAAGATTTTTGCTTTTGCTTTTTTTGCTCTCTCTCTCTCTCTCTCTGTGTGTGTGTGTCTCTGTGTGTGTGTGTCTCTCTCTCTCTCTGTGTGTGTCTCTCTGTGTGTGTGTGTGTCTCTCTCTGTGTGTGTGTGTCTCTCTCTGTGTCTCTGTGTGTGTGTTTTTCTCTCTCTCTGTGTGTGTGTGTGTGTCTCTGTGTGTGTGTCTCTGTGTGTATTTGTGTGTGTGTCTCTCTCTGTGTGTGTTTTTCTCTGTGTGTGTGTGTGTGTGTGTGTCTCTGTGTGTATTTGTGTGTGTGTGTCTCTGTGTGTGTGTGTGTCTCTGTGTCTCTCTGTGTCTGTGTCTCTGTGTGTGTGTGTCTCTGTGTGTATTTGTGTGTGTGTCTCTCTCTGTGTCTGTTTTTCTCTCTCTGTGTGTGTGTGTGTGTCTGTGTCTCTCTGTGTGTGTCTCTGTGTGTATTTGTGTGTGTGTCTCTCTCTGTGTCTCTGTGTGTGTGTGTCTCTCTCTCTCTCCGTGTGTGTGTGTGTGTGTGTCTGTGTCTCTGTGTGTGTGTGTGTGTCTCTCTCTCTCTCTCTCTGTGTGTGTGTGTGTGTCTCTCTCTCCGTGTGTGTGTGTGTGTGTGTGTCTCTCTCTCTCTCTCTGTGTCTCTGTGTGTGTGTGTCTCTCTCTCTCTGTGTGTGTGTGTGTGTGTGAGCTTGCCGTGGTCTCTTCTGCTCCGTTTCCCTCCAGTGATCATCGGATGTAACAGAACCAGAGGACAAAATAAGAGCATTACTTTTTAAAGACGTGTCGTGAAGTCGGAGGCGTGATGCGCGCTGACAGCGGCTGCTAATTGGAGTAAATTAATTTACCTCGAGCGCCGATGTTCGCACAAAGCGCCGCTCGCCGCGTGAATAAGTGATGATCGGCAGCGCCCCTATAAGCCCCGACTTTTTGAATCATTTAACGCTGCAATCTGCTAATTAGCAGGGAGAAAAGCCAGCTTTCAGCCACAATTAAGACAGGCCTCTGTCAGTCAGGGGTGGGGGGTGGAGGGAGCGCTTCATTTATTCATCCTCTGAGCAGATGCTGAGTGCAGTGGGGGTTTGGATAGAGAGGGAGAGCTCAGGGATCTGAAGGGCTTGGAAAGGGAAGGAGGAGAGAGGAGGGAGGTGGGGGAGTACTGTCGTGTGGTTGAAGGAGAAGTCCCCCCACCCCCCTTTGCCTGTACCTCACCCCCTCCCGACCACCACCCTCCTCTCCTCTCTACTTCTTCTTCTGTGTGAACCTCAGAGGAGGACGTGCAGCGAGGAGGGCCCGCCACGAACAAAACAAAAGCAAAACAAAAGACCTGATATGTGAAGGGGGGTCAAACACAGCAGTTGTACAGCCCAAGGTCAAACACGGCCCGCAGGATGGTCATAACACCGCCACCACCTCTACCCCACCCGCACAGCAACAGCAGCCCTGCCTGGCTCTGCTCCAACTGAGCGTGCTCCAAGTGACTGTACAGGTTCATGTGTCCCCCCCCCCACCACCACTCCTGCTTTACTTTTTAATCTGCAGTTAAAATGACATTTGTATGATTTCTTGAACTGAACTGGTTTCACTTTATCAACTTCAAAGTACTGTGATCTTGATGTAGTTAAAGTACTGCAGTATCAGTACATAAGTATTCTGATCTTGATGTAGTTAAAGTACTGCAGTAACAGTACATAAGTACTGTGATCTTGATGTAGTTAAAGTACTGCAGTAACAGTACATAAGTACTGTGATCTTGATGTAGTTAAAGTACTGCAGTATCAGTACATAAGTATAGTGATCTTGATGTAGTTAAAGTACTGCAGTAACAGTACATAAGTACTGTGATCTTGATGTAGTTAAAGTACTGCAGTATCAGTACATAAGTATTCTGATCTTGATGTAGTTAAAGTACTGCAGTAACAGTACATAAGTACTGTGATCTTGATGTAGTTAAAGTACTGCAGTATCAGTACATAAGTATAGTGATCTTGATGTAGTTAAAGTACTGCAGTAACAGTACATAAGTACTGTGATCTTGATGTAGTTAAAGTACTGCAGTAACAGTACATAAGTACTGTGATCTTGATGTAGTTAAAGTACTGCAGTAACAGTACATAAGTACTGTGATCTTGATGTAGTTAAAGTACTGCAGTAACAGTACATAAGTACTGTGATCTTGATGTAGTTAAAGTACTGCAGTAACAGTACATAAGTATAGTGATCTTGATGTAGTTAAAGTACTGCAGTAACAGTACATAAGTACTGTGATCTGTGAAGTACGGTGGCCTTGAGAGTTCAATTCAATGTGACTTAGAAAACAAACAATCAAGTCGTCAAATTTATAGAGAAAGCAGATTTTAAAACAACACGAGTTGTTTACAGAAAGAATCAGTTTTTAATAATTAAAAGAAAATAAATATATTAGTAACAGTAACAAACAAAGTTAATCATTTTATCATGTTACTAAATATAAAAGGGACTTAAAGGTGGTCGAAACCAAACACTGAAACACCAAAATCAACAGTGTTATAAAACAAAAGTTTCCAGGGGACATTAAAAAGTGACGCGCACAGCCATGCGCACCTTCTTAAAGTCAGTATTGTTATGTTTTGTTTCTCAGCTGTAGGGTTAGTTTTTCTAAACAGCTCGGTATCCCAGGATGCATTTCACACCAACGAGCAGCGACGGCTTGTTGAGACAAGCTAAAAGCTGTTATAATGCTGTTCACTCTATGAAGTTTCCATTTATCAGAGTAATGTCTGTAAGAAGGAGCTTTTTATTCAGTTGAGTTTTCTGTTGACAAAATAAACAAATGAAATGATGATGATGATGTTGCATGAATGTCATGAAGGTTTTTATAACCCGGAGGAGCTAAATGTGTGTGGAGGAGGGTGTCAGAGATGAACGCTTCAGTATGAGAGATCATAATCCTATCTTTATTTTAATGTTTTTACAAACAAATTCAATTTAAGAAAAACAGACTGCCGTGTTTTCATTACAATAAAAACACCATGAAGCCAAAATGGCCTCTGATTTAGTGTCATGTGACCTCCACTGCTGCAGCATGAAGACACAAAACCGCACATTTGAATACAAACGTGCTGACAAACACGTCGGCTGTAAATATAACCCGTGTTTGAAACATAAATCTGGTGTCGGTGTGTACAGTGGATCACAGGGAGGGTTCAGGGATCTCCGCCCGACACCGGCTCATTCTCATTATGACACGGAGCGCCGTCTTCCCCTCGACCCGGTCAATTTATTCATGCTCAGGCCCAGGGAGTCCTGCCCCGGACATCCAGCGCCGTGCATTATCGCTGCTTAGCACCTCCGACTTGGAAATCAGCAGCGGACCGAGAGTGATGAATATGTTAAAACAGGAAGCCCGGAGGATTTATGTCCAACACAAAGCTGCGAATGTACGTGTGTGAGGCCGATGTTTATGCAGAGAGGAGGAAACGCACAGGTTTGTTGACTGCTGATTATTTATTAGGCTGACGTTCCTGGATGGCTCTCACACGGCTTGGCAGTGCCGCTGATGAACCTCCTCCTCCCTCTCCAAATTTAAAAAAAGAAAAAGCACTCGTGCTTCCTTCAGAGGCTGAAGTCTTTCACTTTGATCTGAAAGTCTTTGCAGCCTCATTGACTGTAATGAGATCTGGAGAATCCATGAGGACGGCGGGGATTTGACGCAGAGCCGAAAAACTCCGGCCGGGGAATCAGCAGCGGGCACAAACAAAATCGAAAAAGGAGAGAGAGGAGGAGGAAGATCTCAGATGGCTTGGCAAGTGGTTTGCAGTCACCCCTCCCTCATCCATCCCAACGTTAATTTCCCCAACGTCTGAGATTCCAGGGTAGGTGGGGTGGGGTGGCGTTGGCGAGGGGGTGCGGGAGTGGGTTGGCACTGAGGCTGCTGGATGTTTCTCTTTGCAGCGGCGTCCCCAGACGAGGAGGCGGCGTTTCTGTAATTTCACCAGCTGACTGCCGTCCAGTCCATTAATCAGTCAGTCAAGGACTGAGAGGCCCCGAAGACCCAAACACACCCCGAGGTGGGAGGTGGGGGCAGTGGGAGGGTGGGGGTAGAGATGTCCGCCGGCTCTGGGTCAAGGAGACGCCGTCACCTCCAGAGTCAAAAACAGGAACGCTCAGACTGTTATTGTTGTTTGTTCCCAGAATGCATGCATGCATTATGCAGCATGCTCCACCTAAATCACACACCTGGACCGCAGGACTCTTCAGAAAAGCAGGATCGACACCTTCAGGTCTGTCAGCAGGCCTGAGACACAGAACAAAGAGGTCCAAAAAATCACATCAAGAAGCTGGAACCCTTTTTGCTTCAAAAACCCTCGAATGAATTATCGCTTTCATGAAAAGAGACAGAAGTTGTTGAAGGGAAGACGGACACACACTGAGCTCCAATGATGTTATTATATCACCAACGTGTCCACCACATTTTGCCTTTCTCAAGGCGAGCTCAATTTACATACAGCCTCACGTTTTCACATCTCACACCTGGAACTGATCCACAATCAGGGATGTCATCCAGTTCTACCTGGAAAAGAGAAAGACAACATTTCATTCTGTTATATAACCAGTATATGTTTTATATTTTGGCCATTTGTTTGTAGCCCTACTTTTAGATTATGGTATGTCTTGTGCACCTTTCAATTTTCAGTTGTTTTTTACTTTAAACAAATATTAAATAAATATCTAACACACACACACATGTATATATATATAATCTGTGTGCACTTGTACCTGGTCAGGTACCTGACCTGTCTGAGAGTGTAACATGTAGTCGTCCACTATGATTTGCTACACGGTTAAAACCATCAGTTGTGGTGCCCGAAGCACATTTTCAGTCCTGACTGGCTGATATCATGGAGTCTGAGCATCAGATCATAAACTGACTGTGGCCGTGTCCACGTATCTTCTTCTTTCATCAACATGCAACTTTTGGAAAAATCCTTTCAGGCTAAAGATTTTCAGAAAGTGAGTTTTGTGGTTTTGGTTTGGTGACATTTTGTGGCCAGAATAGTGGCGGTTCTAACCTCGCTCACAGGACATCGACCGTAACTTTCTCAGGTGGAAACACAACAACCTTTTGCGTCTGCATTTTTCTCTGAACATCGAGCTGTCACACCGACTTCTGTGTTCCTGATTAAAACGTGGTGCCTGAATGCAACACGCTGCTTCACACCAGCAAATAAGCTCCCCGTCTGTCTCGTGTCCTGTGTGAGTCAGAATTTCACGCTGCTGTTCTTCATTTCTTATTAACGAGCGTGTAAATGATGAGGAAGGGGGGTGAAGCTGACCCCGCGGTCTCTGGCTCAATTATTGTGATTGTGTTTTCAGCTCTTCAGGGGTCTGAAAACGCTCAGGACTGAATCCCATCAGCGCTTCATCCACCGCGACCTCACGGCGTCCTCATGACCTTCCTGAGCGATGTTAGCAGCTCCCAGAGTCCCTGAGACCTGAACAGGATAAAACTATTTACTTTACTTTGACAGATGAAGTTTTATCTGCATCTTTACAGCTCAGTGCTTCATTGTCTCTGAATGATGTTCAATTTTAGCATCTTTTTGAAAGAATATTACCTGTAAAACATTTTCACAAACTTTTCTGCTAAACAGTGCAGAAAACAAGAAAAAATGAACCTACGAAAAATGTTAATAACTAATGAGAAAGATAATCAACCAGGGTTTTCCTGCTGCTCTCAGATGTTTTTAGATGAAGCCACTTGTTGAAACTGACTGTGTGTAACGTTCATGAGGTGTTTTATTAAATTAAACACACACACCTGGAAATCAGACCAGATTTTAGCAGAAATTACTGGAAATATGAGGATCTAAAATTTCTTGTGCAGTTTGTGAATAAAGATGATGAAGATTGTCATCTTGTAACCCCCCCAGATTTATTGACCCCCCAGGTAGTAAACTGGACTGAAGAGCAGACCTGCAGGAAGGTGTATGTGTGTGTGCAGTTTAATTAAAACAGTGTATGAGTAGGAGAGGTCATTAGCACTGAACAGATGGGGCCCTGGTTGCCTTATTGTTTACAGCCCTGCTCTTTGTTTGGCTGCTTCTCTAAATGAGCAGCAGCACATTTCCCCTGCAGCCACTCGTCCTGCGACGAGGGACGCTGCAGAGTTCGCCGCCACTTTTGTTCCTCTAAATGTTCTTCGGCTGCAACATCTGCACATACACGACGCGCCGGTGGCTGCTATGTAACCACCCGCTCCGATGTGATGATCTGATTATGGAGTCGGACGGGCGGCGAGCGTGGTCATGGCCCCTGCTGGGCCTCAGCGCTATTGTTGTGCCCCGCAGCCACAAGCTTGTCCCGCATTACTTTGCAGAGTTTGGATGCCGCAGGATAAAAAGGATGCAGCAGCAAAAACACCCGATGTGAAGATTTAAGAGGTCAACCGGCCTGTTTCCTGCTCCCTGCTCCTCCTACACGCTCCCCTCCGACATCCATCGTTAATGTAGGAGCCTCCCACAGAACAATGGCTCGTCCCCCGGCGGCAGCCCTGCTCACTGATAATTAGCCGGGGGTCATCACTTTTTGATAAAGGCGAGGAACAGCGAGACAGAGGGACACATTTCATTTGCATCCTCACATGTTAATGCAGCCGCTCCTACCGGCTCAGGTCAGCCTGGCGCAGGCATCGCTGGCGAGGTAATTAGCTCGAATCCCCGTCGCATCGTCTGAAATATTGAACATCGAAGGGCCGAGCAGCTGCACCGAGCTGCAGATTACAGAGAAAGAGAGACAGAGAGACACAGAGAGAGACAGAGAGACACAGAGAGAGACAGAGAGAGACAGAGAGAGACAGAGAGACACAAAGAGACAGAGAGACACAGAGAGAGACAGAGAGAGACAAAGAGAGACAATGAGAGAGACAGAGAGAGACAGAGAGACACAGAGAGAGACAGAGAGACACAGAGAGAGACAGAGAGACACAAAGAGACAGAGAGACACAGAGAGAGACAGAGAGAGACAAAGAGAGACAATGAGAGAGACAGAGAGAGACAGAGAGACACAGAGAGACACACAGAGAGAGAGAGACACAGAGAGAGAGACATAGAGAGAGAGAGAGAGAGAGAGGGGGAAACTGTTTCAGTCTGAGTGACAGAGTGTCTCACTGGAAGTCCTCCTCCTCCTCCTCCTCCTCCTCTTCCTCTTCCTCTTCCTCTTCCTCCTCCTTCTCCTCCTCCTCCTCCTCCTCCTCCTCCTCCTCCTCTTCCTCCTCCTCCTCCTCCCCCTCTTCCTCCTCCTCTTCCTCCTCCTCCTTCACTCTGGTTGATGTGTGGAGATTTTTTAGGACTTGCAGTTGAATTTTTCATCTTGTTTTCCTCCTCGCTGCTCTTCGTGTTCTCCCACAGCGCCAAAAACAAAGGAAGGTGAACGCAGCCTTTAACCGAACGATACGTCAGGTCACACATATTATCTGCAAACTCACTGATCCTGCAGCTGGGAGTCTGTATGCACTTCTCAAGTACTGTACTTAAATACAGTTTTGAGCTACTTGTACTTTACTTGAGTATTTCCATGTGATACTACTTCATACTTCTCTCTACTACATGTCAGAGGTAAATCTAGTACTTTCTACATGTCAGAGGTACATCTAGTACTTTCTACATGTCAGAGGTACATCTAGTACTTTCTACATGTCAGAGGTACATCTAGTACTTTCTACATGTCAGAGGTACATCTAGTACTTTCTACATGTCAGAGGTACATCTAGTACTTTCTACATGTCAGAGGTACATCTAGTACTTTCTACTCCACTACATTTATCTGACAGCTTTAGTTACTGTTCAGATGCAGATTTGACTCAATGGATAATATAAGAAGCTTTTAAAATCCAACACATTGTTAAAGATGAAACCAGTGGTTTCAACCTTTTAGTCTGTTGACGTCTTACTAAAAGCAGTGTGTAGTCGGGTCACATTTCAGATGTCTATGAGTTGTTAACAGCTCCACCAAATAGTGATTTTTACCTCTAAACTTCTCACATGGTTTCATTTCAATAAATGTTCAAATGATCCAATATTTCAGCAAAAATCAAAGATTAGAGAAAAAGTCCAAAAGCTGAAAACAGATTTGTGTATCAGAACTTTGTTTCTTCTTCTTTCCTCTCCCATTAATCATCTCACGACCCCTCAGATTTATCTGGTGACCCTTTGGAGGGCCCCGACCCCTAGGTTGGGAACCACTGGACTAAACTAGCTAACTGTATATAAAGTAGTTGAAACTAGCTCCACCTCCAGCAGCTACAACAGTAACATGCTGCTCTAACACTGATGCTTCAGTATTAATAATATAATGATGTCATATATAATAATATATCAGTCACTACTGATACTGCAGTACTTTAACTACATCAAGATCACTATACTTATGTACTGATACTGCAGTACTTTAACTACATCAAGATCACAGTACTTATGTACTGTTACTGCAGTACTTTAACTACATCAAGATCACTATACTTATGTACTGATACTGCAGTACTTTAACTACATCAAGATCACTATACTTATGTACTGTTACTGCAGTACTTTAACTACATCAAGATCACTATACTTATGTACTGTTACTGCAGTACTTTAACTACATCAAGATCACAGTACTTATGTACTGTTACTGCAGTACTTTAACTACATCAAGATCACTATACTTATGTACTGTTACTGCAGTACTTTAACTACATCAGGATACTGCAGTAAAGAATCTGGGTACTTCCTGATGATCCTGCATCACTGATCACATCTGAAGCAAACAGTCTGTTCATATTAAAAAGCAGATAATAACTCCCAGAAAGCTCTTTTATTAAATTAAAAAAGCTTCATATACAAACATGTCCGTCTGTTGTGTTATGTCATGAATATTAATCTATAGATGGACGGGTGGTGGAGGCAGGGGAGCCGTGCTGCAAAACAAATTATTTGGAGGCAGCGATTACAGTGCGAGGGGTCCCCCGAGTGAAGCATATGATATTAAAGTAATCTACGTGCCGAGGTGAATGTGCTCCCATTGAGGATGATAGACGTCTAAATTAGTCCAACAAGAAGAAGAGTCTCTGCAACAAGAAGCTGTCAAAGCAGCGGACAGCAGCTCGCGGCGTTACACGGCATAACACTCAGAGTTCATTATGAAGCTTCTGTCAACACGTCAGACCGGGACTCAAGTAAAGATTCACTCGTATTTATTCATTTCTACTAATTTAAAAGACTTAAATGTGAAGGATTTGCTCCCAGCTGATAAATGGTGGACGGTGAACTCTCAGTTCACCTGTCGACCTGCCTGCCCACCATCACCTGCGGTCACCAGCTTTAAATCATGACTAAAAGAATGAGATCGGCTCAAATTTCTTTTTTTAGATTTTACATGTGGCGCGATTACATACAAACTCAATGAAGAAAAGGAGAAAGAACTAGAGCCTCCATTACCCACAATGCAACTGCACAGATTGTGACGTGTCATCATCATCAGTGATATCATGTGACATTATTTATCAGATCATCATCATCAACTTTGAGCCTTTCATCATTTATTCTGCATCATCAACGTGCCGTGTTTATATCACACACACACACACACTTTGAAACACACACACATGCACACTGAATATTTGTCACCTCACCTTTACACACACACACTCTACCAGACGTGTGCAGCTGTAAACACACACACACACACAGAGTTTCCCAGAGGGTCATGCTGAAACAGGAAACAGATAGAGATAAACAGGAAGTGGAGGACGAGGTCCGGCTCCATCAGGGCCCAAACTCACCTGACACCAGCTCCATCCCTGAGAGCCAACCGCCATGGCAACCAGCGAGTCACATCCAGGTGAACAGTGATAGATACAGAGAGACAGATGGTGAAAGAATTTACAGAAAACATGCTGCAGTATGTCACAGAACTTTATCTAAAACATATGTCCATATTTATCTTATCATAACTTCTCATTATACTGAAAAGATATCCAGAAAACTATTTCTGGATATCTTTATTTATTCCCCCACAACTAGTTATTAAAGGCTCTGAAATGTAAAGAGTTTGTAGCTCTGTCTGTCTCGTGTCATTCTCACTGATGGCCAGCAGGGGGCGAATCCACAAAAAATGACCCTACTTTTTGCTTGATTTATTACTCCCTAAACATTTTCTTACAGTGTCAATCACGAGTTTCAAGTCTGCTTCAATACAGCATGATGTTTATTTAGTAATTTGTGGTGCTTTAGGGTTTAGCTACCATGGCAACATCACGTTACGTATGTTATGGTCATAACTAGATTAGAATATTTTTCAGTTTTTCTGGTCAGTACATTTTGTTTTTATGGTTTTAACCCGGTTTTTAGGATTATAATAGCTACCTATAGACTGGGCTAGCAGCTAGTTAGAGTTAGCTCCCCCCTCACATCCAAATATGGTCACATCTGGCTCCAAAAATCCAAGATAGTGACGGCCCAAATGATAAAATGATAACTTGTGGCTTCAAACGGGAGTTTAGGACCGATAATAACCTGCAGACAAGAAGAAGTTGAAGTTTATAAGTTAGCTTTAAGTAACAGCAGGAGCGCCACAGATCGTTATCGTTATGTAAATGGAACAACCTCAGACCCTTTTAATCAATAAATAATACTAATCTTTCAGGAGTTTGTAGAAGTTTGTGAAACTGCCTCTTCTGTCTGCTTCTAGAGATCATGGGTAATGTAGTTGAAAACAGAAAGATATATATTTTAAAGCTTCATAATCTGATTCCTTCCGGGAAAACAAAGCTATCCATCATCGACTGACTGAGTGATAAAGTTTGGATGAGCCTCTCGCTGCTTCCTGTGATGAAGTCAGTAAATGATTGTTCTCCAGCTGCAGGCTTTATGGATGAACACGCTCTGCTCAGTAGAATTATACCATAACTTCAACACAAAGCACCAAGACCTGCCGTTGGCTCCTTCCCAAACTCAGTTTTAGCTAAATACCTGATTACCAATCTGACCAATCAGAAACACAGAAACATTCAAGATCCATGGCAGCTGGCTTAAACGTTCACTTCTGGCTTCACGTCAGGAACAACAACCGGCTCAGAGCTGCAGTAGTGGAGGTCGAGCAGTGACTGGGCTCACATGGCTGCAGTAACTCTACGACTATAGAGAATGACACTTATTAACACTATATAGCATTTAATAGCAGTACTGAATGAGAAAATGTGAAAATACTTTTTATCTACAAAAGCTGCACACTTGTAAACAACAAATAAATAAGTTTTCATATAAACCACTGTTTTGTGGATGGAAAGGGATATTTTTTTGTTTTTCCAGAATCAGTGCGTCTCTGACGACAAGATAACATTATTTCAAACATATCCGTAAACGTCTCATCTTTCCATCCGACTCTCTGTCCTCTAGCAGGAAGTTATATACATAATACCTGCATTATTAATGAGCAAAACACTTATTTAGCTAATAACTGCAACAAGCTAAAGCTAATGTTAACGACTTCTAGGCTATAGTTAAAACCGCTGATGCTAAGGTCATAAAGTCTCTTTAAAGGGTCATTTACAGAATCTTTCACATCAAGCAGTTTGGTATCATAAGCTGAGATTGGTTATTCATACCTCACGGGTCTGATTATATGTTACTGAAGCTCATTAAAACACTATAGAAATACAATTTTTATCAACCAGGTTTTTTCATCATTAAATTCTTCTGTGTTTAATAGCAAGCACTCACAGGTTCATTTAACATGAATGCTGAAGCGTTATATATTTTATATGAACCTTTAAATCCATGTTTGTGGGTTTAGTCTCCATCACTTCCATTGTAAGTGTGTTATGAAGGGATCTAATGGTCAGTATGAACAGGAGGATGATTACAGCAACAAACACATGTTCACTGTTCATTTACTGACTGTTGGTTTAAGACACTGGAGACACTGTGAGTCTTAAGATGTATAAAAATACTCCACTTTGAATAATAATGTGTCTAAAAAGTTTCCACACACAAGTTCAATAATCTAGTTAAAATCATTAAAATGGCGTCTTCTCCTTCTCCTCTGGTGATGTCATGGCCGCCGAGTCACCGTCTTCTGTCAACGTCCAATAAACACACAAAATAAAACTATCACAGGGTAATGGAAGTGATTACAGTTTTTATTTTCATTTCAGTGTTTTTCACTCGTATATTTTATTGTGTTAGTTTTGGTTAAAATGATAGTAAACAGCTGGAACACACCTGTAGTGATCTGACAGGTGAGTCTTTAACCACATCCAGGCCTCTCTGTCCTCTACGGAGTCTCTGGGTGAGAAGTGAGAGTCCGTCCTGCAGATGGGACCTTAATTAGCACAAAAACCTCCCTCGAAGTCTCATCCTGCCTGAGCGTTGCCATGGAAACACGCCTTCAGGCTGATGGTCAGCAGAGATGATGCCTGATGTTCAATATGGAACTTTTTAAATGAGCTTTATCTGCAATGTTTGACTTTTAATAATGAACTTATGTCTTTGCACTGATCCTCAGGAAGTGAACATAAATAATGAACAATACGTATCCGTTATATAAAGTCTGCACGCCTTGAAAAGTTGGCTATAAAATCTAATAAAACCTGTTATTATTGTTAAAATCTATTCAACAGTCACTGACTTGTCAGATATGTAGAGGTGCTGGAGGACATACTAAAGACACAAGTTTTACCAGTTGTTGTCCTTGTCTAACAGGACGTTACAACGTCTTCAGACTGTTGTTTCTCCTTTAATCAAAGCTGCAGATATGAACCTACATTATTTGTGAACTAAAAAGCATTTAACTGACCTGCAGCCTGATGTTTGAATCAAATCAAACACTTTCTTTTCTTATTCAATAGTTTCTGGATTCATTTTTTCTCGTGCATGTGTAATGTTCAAGGGTTTGTTTCCTCCTCGTCTGAGGGCGTCGGCTGGACTCGGCGGCGGAGGCGTGAGGTAATTGCACCCCATTTGTAGCTTGACAGCTGTGCAGAATTCAGGAGTGCCATTTGGCCCGAGTGGCGGGGAGGGGATGCCACATGTTCTATTAAAATGTGATGATCCTGGCTCCCGCCGCAGCGCCGCCTCCACCCAGCTTCTTCCCGCTCTTTAGGGCCTTAATGGGAGTCAGCGGTGGTGCCGTGTCACGCTGCGTCCTCGGTCGCTTCGAGACGGTTATTTATGCCGGCAGTTGGCTTCCTCTTTTATGTACTTGTCTTTCTGATGCTCTTGTTTGTGTCCAGATGTTGGTGGTCGAGTCGCAGCGGGACGAGAAACTGTCACCCTTTTTGTTTTATTTAAGAGACGTGACAGCAGAGAAGTAGTTAACAGGAAAAGGGTGACGAAGGCGCTGCAGATAGGCGTGTTTGTTTGACATGTTCAGTTCTGTTACTTAAAGGCAGGAGAGGAGGCTGCACGTCAGATTCTATCTTGGATCAGGAGGAGGAGGAGGAGGAGGAGGAGGAGGGCAGATGGTGTTTAAAATGGAAGATTTGTCCGAGATGTCGACTCGTTTAGAGTCTAAATGTGTCGTCACGTCATCTCACATCACAGCAGTCCTGTCAGCAGTCAAACCTACGACCTTCACCGTCCGTAACTCTCAATAAGTGGGATTATTCTTATTGTTGTGTCGAGTCACTAAAGCTTCAAGCAGGGGGCGCCAAAGAGCTGAAGCTGACGCAAAGATACAAGAAAGAAGAGTCAATGACTTTTAATGGAGACTTTTTGATGTGAACTCACACGGTGTTAAAACCTGTTGGTTCAAACACACCTGATATGTTGGTGTTAGCATGTTGGTGTTAGCATGTTGGTGTTAGCATGTTGGTGTTAGCATGTTGGTGTTAGCATGTTTCTGTCACATCGGAACAAACATTTTCACGCATTTGGAAAAGCACAACATAAAAACGATGTATCATTATTATTTTGTATTTGTATCAATGGTTTATTTAATGGTGACTTCTCCATAAACTTTATTTTCTGAACGTGACGTTTACTGAAAGCTTGTAGAACGTGAACATGTTTGCGTCTGTTTGTGAGCCTGCAGACCAGCAGCAGCGTCTCCGTGTAGCTGGAGGCTGTTAAATCTGTAAACAGCACTTAAATGAAATCAGTCTGATGAGGGTTCGTGTTTATTACACCTGCAGCTCTTTGCCTCGCTGCACCTGAACCTCAGAAAGCTCCCGAGGCTTCACTTCAGTGCAGGACTTTAAAGTCGGCTGAGGTTTCCTGTTGCACATCATCTGAGCAATGAAGCGGTGGCGGTGGAGAACAAAAGCACATTCGTGGCTCGCCGCTCCAGCGAGCTAAGGTAAGCAGCCGTGCTGCGAGGTGTCCTAAGTACCTCGGAGCTGGCCGCTGCGCCCTGCAGCTCAGCCTGCAATCATCTTCATCATGGCTGCCATGCAGCAGCACCACACATGCTAACACTACAGCCCTCCCTCCTCCTCTGCACTTTCATTTCATCTTTGCTTCCTCTCTTTTATTTCCCTCTGGCTGCGTCTGCTCTCTTTACAAAGCCCCCGAGCATTATCAGAGCATTACAGCGCGCAGCATGTGTTTGATTAAAAAAGTGTAAAGTTACAAATTAGTTAATAAAATCATTTAGGCCGATCGCTGCAAATGGTGATAAATGTCTTCCATATGTTCCCAATAAAACTGCAAAGTGCCATGTGCCCGTCCCCTCTGTCTTCGCCATAAACAAATAAATTAAAACAATTACGGCGCCGAGCGCCTTCCATCTTTAATGAGCGCGCGGCCGCGTGAAATATGTGACAGCTCTCGTTTGCCCAGAAAGGCGTCTGTCTCTATCGAGAGGCTGTCGGCCATCTTTCAGAGTAATCGCTGAGAGGCTGCTGTTTTCTCTCAGAGACACCTGAAACTGCAGATCACCTGCTGTGAGTCTCAACATGAGGTCAGGGGGCTGCTGAGGGTCCCTGGGGGGGCCGCTGCAGGCCCCGAGGATCTGAGCTGTGAGAGAAACACATCACATCACAACTCTTCTGTTGAGCTGTATTTTCTGCACTTTAAGTTTTACCAGAATGAAATTTCATGAATCAATAATAATAACAACATGTTTGTAGTCAGTAAGTGAAGATTCATTTATTTCACTGGCAGAGTCTTTGTCCTCCTGTTGCTGGAGGACACACACTGCTCAGTCCTGGTGCTGATGTTTAAATTTGCTTTATTCATCATTCTTCATTATTTTCTCTATTTATCGACTAGTTGTTTGTTCCATAAATATATATAATGTCAGAAAGTGTTGAAAGTTAAAGCCCAACATGATGTCCTCAAAGATATTCAGTTTACTGTCTTTGAAAACGAAGGAAACCAGAAAATATTCACTTATAAGAAGCTGGAATCAGTCAAAATAGATTAATTTAATACTACAACAAATGTTGATTTACTTCACGAACAGTCTGGACTTCATGTGATTTGTGTTGTAACTACTTTATTTTTTTATTTATCCTCCTTTGGTTTAATTTTGGGTCAGCATACCACCCTGAACACGCCCGATCTCGTCTGATCTCGGAAGCTAAGCAGGGTTGGGCCTGGTGCAAAGAGAGATGGGCGGCAGTCGGAGGCGGGGACCCTGGTGCTCTGACCCCCGGTTCCCTGCTGAAGCTGCTGCCCCCGCGACCCGACAAAACGGATAAGCGGAAGAAGATGAATGAATGAATGAATGGTTTAATTTGAAAAGTACTTTTTTGCCAGTTTGGACATCTTATGGTGTTAAATCCACCTTCCTGTTCCTGCTGCCTCCGAGCCGTTTGTTGTGGGTCTTCATTCAGTCTGTCACTCACTGACCTCATAGACACTTTACTGGATGACGGTTATTAGCAACAATATTTAAGAGTTATTTATCAGCAATAAAAATCTGATTTTGTTAACTTTCTGGAACAAGGTGGAAGAATAAATTAAATTCAGGTTTTATTTTAGTTTTTGCACAAAAACAAACCTGTGAATGACAGTTTTCACCTCTGAAGGTCTGTTCAATCAGCAGCTGAGGAGTCTTTACGAGGATTTGGGACAAAGCCACAGTTTTAATGGGACTCAGGTAATGGTCCTTACACTGACCGGGGGGGCGAGCTTCTGTCCACTGACCTTCACACTGTTCAGGACCGCTCATCAGCACATATCAAGAAATGAAACACCATAGAAGCAGATGAGAGGAAATGAGCCTTTTAATTGAAGCGTTTATTAAAGGTGCAGAAGAAGAGCGATGGAGGGCCGAGGTCACACCAGGTCAAGTTGACGGGGACGTTCAGGTTTAATGTCTCATGATGTCATCTGACGAACAAACCCGAAGCGTCCAGCGATGAACAAGCTGCACGTTTTATGTGTTTTTATCACATCGACCAGAATATTTAAAAAAGTCACGTTTTCATCAGATGGATGAAATCTGCAAATAAAGAAACTCTCTAAAAGTAAAGAAAGACGAATAATTAATAATAATTAATAATTTATAATGAATCACACGAGTCTGTTAAAACAGGTGAATTAATGCAGGACGAAGATCAAAACTATAAAACTGAAGAAACTGAAGAAAAAACGTTCTGACAATAAAGATACGAAACACACACACACACACACACACTGAAACACACACACACACACACTGAAACACACACACTGAAACACACACACACACTGAAACACACACACACACTGAAACACACACACACACACACACACACTAAAACACACACACACACACACTGAAACACACACACACACTGAAACACACACACACACTGAAACACACACACACACACACACACACTAAAACACACACACACACACACTGAAACACACACACACACACACAAACACTGAAACACACACACAGAAACACACAGAAACACACACACACACACACACTAAAACACACACACACACACACTGAAACACACACACACACACACACACACACTAAAACACACTGAAACACACACACACACACACACACACACTAAAACACACACACACTGAAACACACACACACACACTAAAACACACACACACTGAAACACACACACATACACACACACTAAAACACACACTAAAACACACACACACACACACACTGAAACACACACACATACACACACTAAAACACACACACACACACACACTGAAACACACACACTAAAACACACACACACACACACCGAAACACACACACACACACACACTGAAATACACACACAGAAACACACTGAAACACACACACACACACACACACACACACTGAAACACACACACACACACACACAAAAACACACACACAGAAACACACTGAAACACACACACACACACTGAAACACACACACACACACTGAAACACACACACACACACACACAAAAACACACACACACACACACACACTGAAACACACACACACACACACACTGAAACACACACACACACACACACAAAAACACACACACACACACACACTGAAACACACACACAGAAACACACTGAAACACACACACACACACACACACACACACTGAAACACACACACACACACACACAAAAACACACACACAGAAACACACTGAAACACACACACACACACTGAAACACACACACACACACACTGAAACACACACACACACACACACAAAAACACACACACACACACACACTGAAACACACACACACACACACACTGAAACACACACACACACACAAAAACACACACACACACACACACTGAAACACACACACACACACACACTGAAACACACACACACACACACACACACAAAAACACACACACAGAAACACACACACACTGAAACACACACACACACACACTGAAACACACACACACAGAAACACACACACACACACACACACACACACACACACACTGAAACACACACTCTCTGTGTGTGTTTCTTTGTGTGTCTCTGTGTGTGTCTCTCTCTGTGTGTGTGTGTGTCTCTCTGTGTGTGTGTCTGTGTGCGTGTGTCTGTGTGTGTGTCTGTGTGTCTCTCTGTGTGTGTGTCTCTGTGTGTGTGTCTCTGTGTGTGTCTCTGTGTGTGTGTCTCTGTGTGTGTCTCTCTGTGTGTGTCTCTGTGTGTGTGTGTGTGTGTCTCTGTGTGTGTCTCTCTGTGTGTGTCTCTGTGTCTCTCTCTGTGTGTCTCTGTGTGTCTCTGTGTGTGTCTCTGTGTGTCTCTCTGTGTGTGTGTCTCTGTGTGTGTGTGTCTGTGTGTCTCTGTGTGTGTGTGTGTCTCTGTGTGTGTCTCTGTGTCTCTCTCTGTGTGTGTGTCTCTCTGTGTGTGTGTTTCGGTGCCTCTTGTCTTTTCCAGTTTGAGGCGTCCAGATGGGAAGTCATTTTTTATTCGTCTTGAGGCGGCTCTTCACATCTGTCGGCCCAGATGCTTAATGAATACAGAAGCGGGCCGTGCTGTCGCCTCATTAATACTTCACCGGCGCGGGGAGCCCAGCCGGCCCGGCTGCGTCGTAGCACCGCCGCCCAGCGCGGCCCCGGCACGGCGCTGGAGCAGAACGTGGCGCCGCGGCGGCGTCCTCTGGGCCCGACGCCGGCAGCTGGCGCCTCGCAGGAACAAAGCTGCAGCTCTGTGTTGTCACTTAAGGTCTTTATTGGTATTAACTGATACTATCGAACCCCCCCCCCCCTAAATAAATAAATAAATAAATAAATAAACATCCAAGCCCTGTCCCACCCCCAAAAACATCCTCAGCCCCTCCCCTCTCCTTTAAACAGGTGGACGGGCTGGAGCTCTCATGGCCCCGCCCATTTATGAAGTGATATTAATAATAAGTAGATGTTCATACAGGTAAGTTTAAGTACTTTAGTCACTAGCGCCTACATTTCCCATAATGCACTCTCGTCGTCAAACTCCACAGCTGTGACATCATCATACTAACAGTAAACTGAGCGTCACGTGTTAAGCTGCCTCGGTGTGTACTTCACTGACCGTCGGTCACCGGGGACTCTCTCTAATGAATCAGTGCAGCAGCAATCAGACGATTTCACAGGTCGTTTCTCGCTCATAACATATTGATACAGTCATTTAAAGGACACTTCCACTCTGTTTGATTTCCCAAAGCGTCTGAACCGCCGGGGTTAGACGGATAAAAAGAGGGCAGGAAACGATCCTCACAGGAAGTCCTCAATGTCAAGTGAGAGTTGTGGAGGACTGAAGCAGAGGATTGTGGGACTAAACGGTCCTTATTGTCAGATTTATCTGACTATAATATTAAAATATCAGGATCCTTCTTGTCTCAATACGATCATCATTAATACTTTTCTCTCTCTTTAATTATTTCACATTTATCGTCTTTTTGTGTTAATGTGTTCATTTGTAAACTGTTGTTTTTTCAGAAATGAATGAATAAATGTGTTTTCTCTAATTCTGTATTTTCTAAATTGTTTTTTTGAATCAAAAATAAATAAATTTGTGTTTCTTAAATGTTATATTTCCAGTATATTTCTGTCAAAATTCTGCTTTTACATTTTATGAACTTCAGTGTTTTGCAATATTTCAATCAAATCAAATCAAATCAAATTTTATTTATATAGCCCAAAATCACAAAATACATTTGTCTCAGAGGGCTTTACAATCTGTACAGGGAGTGACACCCTCTGTCCTTAGACCCTCGATTAGTGAGGAAAAACTTGACCACCAAAAAACCTTTTAACAGGTAAAAAGGTGGAAGAAACCTCAGGAAGAGCCACAGAGGAGGGATCCCTCTCCCAGGACGGACAGACGTGCAATGATGTCACATGTACAGAACAAATCAACACACACATATTGTACACTCTCAATGAATAATAATGAATTACAATGATAACTTTGTGTAACCTTTCTGACATGTCTGGATCTATGATGGCTGTCATCTGCAGCAGAGCCACGTCCTCATCAGCAAGTTAATAAATAAATAAATAACTTCCATTATAATAGTCAGGGGACTGAATATAGATGAATTAATACAGAATCTCTATGAAATGCATTTGAAAGCATCACCATTCAAGAAGAAAGTAAATGAACTGGTGCTTTTGTTTCAAGGTTTCTTGCATTCAGATTCTCCAGTAACACAAAGCATCTTGATCGAGAAATCAATACGGTGGATGATTGTGTGTTTATGCTCATGTGATCTTGTATTTTCTCACATGACTCTTTTCTCTTTTACCTTCTCTGAAATGTTTCTAAAATCCTGGTGAGTTTTGTCACAGTAGTTTTACTTTTCTGCGTGTCTTGTTGTGTTCACGGTGACGTGTTTGGTCCGTGTTTTGTACCCCACAGCTTCTGTAAATGAAGCCGTCACTCCTGAGAGCAGAATCTGCTCAACGCCTGCTGAGCGTTTTTAATAACTGAGAGGTCGTCGTCTGCTGTGAATTCTGGGTAAAGTTGGACTGAAGAAACAACAGGACTATACACACTAACCAACTGCTGTCACACAGTATATGCTCGTCTCTGGGTGTGTTCATTCACGTCATCAGCTTATAGCAGCTTTCCTCGTTCTGACCTGAAGAAGAAAGAAGAAGAACAGAACGCTCAGCAGTCAGTCGACGCATCAATTTAATTTCACATATACGGTCTTTAAAAAACATGAAACATGTATAACTTTAATTAACACCAGAGTTGAATGTGTCATCATTAAATGTAGTTTTAGCTTCATACTATAATGTGCAGAGAGAAGAAGATCCTGCACACTTTGTGCAATTTACAGTGAATTATTAATCTAAAGTCATCATTGTAAACATTAATAAATGTAAATGTAATATTTTAACGTGTGCAGGAGATAATTCTCACTGGATGTGGCTGCTGACAGATGACATGTCGCTCTGACAAAAAAAAGAGTTTCACTGAATCCGCTTGTTAAAGAAAAATGAGTGAAAATCTGAAGAAAACACGAAACCGAACAGACAATTTGCACATATTCTTTATTTATTTAACTTTCCATATTTAACTTTTATGTGTGATCTAAATGCTTTCGCTCGGTGCTGCTGTGGTTTGGTCTTAGCTGTGAGCCACACATGTTCATCTCTTTGTAATTGACAAATCAATTGATCACTTTTATCAGGAAAAAATGATGAATGTGTGCGTCGAATCGCAGAATTAAAACTTGATTTATTTGTTTTTGATGTCATTTCTTATGCAGAGTCCAACATGCAGCTGATCATGGAGGGAAGTCATTTAACTGATCCAGTAGAGACAGTAGAGACAGTAGAGACAGACTTTAATGCCCTCACACAGTGTTAGCGTGTTAGCATGTTCATTAAACATGATCCCATTACATGACTGACACGTGACGTAACGAGACGACGTGTTCATGAAGATCTGAATTATAAACAGCTTTGAATTAGCAGCAAATCTATTAAAACGGGACGGATATAAATTTTTATCATGATGTGATCGTCGGAAAAACACTTTTAGCTTAATGCGTCTTTAAAGATTTATTCGTATTCTAAGTCTTCAGTCCTCTGTTGTTTCTGCTTCTCAAGGCGGATTCATCATCTTAAAAGCATCTGAAGTCTATGATGAGTGAAAATACTGCGTGAGGTGAAGAGCCAAAACTCAAAACATCATTCAGTGTAACTTATCAGGAAGTTTAGCAGCTGCGGAGACGAAACAGCAGACAGACGCTCAAACTGAAACTACAAACATCCTTCAGGAGGTCTCACTCCCACTTATATCCTCGTTTGTGAGGCAGAAGATGATGTTCAAACATTTCAGGAAAGTTGAATGAGAGTGAAAACAGTAGTTTAGAGGAACATGTGTTCGTAGCTGAAGATCAGACCGCCGCCTCCCTCTGAGGTCACTGCGTGTCAACACAGACT
The DNA here is from genome assembly GCA_036937835.1 of Pampus argenteus. NCBI lineage: Eukaryota > Metazoa > Chordata > Actinopteri > Scombriformes > Stromateidae > Pampus > Pampus argenteus. The sequence continues at coordinate 25,860,360 of CM072861.1, read as the reverse complement.
ACATCTACGGGAAGCTAAAGAGGACAAAAAAACATCTGGTCCAGCAGGCAGAGCCACCTGTCTGCGAGCTGCAGCTTCGTCTTTAGATAAGGTGACCTTTTCCTCCAGCACACCAACACCCGGAGAACACACCCGCCAAGCAGCTGGCACCCCCCCACCCCCCCCCCCCCCTAAAACAGGACAGACAGGCTGAGACCAGAGAAACACCTGAAGACTTTAAACTAAACCAGAATATTTGCCTATCCTGCCGAGTTTGAAGATGGAGACTGGTCTATCTATCCGTCCATCGGTCACGCCCTGTGTGAAAGAAGCCAGCAGCGAGTGTTAAATGATTACTAGTAAAACAGAGGAGTCATAACAGCGAGGCCAATACAGTGATAGACGACATATCTGGTGTCAGAGCAGAGGTATGAGTCAATTAACTATAAAACTGAATATGTAAAAACCATTTATGTTATTGTATTGTTATTTATTTGGTGAATGAATGACATAAAGCGCGTGACACATGGAGTTGAGGACACATGTATGTGTAAGTCATCAGAGATAAATGTCACACGGCCACTGAGCTGCTGACCGCCGTTTCCTGTGGTCCTCCTCATGTTTCAGGTCTGTACATCTTTTTTCAATGTCTTTGATGGGATTAACAGTTTTTAATGTTGCTGCAATCATTTTTACATCTTTATTTTTTATTGGCAGGGTGGTCAGGTGTTAAGGTGGGTGAGGGGTGTTCAGGTGTCAGAGGTCAGAGGTCACGGGAGTCTCATGGATGAGTCTCAAGTCTCCGGTTATGTTGTCATGAGGCTGGTGTCAGTTGGAGTTCGAGGACAGACTTCTTATAGATTAGATATGAGAAATGAGAACCGGGCACGTTTTAACGTGATGTGTTTGAGATAATTTGTCGTACTGGACGTTGCACCTCCTGTGATGTTACACACATAAACACATCGTAACGGCAAAACTGAAAAGATATATTGTGCAGGTATATGTCTACTGTTTATTAACATTATCAATGACACATCTATTTTCAATGCTTGATTTTCCCCTCAAACCCATGAGAACAAAGTTCAAGTGAACTTTATCAACGTCTGAATGATGGTGTAAAGTTCACAGTATACGTGAATCTCATTGTGTTTGTGTCACTAAAAACGTCCACATGACATGAAACATAGTGATTGTGCTGCAGCTCCGTCTCTTCCTCCCTTGTCTTCATGTGCAGGTCGACCTGCACACATACAGGCAAGAATAGATTATTGCAACACCAATGGGCTCATAGGTTGGCAGCCACCTGCAGGTGGGGTTGCTGTACCCTGGGGTGGAGGTTGCACCCCTACTTTCTGCAGTGATGACCCCATACAGCTCATGTCATCAATAAATGATCAGTATAAAATAAATAAGTCATCCTGACATGTATGACAGATGAATAATGAAAACAGTTTTTCTTTACTTTCTTTGTCGCCTTTAAATCTTCTAAACTTGAACCTGCAGCTTTTCACTCAAATCTAACGCTTCACTGAAACACACACACACACACACACACACACACACACACACACATTTCTACGGTTTATCAGAAGGAACATCTTTACATGGCTGCTGCATCATATACATCATCATACTGATTCAACATAAAATGACGGTTTTATTAGAAGAGTGAATGAATTCAACTCATTAAATTCAGTCTCTAAAGGAACATGGTCAGTTATCAGAAGTGTTAAAACTCGTCTTTTTGGTTTTTGGTGGCATTAGAAGCAGTTTCATTTCACAGTGTGCAGCATGACGGTGTATCCGGTAGGTATCACCATACTATCACATATTACTATCATACTACTCTACATGTTTGAGCGTACTGCATTTTAGGTACTGTATTTAATTTCTGTTACATTGTCATTGTTTGTATATCAGACCAGTCCTATATGTATTAATGTATCTGCTATTATTATTATTATTGTTGTTTTTGCATTAAAAGTTTAGCGATGTCTTAATATTATTTGTCTGTTTTATTATTGAAACAGTTTATAAGCAGTTAAAAGTGATTTTGAAAAGTGCTCTACACATAGCTATTATTATTATTATTATTATTATTATTATAATTATTATCATTATTATTATTATTATTATTATTATTATTATTATTATTATTATATATCCGGAGCTTCACCTCATTACTGCACTAATGTACAACAATATACAGTGTCTGATTTCACTTTCTTAGTTTCTTAGTTTCATTTAGTTCTCTACTGTTTTGTCTACTGCATGTGTTGTCACCGTCATCATTGTTACCATATCTCCATTACAGTTTATAGTTAGTTAATGATTTGCTGCTGTGCATCTGTGTCTTTATCACAAGTTCCACTGTTACTGTAATAATTCATCATTCATTGTAACCTATTCTTATCATTCATTGTAATTCACTATAATTCATTGTGAGTGTACAATATGTGTGTGTTGATTTGTTCTGTACATGTGACATCATTGCACGTCTGTCCGTCCTGGGAGAGGGATCCCTCCTCTGTGGCTCTTCTTGAGGTTTCTTCCACCTTTTTCCCTGTTAAAAGGTTTTTTGTTTAATATTTGTATTTGTCTGCTTATTGTTTCCTTTTTGCAGCTGCTGCGTGGCCTGTTTCTCTTGATGCTGTTGTAACATATGAAGATCAATAAAGTCTTATGTAACATCATCTCTATTAGAATTAAAAATAAATGTGTAATTAAGTGACAAAGTAGAAAAGAGTTTGAGGTCTGTAGACGCCAACAGCTGTTCCTGTGATGATAACATCTGACCACCAGGGGGCAGAACACACACACACACATACACACACACATACACACACACACACACACACACACACGTTTGTATTTCGGTCTTTGTGTATAGTTATAAACATGTTGGTTGATTTTAAAGTCATCCTGTCACCATGAAGGCTTTAATTTACAGAGTCACAGAGACGCTGTTTATTCTAATATCTTTATTAGATTCAATATGTTTGTGTTTATTCCTTCTGGTTTCATCTAGATGGAGGGACAGTGTGAGATGTTGATGATGTTTTCCACAGTTAAAGGATCATTCTGACAATTTTCTATGTTTTTCTTCATGTCAACAAATCGTATGTTTGGATGCAAACCAACAATGAAGTGATCTACTAACAAGTATCTGATATATAGCGTCTTCCTCTGTGCCGTAGACCTCTTTATGTCTGACAGATGAGAAAGCACAAATACTCCGGGGAACAAGTCAAGTTAGTGACATTAGTAACATAGAGGAGAGAGGAGCTCAATGCATCATGGGAAGTCCCCCAGCAGTCCAGACCTATAGCAGCGTAACTAGGAGCTGGTCTAAGACAGGTCTGAACCAGCACTAACCAAAAGCTTTATCAAAAAGGAAAGTTTTAAGCCTCCTCCTAAACATAGAGAGAGTGTCTGTCCCCCTGACTGAACCTGGTTTGAAGGATTTTAAATTCAATTCTGGATTTTACAGAGAGAAAGTGCAGAGAAGCTAATATAGGAGAAATATGATCTGTTCCTAGTTCTTGTCTGGACCAGTTGGAGAGTTTTAATAATAAAGAATTACAATAATCCGCCTAGAAATAACAAATGCATGGATTAGTTTTTCTGGAGGATGTTCCTGATTTTAATGTTAGGTAGGTGAAACAAGGCAGTCCTTGATATTTGTTTTATGTGGGAGTTAAAGGACACATCCTGATCAATGATAACTCCCAGATTCCTGATGGACCAAACTCAATAACTTCAGTCCTTAAGACATGCTTGAAGTTTAGTTAACTCCATCTAGCTTCATTGATTAATATCACTGGGTATCATCTGTATAACAATGGAAATAATAATAATATTACCTAAAGGAAGCATATATACATACACATTATTATTAACACAATCAATCAATCAATAGGACGTAAACAGCTCAACACAGTTCCAGTGGAGGTGTGGTTACTCGAGTTGCAGTTCGGCGGTGCTCATTTACAGCAAGGACACGTGGGAACATCAGAGGCTCTTTTTGGATTTTAGTTCTGCAGGTCAAAAGCAGACCTGGAACTAAAGGTAACGTTCACTGTTAATAATACACAACCATATGTGTCATTTCCAGTGGTTCCTCTTTTCTCGATGAACTTCCTGTCAGAGCTCGTTCTCCTCTCTGTGAATATTTAACCCTGCGTTCTCTCCTGCGACCGACTTGTTAAAGAGGTGTGTGCTGGCGTCACCCCTCCACGCCGCCGGCGGACTAATTAACCCTTCTGATTACACCAATTAACCCTGACACATTAGGGCTCATCAGAGAGGAGTGACGGGTTTTCCTCCTGAGCCTGAACGCAACTTTAACATCTCAGAGGCAGCGCTCAGCCAGAGCAGGAAGTGATGTCAGAGCAGCTGGTCTGCTGCTTTCTGTCCAAAGAAAATGGCACAAATGATGACTTCACACCTGTACTGAGACGAGCCAATCAAAGCTCCACAGGTCAGTCAGGTGTGAATACCTTTCTCAGTCAGTCGGGTTTCTAATCAGCTCTTTATATACAGACCAGGAAAGCACAGCAGAGCGGCTGAATGAAAGAAGGGATGTTTACAGGGAGTCATGCAAATTCTCCTGTAGAAGTCTAAAATAGTTTCCACTGCTGGAGATGTGAATATTTGTTAAATTCAGACACTTTCATGCTGTTTGTTTGCTCCAACACAGAAACCAAAATAACTAAACAAAAAGAGAAATCAGTCAAAAAGTCAGAAAGCGTCTAAGATCATTAACAGGTAAAATCAACAGGTGTGTATACGGATCCAGCTCGATGGATGTGAAGCTCAAGTCATCTCGACACGAAAGGTTGAATACAAACGTTGTAGAAACGAAACCTGGGTTTTGTCTTACAGGCTGCACGTGAACCGTCCAACATCATGCATGTTATGAACACTTTAAATGCATGTACTGTATACACAGAGTATACAGTACATGCATTTTATACACTTATATTACAGACTCAACGCGTTTTTATTTACCGTTTGTCTCCATAAAGGAAAGAAACGACAGAAACCTCCAGAGATGAAATCCTCTGCTGCAGTTCAGGGTGACACGTCAGCTGTAGGTGGGAAACAACACCAACAAAAATAATATGAAAGTGTGTCCAATTAACAGATAAAGATAAATCCAGTAATGAGATTATAATGCGAGTCAAGTGATGTTGTCAGAGAGGCCGTGGAACAGCTCGTGTTTTAATAATCCTGTTAACATTTTATTAGGGAGAAGGTGAACTCTAAATCTGCTGATTCTCCAGAGACACACATAAAGTGTTGTTGATTTAATCCTGTTTACTGTTTCGTTTCGACGTCTGATAAACGTGAAACATGTAAAGTGATGATTGGATGGCCCTGCAGCACAGTCAATGATCCCATTATTACTGTCAATGTAGTTCATCAATAGTCTCGTCTCTGTTTTAATATCATGTTAATTAGTATTTTATTTTTGTTTGTTTATTATTATGATTATTGTTATTATTGTTATGGTTATTATGATTATTAGCCCACTGGGACTGCTGCGTTGTGTTTAACATTAGCACCCTCTGCTGTCTGAGGAAACACAAAGAGGGAATTTGATGCTAAACAGACTGTAAATGTGTCAGATATCCACTTGATATGACTAACTCACACTGATGAAGCCTCAGAGAAGCTTCACATCTACTTTAAATGACTGTGTGGACACACTGTGGATTTTAACCTCCATCACTGACACTGAAAGCACATTTGAAGCAGATCTTTTAACAGCCAGTATGAACAGGAGCAATGATTACAGTCACTGTTCATATGGACACCTGACTGATGTCAGTGTGCTAATTTATTTATTCTAATTATTTATTGTATTTTAGTTATTGGACATCAGAGATGAATCTATGTTGTGTACGTCACACTGAATGATATCAACATGTGCTTCATGTCTGTGTGTTCACATTCAATGTAAGTGACGGAAACAAAGCGAATATTCGTAGTTGTCATGACGTTACCTGCTGCTCCCCGAAGGACCAACATGTCAGCAGCTCTGAGGTCTTTAAATCTGGTGAGAAAATCACACCACTGACTGCAGCAGCTTCTCTTCAGTGTTGGTAGTGTTTTACATGTGTGTATTTACTATGATATTAAATCTGACTGATACCGAAACCTTCAGGATTTACACGATTCTCATCTCATCATCCTGTTGTCAATTCGTAATATTGCACATGATCAAACTTTTATTACACACATACTGGTCATTCCTACAAATATTAAACTAAATATGTAAATGCTGATAGATCAAAGTTTACATAAAAATGTCTTGTAACTAAGAAGTCAAATCAGTTTTATTTATACAACAAATCATAACAAAAGTTATCCTGACACACTTTATATAGATCAGGTCTGACTGTACTCTTTATTTACTTATGTAAGTATCAGTACTACGACAATGTAAAAATACTTACAGGTACAGAAGAACTCTGTATATTAGATTATAAAAATCTCTATGATAAAAACCTGCTGAATAATTTAATCACATTTTACAAACTAATCATTCTGTATGTTTTTATATAAAACTTTTACTTCCTCAGCAACAGTATCATAACTCTCACTAGATGTAGTAATGTAATGCAGTAAAAAGTACCTGAAATATAGTGCAGTAGTAAAGTATGAAGTATGGCTTAACATAAAAAAATCAAATTCAAAGTCGGTATAAGTACATTTAATAGGTCGTTACTAAGTATGTAGGCAGTAAGTAATTACTAACTTAAATATGTCATTATATTTTGAATACTCATCACATTCTCTTATGTAATATTATTAACATTATAGAAATAGAGACATGACTGACATGCTTAATAAAGTTGTTAACTGTGTTAATTGTTCTCAAACAGTTGTCATTAAAATCATTATTATTTTAGTGATGTATATGTTAAGGCATGGTGCAGCACTGCGTTTCCTCCTACGCATTTCCGGCTGCTTCTTCTTCTCTTTTGAATTAAGTTATACAAGCGTTGAGGAGAGAGGAGGTTAACTGAGTAGGTCTGTTAATATGTTCATTTGTACGTCTCTATTTCACCACATTACACATATTGCAAGATGACAGTAAATTCATGGATCTGCTGTTCAGCATTTATTAGCTCCAACATGAGTCTCCTTTTGTTGTTTATTTGATGTCGATGATGTGCAGGTGGTTTGAAGAATCTCCGCCGACACTGTATTGCTTTCTCATAAGTTTATTACAGAGAGTACAGCAGCCAGTACAGCATCTTACAGACCTCCAGGATGTCTGTAGAGAACCTCAGCCAATCGGATTCTGACTCAAACATCTGAGTTACAGTATTTTAAAGGTTTACTGGTCAACCCTAAAGTCACCCTGACCAGTCATAAACAAGACAGTAAACAGATGTCAATAATGGCCTTATTTATCTAGTAGGTGTAGCAACAGTTATTTCTCTGACCTTAGTTTACTTTTCCTTAAGGGTATTTATTTTTAGTAAATAGGATGTGGTTCCTTTTTAACAGATGTAACAGAAAATACACTACATTTTATTTGAAGCATATGAAGAGATTCAACACAGTGGCATAAAAACCACCAACTAGTGTTTTGGTGGTTTGCAACACACACACAAGCACACAAGTATGAATACGCAATGGCGTAGGCCATCTGCATAGACTGCTGCGTAGAATAAGCACATATAAATCAACCTTAAGTCTCACCTTGACTGCTGAGCTAATGTTATGTTAGCTAATGTTTGCTACTCATATATAAACTTCTTCCCCAGAGTTTCTGTGCTCTCTCGTCCAGCAGGTTCTTGTGGACTGTGTCTGCTGCTGTGGTCCTGCGTGGCGTCTACTGCATGTGTTGTCATGTGTTGTTACCGTATGACACAATAAAAATCTAATTTTAAAAACTACATTTTCCTTTTTTTTTAATAGCTGCATTCAGACAATTCAAACGTATCCTGAATAGTAGTTTATATAATTCATTTTATTTTGATTACATTTATAATGCTTGAAACAGAAACTATGCATCAGACGGATCAGAGAGTTAAAGCTCCAGCAGCATGTTTGGATTCATGTTGATCTCATTTAATGAAACTGTTCTCTGCAGGTTGAAGACATCTCTGCTCCATTAATTACAGCTGAATGTGATGTGGGAATGAAGCCGGAGGTAATCCTTATTTAATGTTTGGCTTCTTTAATGACAGAACCAAGTCGCCGCTAATGAACCTGCGAACTTCCTGTCTGGATCTGTGCTCCGTGTTTCTGCAGTTTGGGGTCAGTTTGAACATCCTGAAGACAGATTAATATTCACATCACACACACAGAAATCCTCCTCAGAGTGAGTTTGTGAATGTCAGTTCATCTCAGACACTGACTGGAGTCCAGATTCTGTTTCAGGTTAGATTTGATGATTGATTGATTGATTGAATGATTTACATTTCCTGAACACACATTTGATTGAGTCAAACATAAAGAGGCACATTAGAGATTTAATATAATATCCAGGAAATGTTCAGAATAAAATGTAGTGAATGTTTGTTTGTCCACTGCTGTTGTGTGAATATTAGTCTCCAGTTAGTGCCGTTAAACTGATGCAGAAGAGACGACATCATTAAAACAGCATGAGGAAAATGTAGAATATAACATTACTGTTTGTTTCATGTTTGAAGAACAAGGACAGGTTTGGTCTCCACTTATCTGCTTGTTATAGAAGTAATGATAAAAAATCAGTCACTAAATCAGCAGAAAGTGTTTGTTAGGTTGATTTCTGAGAAATGTGCAGTTTTGAGACGCAGCAGGAGGAACAATGAGGGAGGTTTGATTGTGTCGGCTGCAGAAGGCAGATACCTCTGACATCTGGGTGATGTCAGCGTGTTGTCAACACATTGTTAGTGCTGCAAATGTGCAAACAGATGAACCAGCAGGAAAGCAGCATCAGACCTGGGTTTTATTACAGCAGGCCGAAGCAAAGATATAAATAAAAAATCATTTTTGACATCAGTGAAACATACAAACAATAAAAGCTCTGCAGTCGTCTCATTTATGAGCACAGACACACGCAGACGTACAGAGGCTGAAGCTTCATTCAAGCTGAAACATTAGTCTGGTCTGTTTTCTATCAGCTGGTCAGGACTCTGAATAACATTCAGCTGTTGGTGTTGAACAAATAATGTGTGCCAGGGGACGTGACTTCCTGTTTATCTGGGATCGGAAAGTTAATTAAAGTGGAGAGCAGAGATGGAGGAGTGTAATCCTTTCATTTGAATATGCACACTGTATATTATCTTCATTCATCACTCCACAGGTAGTATCTGATCAACCCTGATTCTGCTGCAGAGACCTCCACTGTTGCTGTCAATCATCATCAGCTATGTGGCACCGTTTCCATCATCATCATGGATCCCCAACAAACAGGCCGAGCCCCCACAAACAGCCTGACTCAGTGACCAAACCATTTAAATCCATGTTTCACTATCAGAATTTGATCTGTTCTGAAAACGTTTGAACATTTGATGTCTATTCAAGTTATTGGACGGCTAAACTGGAAGTTTGCTGCTTAGCCACACGCTCTATGTGCCACACGGATGTGGAAGCTTAACATGCCACTGGGCACACTCTTTATATATCCATTAGTGCAGTGCTCATTCATAATTAGTATCACAGGTGTTTTCAATCACTCAAGCCACAGGTGAGGTGGTTTCGGTTGGGGTTAGGTGTTCTGGATATGGCCAACTGGTAGGAGACCCAGAACATGCTACATGCCTCTTCTGGCCTGGGACCGAGTTGGTCTCCCAGGAGGAGCTGAAGGTGGTGAAGGTTGTCTGGGTTTCCTTATTCCATCCAATGCCACCACGATCCGGTTCTGGATAAGCTGCGGAAAATGGATCGATGGAGGGATGGATGGAGCCAGTTTGAAAAGAGAAAATTACTCACTCTGCTGTTTATTAAATGAACTACAATTTAGAATATCAAGAACACAAAAGAACACTATGAAGGTAGATTAACAGGATAAATGTAAGTTAATTTATGCAATCAATCAATCAATCAAATTTTATTTATATAGCCCAAAATCACAAAATACATTTGTCTCAGAGGGCTTTACAATCTGTACAGGGAGTGACACCCTCTGTCCTTAGACCCTCGATTAGTGAGGAAAAACCTTTTAACAGGGAAAAAGGTGGAAGAAACCTCAGGAAGAGCCACAGAGGAGGGATCCCTCTCCCAGGACGGACAGACGTGCAATGATGTCACATGTACAGAACAAATCAACACACACATATTGTACACTCACAATGAATAATAATGAATTACAATGAATGATGAATTATTACAGTAACAGTGGAACCTGTGATAGAGACACAGATGCACAGCAGCAAATCATTAACTAACTATAATCTGTAATGAGGATATAGTAACAATGATGACGGTGACAACACATGCAGAAGACGCCACGCAGGACCACAGCAGCAGACACAGTCCACAAGAACCTGCTGGACGAGAGAGCACAGAAACTCTGAGGAAGAAGTTTAGTTAGTTAGTTATGCAGAATTAATAAACTTCCCAGCATTACACCCACCAAGTACGGAGTCAACCAAGTCAATTACTTTATTTATCCCACAACGGGGAAATTCACTTATTACAAGCAGCTGTTTTACTGTGACCATAAAACACAGTTTGTATGTCAAGTACAGATAGAATATCTGGGATGTGGTTAGCCTAGCTTAGCACAAAGACTGTAAGCGGGGGGAAACTGTTAGCCTGTTGTAGTAAAGTGTCAGTGATTAAAAACTGCAGCAGTATTAAATGTTGCGGCTTGTGTTCAGAGCTTAAAGTCAGAGAACGACGTTGGTCTCTGTTTAATACGGACTGAAGTCTGCAGAGACGTGAAGATCAACATGAAGCATAAAGCTGAACACACGCAGGACTCAGGATGTGAACCTGGGTCTGATATAAATGTACATTCATTCATTCACAGAAACGTTACAGTGAACGTCTCCCAGGTAATGTATGTAATGTAACTAGGAAACCGTTTAGAAGTTAGTGAATATGAAACAAAGTGAGCAGGTCCTCTGCAGGTTCTTCAGGTCGTGACTTCATCTGACTCCTCCGTGAGGAACCCAGCTGAAGAGCTGAACCTCTGGATGGCAGTTAACAGTAAAGTCAACTTGACATTCAGCTCTGTGAGGAAGTTAAAGTCTCTGTGGGTCTCAGTTGGTGGGATTCGAAGACTGCGTGTTTCCTCAACACCCACATCGCAGCGTTGTGCCTGAGCTGCCGGACAATACACCGCAGTGTGTTTTACCCAGCCGGGTGGAGGCTGCGTGGGCCGCCGTGGACCCCGGCCAGACCATCCCTGATGTTCCCAACAGCTGATGAACAGGAAGAGACGCTCCCTGCATCTGGCAGATATCAGAGTCCCGGTCCCAGACGGGATTCATTCAAATGTAAAGCAAACAGGCAAAACAAAGAGTGGCTGTGACTCCTGCTGCCTCAGAGAGGAAACTTGTGTAATCCTTTCTTCTGACTCTGGGTCCGTCTTATCTGCTCAGACTGTTAATCACCTCTGAACAGCTTCTTCACGTTCCACACGTGTGCTCGGTAAAACTGAGCTGGAGGACGAGCAGAGTTTATTAAACGGCAGTTCAGAGGTCAATGAGGAAAAGGTGGAGATACTGGGAGAGTTACTGCAGGGTCATGTTTCATCTTTCTTTTCTTATTCACATTTACTTCTGTCTATTCTCATATTCACATGTTTCTTCTTTCTTTTGGGGGCCTTTATGTCACCCTACTCTGACAGGAACTGTTGTTAACAATGCCCCCGTTTACACCTTGCATTAAAAAGCATTTTGGGCAATAAGATAGTGATGGTGATCCGGTCGTCAAGGATGCATCGACCCCAGTGAACAAGTCTAAATGTAACTGTGTTGTCAACGTATAACAACGATGAGGTGAAATCAGACATGTTATTGCAAGGTGTGAAAGGAGGCAGTCAGTACTTTGATATCCGAGTATAGCAGTGATATAAGTGATACCATCTTCTCTCTTTCTTCCTTTCATCCTTTGTTCATTTCTTCACTTCTTGTCTCCAGCTTTGAGTTTTTCTGTCTTTCTGCAGTAATCTTCACTTCATCCATTCTTCTTTTTACCTTTCTTCAACGTCCTCCTTTAGTCCTTCTTAGTTTCCTTCGTACCTTTCATTTCTTTTTATTTTATTGCATCCTTCTTTTCTCCATCTTCCTTTCTTTCCTGTTTTTCTTTTTCCTTATTTCTCTCCTTTTACTTAAAACCGTCTTTGTGTTTCCAATTTTTGATTTCTGTAACACATTTCTGTAAAGATAGTTGAATACTGTAGTAAAGTTTTGAATTTAAAGTATAAAAATCTTCTTCCTTTGTCCTGTTAGTTTGAGGACTTTAAATGTTACTGCAGTTCTCTTCTTTTCATCCTCCTGATCTCAAACATCCATAACTTTGGGATTGATTGGTTGAATAACTACTTTTACATTTACTTTAATACCTGAATACTGCAGTATGTACGTATATGTTCTTCCACCTCTGACAGCAGACATTTATCATGTTGACTCTCCACAACTTTTCTAACTTCTCTGTGAAATTACAAACAAACCGGAGAACCTGAATATTTATGTTTCTTGTTGAATACCAATTGTTCATTTTTTCTCACATAACGACGCTGATGTCTTGGTTCCTTTTGCAGGATAATTGCATCTCCTCGCCTTCATTTTGAAATGTATATCTGAGCTGCAGCAGCGAGTCGAACGACGGAGGCTTCCGGTGTTCATTTATAATTGTGAGGAAACACGCATGAAGATTTTAAGAAAGTGTCTCGGCCAGATGTGATGACGGCGAGTGAGCGAGCACAATTTGCATTTCATTTTGGCGCCGTTGACAGATTCTTCACACCGGAGCCGTGTTGAGATGCAGCGAGGAAATAACTGTTAGCAGAGTGTTTTTGTTGACTTGTAGGTATTTCCTTGCTGCTGACAGCAGGAAGGTGAGTGTGTGTTTGTGTTTTGGGGATATAAAATGGCTCCTCCTATAGTAATTAGCAGCAGAGGTTGTAATTGGGCAGAATCAGTCTTACTAAGTGATTTCCTGACTGTCAAACGAGCCAAATTAATTTGAGTGATACTTTTCATTTAGTTAGCATCAAACAGCCTCTCCACTCGGCCTCCATATGGGCGTCTGATGCAACGCTCGCCATTAAACTGCCGCAGCCAGATGTTCCCCCGCAGCCCCGCCATTATCAATGCAAATTTATTCATTAAACAATTTAATTGTATGGATGATTGACAGGCGGTGACGTGATGACGGAGGAATGTTATGAAGCTAATAATCTGTTAGTCTTATTAACTTCCCGTGTCAGCAATATGGCTGTCAGCATTTATGTGGATTAACCCTTCTAATGTCGAACCAAACACACGTGTCAGTTGCTCACCATGACAACAGACAGGGTCACCAGTTGTTCGGCACAAAACACTCCTCCTCCATCGCCATGCCCTCCCCCCAACCGGAGAGAGGGTGTGTGATTTCCTTTCAGATGAGCTGCATGCAACCCCAACAACACATCCACTCATAAAACACACATTTATCTATACCTGTGAGGACCCTCTGCGACATTATCACTTCCACAGATACAAAAGCTGAACCCTCAACGGGAAGAAGAAGATCGGCCCATTTATAGAAATGTTCTTACTTTATATAAAAAAAATAAAAAAATGTCCCCATTAAAAAAAAAAAAAATTCCATAAGGACCTCCAAAAATGTCCCTACTGTTTATTTATTTATTTATTTATTTATTTATTTATTCATTTATTTATTTATTTATTTATCTATTTATTTATTAGGTGCTTTTAAAGATCTCGGTGTATCTACATGGCTCAAGGATGGATGAAGGCAGGAAACACGAGTTTTAATTATTCAATTAAAATAATAAATAATAAATATAAATGCCTTGTTGTTTACAGTGTTTGTGTCAGACCAGGTGAGCTGGAGGCTCCTGACGACCGTCGACTCCACGTTTCATTTGAATGTTCTGGTTGGTTTGAGCATCTAAACACAGACTGAATAATGAGATGCTTTAAATCTAAGTTCTCAGATCAGTACAGTCATGAACATTTGGAGCATCACCTGCATTACACAGTGCACAATGCCACCGCTCTTCTTCTGTGGTGTCTGACAGTCCAAGGCCGCCCTCTCTCCATGTCTTATTCATGGGGGTCTGTCGGGCAATCCCGGGGCGCAGGACCCCGCCACCTCCTGAATCAGGACCAGATTCACGTCCTCGACTAAACTGTGACACTAAATATTATTTATATCGTGATATAAATAATTTGATAACACACATGATGTCACGGCATCCTGCATCTGAGTGTAGATACCTGTGGTCACTTCCTGCACATCTTTCCTAACATCGTCCTGTTTCAGGCAAGTCAAACTTCATTTTCTAAATTTGATGTTGGATGTCTTGATTTCCTCCAGAATCTGTTCCTCCACTGACATATCTTCATTATTACTGTTGAATGATCCAATGATGGTGAAAGTAGTTGGTAATGAAAACTGCTGATGTGTTATATGTACATATCTATTCTCTATTAATGTTTTACTTATATTTCAAATCAAATCAAATCAAATTTTATTTATATAGCCCAAAATCACAAAATACATTTGTCTCAGAGGGCTTTACAATCTGTACAGGGAGTGACACCCTCTGTCCTTAGACCCTCGATTAGTGAGGAAAAACTTGCCCACCAAAAAACCTTTTAACAGGTAAAAAGGTGGAAGAAACCTCAGGAAGAGCCACAGAGGAGGGATTTCATGTCATATTTACGGTTTGCCAATTTACTTCTTCTTTTGAACAGATGTTTAAATATTTTCTGTTTTAATTTATAATACACTTTGAGTTTAAGTCTCAGACTCAGACTTAAACCTCTGATTTTATCTCCATCCTGCACCTGAAGACCATTTAGCCAGAATTTAAAGGCTGTTCATCAGACCTACTTTCTCTTCGGTGATATGATTTTGTATGATTTTATGTTTCCAGCAGAGGAAGGTAAAAAATAAAACCAGGGACATTTAGTTCAGCTGAGTTTTTATTGGGGCAATAAAATGTACAAACCTTTAATGCTGATGACAGTAAATGTTAGTTCACGTCATAAACGTAGAAAGTTAATGTTGGATGTTGTGTGAAAAGCTTGTCGTTGTCAACAAAATAACTCAGTTTACCACAGAAATCTTTGCAAACAAATACCTGCAACACTAATTGCTGCTTTACATTTCATTACATTACTTGTTCTCGTTGTTTCCTATTATTGTTTTTTTTTGTGCTAAGCTACAGTAGGCTAAACCTCTATCTGTAGCTATTATAACATCAGAGAGCTATTCAGAGTTTGCCTTATGCTGGATATGCAAACAGCGGTTCCTATTGGTACCAAAAAAACACCAAAATAAAGAGGATAAACAAAATATTTTTCAAATCAAAATCAGAATGACCAGAGTGTGCAGACACGTGACCAAACAACCTGTTAATGATGCTAACTGCCTGTCAGTCAGAACCAAAACAGCACACCTTCCTCCTCTTATACCACAATCTGTAAATACTTCTTCTTAAAAAAAGAAATGTTAATTTCAGTTTGACTTTTTGGAGAAAAACAGAGCTCTATGGCACAGAGGAATAAACACATCAGGCTTTGATTTATTTAAGGTTAAACAGAGAGAGATGGGGGTATTAAAGAGCAGCACAGTGCATGCTGGGAGCTGAAGTTCAGGAGTGTGTCAGCTCCAAAGGCTTCGACTGCAGAACCTGAACTGCTGAGATTCGATCTGGACAGAAGGTTCAGGGAGGGGAAAATAAAAAAGAATTTCTGTTTTCTCTGCAGACGATAAATGTCAAACTCTGAAAAAGAGACGAGAGTGACGACAACATCTTTAAATCCTTTATAGATTTATTATTCAGCCAACAATTAGACCGAGCCCCGGAGCGAGTTCCAGGTCAGGCTGAGTTTCACACAAGTCCGAAAACCAAGAGAAGAAGAGTGATCTGAATACAAACACACATAAAGATGCTGTGTGTGTGTTGGAGGATGTTGTTCTTCACAGAGGGAGCAGTAGTGGGTGTGTTATCCCCGGGTCGAGCCTCACAGGCAGGGCTGTGTGTGTGTTTGTGTGAGTTTTGACCTGAGGCAGGTCCGACCCTTTGGGATTTGTTTGTTTTTTAGGGAGGAGAACACAGAAGGAGAACCACAACAATAATAATCTGTTCAGCATCACCAACATGCTTTATTTACAGAACTTTATTTATATTTATACACATTCAGGGAAACACCGACTCCAAATTTCAGCCACAAAACAATCATTTATACAACATCAGGACCACACTAAGTACTGCAGTAACAGTACATACTGTAAGTATTGTGATCTTGATGTAGTTGAAGTAACAAAGTTCTTATACACAAATCTGTTTTCAGCTTTTGGACTTTTTCTCTAATCTTTGATTTTTGCTGAAATATTGGATCATTTGAACATTTATTGAAATGAAACCATGTGAGAAGTTTAGAGGTAAAAATCACTATTTGGTGGAGCTGTTAACAACTCATGTGTATAGGTGTCAGAATACATCTACATTTATACACTACTGTCTGATAGTAACCTGCTAGAGTCATGCAAAGTGGAAATGCAAAAGAAAACATGCGTAACCCACTGCCCTTGCTAGCGTTATCATTACATCATTACATAATCATTACAGACAGCTAAATTAACCCAATAAACATACTGATGGCTTCTAACTGACAGTATAGTGATACCATTGCAATCACAACCTCTGCAGCTTTCTCAGCTGCCATTTGACCACTGAGCTTGAGAAGTGTCCACCATAGTGTTGACTGTTGTGAGTACACCAAAGTGTTGACTGTTGCAAGTACACAAAAGTGTTGACTGTTGTGAGTACACCATAGTGTTGACTGTTGCAAGTACACCATAGTGTTGACTGTTGCAAGTACACCATAGTGTTGACTGTTGCGAGTACACTAAAGTGTTGACTGTTGCGAGTACACTAAAGTGCTGACTGTTGCAAGTACACCATAGTGTTGACTATTGCAAGTACAACATAGTGTTGACTGTTGCAAGTACACAAAAGTGTTGACTGTTGTGAGTACATCAAAGTGTTGACTGTTGCAAGTACACCATAGTGCTGACTGTTGCAAGTACACCATAGTGTTGACTGTTGCAAGTACAACATAGTGTTGACTGTTGCAAGTACACAAAAGTGTTGACTGTTGTGAGTACACAAAAGTGTTGACTGTTGTGAGTACACCATAGTGTTGACTGTTGCAAGTACACCATAGTGCTGACTGTTGCGAGTGTTGACTGTTGCGAGTACATCATAGTGTTGACTGTTGCAAGTACACCATAGTGCTGACTGTTGCAAGTACACCATAGTGTTGACTGTTGCAAGTACACCATAGTGTTGACTGTTGCAAGTACACCATAGTGCTGACTGTTGCAAGTACACCATAGTGTTGACTGTTGCAAGTACACTATAGTGTTGACTGTTGCGAGTGTTGACTGTTGCGAGTACACCATAGTGTTGACTGTTGCGAGTACACCATAGTGTTGACTGTTGCAAGTACACCATAGTGTTGACTGTTGCAAGTACACCATAGTGTTGACTGTTGCGAGTACACCATAGTGTTGACTGTTGCAAGTACACCATAGTGTTGACTGTTGCGAGTGTTGACTGTTGCGAGTACACCATAGTGTTGACTGTTGCAAGTACACCATAGTGTTGACTGTTGCGAGTACACCATAGTGTTGACTGTTGCAAGTACACCATAGTGTTGACTGTTGCGAGTACACCATAGTGTTGACTGTTGCGAGTACACCATAGTGTTGACTGTTGCATGTACACCATAGTGTTGACTGTTGCGAGTACACCATAGTGTTGACTGTTGCAAGTACACCATAGTGTTGACTGTTGCAAGTACACCATAGTGTTGACTGTTGCGAGTGTTGACTGTTGCGAGTACACCATAGTGTTGACTGTTGCAAGTACACCATAGTGTTGACTGTTGCGAGTACACCATAGTGTTGACTGTTGCGAGTGTTGACTGTTGCAAGTACACCATAGTGTTGACTGTTGCGAGTGTTGACTGTTGCGAGTACACCATAGTGTTGACTGTTGAAAGTACACCATAGTGTTGACTGTTGCGAGTGTTGACTGTTGCGAGTACACCATAGTGTTGACTGTTGCAAGTACACCATAGTGTTGACTGTTGCGAGTACACCATAGTGTTGACTGTTGCGAGTACACCATAGTGTTGACTGTTGCATGTACACCATAGTGTTGACTGTTGCGAGTACACCATAGTGTTGACTGTTGCAAGTACACCATAGTGTTGACTGTTGCAAGTACACCATAGTGTTGACTGTTGCGAGTGTTGACTGTTGCGAGTACACCATAGTGTTGACTGTTGCAAGTACACCATAGTGTTGACTGTTGCGAGTACACCATAGTGTTGACTGTTGCGAGTGTTGACTGTTGCAAGTACACCATAGTGTTGACTGTTGCGAGTGTTGACTGTTGCGAGTACACCATAGTGTTGACTGTTGCGAGTGTTGACTGTTGCAAGTACACCATAGTGTTGACTGTTGAAAGTACACCATAGTGTTGACTGTTGCGAGTGTTGACTGTTGTGAGTACACCATTTGCACTCAAAATAGCAAGTGTAAGTACGGAAGAACACAAAGGCTGAGAAAGGAGGAGACATGTTGTGTCCAGATTCAGAGTCTTAGTTTTAATGAGAATCTTAACAACATAATTAAGTTTTAGTGTGGAGAAAAATACATACCAGACACAAGACATTTTCAAAGACATTTTCAAAGACATTTTTTTCTGCAAATTATACAAAAACTAATACAGAAGATATTAAATAAGCAACGTTTAAGCAGAAAAGACCGAATAAAACACGTAAAATTATTCCAGTAATGAAAGCTTAAATAAATATGAGAGAATTTAAGAAAATCAAGTCAAATGTAAAAGAATCTAGACCAAGGTAAAAACACAAAATCTTTAACATCATAGAAGACAGAAAAGTATTTTACTTCCTAAACCTTTCTGACGGTTCAACCTCAGAAATTGTTCCTCTGTGAGAGAAAACAGAAACGTACATAAAGAACTCGGCTCAGCGTTACAATAAATGTTGTCAGAGCAGAAACAGCATGTCGGCTTTCAGGCCCCATTAGAGGCAGAAACAAACCGTCCAATCAAACATCCTCTCCTGCTGGACGAATGGGAACCGACAGCAGCGCTCTCATGCTGTTTCCCCTGAGACGATCTCCTCCTCCTCCTCCTCCTTCTCTTCTTCTCTGATACGCGTTATTACTCTGACACCTGTGTGTAACATGTGGAACTTAATGTCTCTTCATTTGCCATTTGTTTCCTCCTAAACAAGGTGCTGGGTGCTCGGTGGGTTCGTCTGCAGGGAGCTCAGCGCCAGCTGGAGGTTTTTACAAACAGCATCATAACCCCCAAAAGGTGCAGAGTTTTACATGAGGAGAGATTTACTGTATGGTCACCACTGAGACGGGTGTGTGTTTGTGTGTGTGTGTAACCGAAGGAATAACATGAATATTCTGGATAAAAGAAAACACAGTTTCTGACCGTTGCTCTTTGAATGATGCCGTCTCGTTGTGTCCTCTTCTGACTGAAATAAAGGAAACTAACATTCACTTTGATCATTTTGTGGAAATTAAGTTAAAATATATCGAATCCAAAAAGTCTAGGCCAACCCCCCCAAACAGACTGGAGCCTCATGTCAATATTCGTCTATGAATGTGGATGTTGGCGTTATATCAGAAGCAGACCCTCACGAGAAGATCTGCTGAAATGATTGACAGCTCACAGTTTAAAGGGCCATTGCTGTGATTTTGTAAACTTTAACTTTATGTTTAGTTTGTTTCTTGTGCTGCTGAAACTAATGTTTTGTTATGTTTTGATTCATATCTTGCACTGAAGTGTTCTTCTATTCTCCTGTTTTAGCTTATTGTTCTTTTCTATTTAACTCTATTTTAATGTGTATTGTTTTTGGTGCCTCTAGGATTGTATCTGATGTTTTCCAGTTAAAAAGGGTTAATACGTGTTAGTAAGTGATGGTTAACTGAGCTACAGCTTATTTTAAAGACAGTGAAATAAAAAATAAATTTTCCTAATTCTAATTATATGTCCCTGTGATGATTGTTCATTTATTTCTGGATATATGCAAATCATTTTTACATTAAAATCCTTTTTTTCTCTTCTGGTAAAATGATTTCAAATGTCTGACGACTCATCTTGAACTCAGCAGCATTTCATAATTCAAAAATATATCCATTAAAATGTGATTTTGCACAATACTTTTACTCATTATCTTCTTTGTTAAATTCTAGTTCAGTTGAAGTGCAGTATGGGGGGTTGATGGGGTTTGGGGCGGCGGCAGCATGGACACCTTTTGGTGTAAATGACCTCAATACATTTTGTTTCATGAGTGTAAAGTTTGAGTCTGTGGCCTGAAGAAGCTGTTCTTAAAGGTGTGTTCAGCTCTTTCTAACTGAGTCTCTGTGGTGTGAACTTCATCTGCCTTATTTCACTGTTTCCTGGTTGTTTTTAGTCATGTCTGAGCTGTGTTAAATGTCCAGTATACAACACTGAAGTGCACTAAAGTGTAAAGTTATAGTAATGGTGTTACTTTCTCTTTGTTAGAGCATGTAGTCGCCCTCCCTCTGTGCGTTGCAGTCCGAGCCTCTCTGCTCTTTGTTTACATAGCTTTAACAATAGCATGCTAACGTGCTAGTTTGTCTCTGTAGCATACGCAGCGTTTCAGACCTTCATCAATGACTGTTAAACATAAACCCTGAAAGTTGTGTCTTTATCTTATTCTGGTGGTTCAACTCCTCACCTGACTGCAGTGATGCACAGGTGTGCTCCAGGACCTGATGACATCACTAGCTGTGGTGTTTACAGGTGAATCAGACTTGTTAAGATGCTCTTCAATAATTGTGAACGTTTCGGCTTTGGACTGTAGACCAAAGCTGTCAATTACATCAGTGGACGGCTGAAGGGAACATTTACTTAAGAAAATCAGCATTCGTTGAATGGAGTGAAACACAAAGGTCAGAGTGGAGTTTAAACTGAGGACAAAAATAAAATGTGAATATTTATTCCAGATTCTTTGGATCAGTAATGAATTCTCGGTGAGTGCAGATCATGAACCTCTCATCACACATTATTAAACACTCTAAAAAGTGAAACTGAATTTAATTTCCATGAGCAGATTCGTTAATTCGGTTTTTCTTTTTCTACCTTTTTCACATTTCATTTCAGGTCAAAGGTTAATGAGGACGTTCATTTTTTCTTCTTCTTCACCTGTTCCATATTACATGAAGTGATAAGTGTGCAGTCAGGTAAAACTCTGGTTAATCACAGCCTGCTGCAGACAAGACATTAAAGAAGAAAGAACGTATGGATAAAAAAACATTCGGATTCATACACTTACATTTGGAGTATTACATATATATACATATATATATATATATATATATATATATACAAGAAGATGTGCCCAAAACACATCATCTTGTGCACAAAATATGATCCTATCTAGTTCGGCATCATATGTGAAGGTGAATACTCCCGGTGTGAAACCTTTCTATTATCCCAGAAAGAAACTGGTTTGTAGTGTGGACAGAAAATCAAACACACAGTATAAAGACATAGTGTACAAAAACACACTAAAACTCCATCAAATCAAATCAAATTTTATTTATATAGCCCAAAATCACAAAATACATTTGTCTCAGAGGGCTTTACAATCTGTACAGGGAGTGACACCCTCTGTCCTTAGACCCTCGATTAGTGAGGAAAAACTTGCCCACCAAAAAACCTTTTAACAGGAAAAAAGGTGGAAGAAACCTCAGGAAGAGCCACAGAGGAGGGATCCCTCTCCCAGGACGGACAGACGTGCAATGATGTCACATGTACAGAACAAATCAACACACACATATTGTACAATGAATAATAATGAATTACAATAGATGATAAGAATAGGTTACAATGAATGATGAATTATTACAGTAGCAGCAAATCATTACATAACTATAAACTGTAATGGGGATATGGCAACAATGATGACGGTGACAACACATGCAGTAGACGCCACGCAGGACCACAGCAGCAGACAAAGTCCACAAGAACCTGCTGAACGAGAGAGCACAGAAACTCCGGGAAAGAAGTTTAATTAGTAACATGATAGATAGATGGATTAGATAGATGGATAGATAAGGAGAGAGAGAGAATGAGAGAGAGCGAGAGAGTATGTGAGTCCCCCAGCAGTCTAGTTCTATGGCAGCATAACTAAGGGATGACCTGAGCCAGCCCTAATTATAAGCTTTATCAAACAGGAAAGTCTTAAGTCTACTCTTAAAGGTGTTGATCGTGTCTGCCTCCCGAACACAGAGTGGTAGTTTATTCCACAGAAGAGGAGCTTGATAGCTGAAAGCTCTGACTCCCAATCTACTTTTAGACACTATAGGAACCACAAGGAACCCACCATCCTGGGAGCGCAATGTTCTAGTGGGGTGGTAAGGTACTATGAGCTCTTTTAAATATGATGGTGCCTGACCATGAAGAGCTTTGTAAGTTAGGAGAAGAATTTTAAATTCTATTCTAGATTTAACGGGTAGCCAGTGCAAGGAAGCCAAAATGGGAGAGATGTGATCTCTGATCTTGGTTCCTGTCAGAACACGTGCAGCAGCGTTCTGAATCAGCTGCAAACTCTTAAGAGACTTATTAGAGCAGCCTGATAGCAAAGAGTTACAATAGTCCAGCCTAGAAGTAACAAATGCATGGACTAGTTTTTCTGCATCCACTTGAGAAATGATGCGTCTGATTTTGGCAATGTTACGCAAGTGGAAGAATGCAGTCCTCGAAAGTTGTTTTATATAGTTATTAAAGGACAAGTCTTGATCAAAAACAACGCCAAGATTTTTTACGGTGGAGCTGGAGGCCAGGGTGATCCCATCTAAGGCTAAATCTCTGGAATGATAGTTTCTAAGGTGTTTGGGTCCTATTAGGAGAACTTCAGTTTTTTCTGAATTTAGCTTCAGAAAATTGTGGGTCATCCAATTTTTTATGTCCTTAATGCATGCTTGAATAATGAAATACAAATACAAATATTCTACATGTCTGCTGCTTCATTTTTAAACACAGTTCAGATTCTGGATGTTTGAAAACTTTTGGAGTTTTAAATAAAGTTCAGAGAGTTTGAAGGCAGTGTGTCTACAAGCTTTAAACACTGTGGACAAGATAACTGTCTGAATAAAAATGATGAACACACACACACACACACACACACACTATAATGACCCAGGCTCCTCCCAGCATGCACTGCTGTTGTGTTTTATGCTTATTTATGGGGGCTGATGGGAAAGGCGGGGCAGACTGACATGTTTATTGTGGCCCTTGGATCAGGAGCCACCAGGGGCCACAGGTGCAGAGTTTTACATGAGGAGAGATTTACTGTATGGTCACCACTGAGACGGGTGTGTGTTTGTGTGTGTGTGTAACAGAAGGAATAACATGAATATTCTGGATAAAAGAAAATATTTCAAACAAACACAGTTTCTGACCGTTGCTCTTTGAATGACGTCGTCTCGTTGTGTCCTCTTCTGACTGAATTAAAGGAAGTCTAGGCCAACCCTGTAACGTTATTTACATTAATCTTTTATTCCATTGTGTATTATTTATTGAGGAATTAATTTATATGCTATGAACATTTCTACTGTCTTTTGTCAGTGTCACAGCTTGTATAGAATAAATTATGGTCGATAACACACAAAAGAATTTAAAAATAAATGCGACAAATACCTCAAACATTTTCAATGCATTTATACACAACACACATGCAACATGCATGTTCAGCAGTGTGTGACACTTTCTTCAGACCACCTTCTTACTTCCATGTTGAATTATTCTCGAGTGAGAGCTGCTGTAGCTCAAACAGAAACAGCAGACATCTCAGCTGCTTAACTGACAGGTTAAAGGTTCAAAACATGTCAGAATATGCCTGAAGAAACCTGCAAAAAACAAAATAAATAATCTAAAAAACACGACATGTTCAAACACTTAAAAACACAAACCTATAAACTTTCTCCTCACATTAGATGTCTGAATCTGTTGGAGAGTTTTTCTTCCAGCTGCAGTTTGCATTCACAGTCAGAGGGAAATATCAGGTGACCGACAGCATCAGACACACTGTAAAACAACATCGCCTGCTGATGTATTTATGCAGGTGTAGTTATGGTTTGCCTCACACTGACACAGCACTCAGCTTACAGTACAGATGGATCCTCTGCAGGAAAAGAAGAAGAAATATTTTACTGCTGTTTTATAGCGGAGAGTCCTGCAGGAGTACTCAGGAGGAGGTCAAGATTCACCATGTTGTAAGTTATTACAGGAACAAACTGAGAGTCATCGGAAATTTAAACTCAATTCACAAACAGGAACTAAACTGCAATTTCAAGTGAAAATATTCATTCGAAGAAAAAAAAAAATATATATAAAGAAATAATAAGACATTGTGAATTAAATGTGATATTAGATGTGATTACTTTTGTACTTCTTTTCATATCTGTACACCAGGATATCTGAGCGAGAGCTGCCCGTGTTTGGCTTTGTAAAAACGACGTGAAGATGATCAGTTTAAAGTTGAAGAAAAAGCAACTTATATTTATATAGAAACACATATCTGATACATGTCATATACTATTTGATAAAGTTTGATAAAGTTTATAAAGATTGGAGATGTTTAGCTACAATAAACTAATATTTATAATATTTGTTTTATTTATTTACAATACTTCCGTAAATCAAATCATTTAATAATATGAAGTTAATAAACAAGAGATATTTATGAAACTTTGTAATTGGCTACAAAGTACAATTAATATGTTTTTCCCAATTTGATTTCTCAACAAAGATATCTAAGAAACCAGAAAGCCTTTCCATCTGGTGACGCTCGAAGGCGAAGTTAGAAATAAAAACTAAACTCTATAAACTTTAAATATATTGATTCAAGCCTTCAGGTCTTATGTCTGTCCTTATTATCGTCAGGAAGGTTTTTTAATATATTATGTATTATGTATTTAAACATAAATGTGTTTATGTTTCATTTATTGTTTTGTACCTGATGTAATCTATCTATCTATCTATCTATCTATCTATCTATCTATCTATCTATCTATCTATCTATCTATCTATCTATCTATCTAATGTGTACTATTTTTTTAAATAAAGTTTTGTTTAAAAAAAGGAAATAAATTCTGTTTCAAAGTAAAGGTTGTACTCTCTTATGCTTTTATTTTCTCACATTTCTGTTGTACCTTCCTCTTCCTCCTTCTTCTTCTTCTCTCCATCCTCACATTTCAATTTTTCCTCTCCCTCATTTCATCTTCTTTTCTCTTCCTCCTTCTTATCTTCCTTTTCCTCACCAACCCCTCATCTCTTCTTCTCATACATGTTTTGAATATCTATTTTTTCTTTAAATCCATCTTGTTTTGCCTTTCTCATTTCATTTTCCTCTCCATCATCCCATCCCTTCCCTGTATATTTCTTCTTCCTCCTCTTCTTCTCTCTCCATCTTTTCCTCTCTCACATTTTATTTAAGCATTTTTTCACAGACCCGTGTTATTTGCTTCTTCAGATTTTTCTTTACTAATCCCTCCTTTCCTCTTTCTCCCAGTTGCTCTACCTCTTCCTCCTCCTTTTCTATTCTGCTTTTTATTTTTTCCACATTTCTCTGTATTTCCTACCTTCCTCTCATCCCCCCGCCTTTCTCTCGATTCTCACATTTATATTTTCCCCTCCCTCCCTCCCTCCCTCGCTCTTCACAAACACGCCTGTAACCATGCCCTTTCCCTCTTCAAACTAATTACCTCGGCTACCTTGTACCCGCCGCCCCGTGGGACTCCAACAACTGTCAGACCAGTATTATTTTTGAAATTTAAACAATCATCTTACGTGTGCTGCTGCTAAGATCCTGGCCTTTTCGGCAGCTTCGACCTTCAGTAATTAATACCCCAGGGCCCATTATTGGCAAAGCCTTTATCCTCTGGGCCAAGAAGCCTCTAACCCGCTAATTACGGCCAAGCAGCTAATCTTCCAGCCGGCTGATTGACAGCTACACCTATTCTACTAATTGCCTGTTGCAGACAACACCTGGTGAACCGCAGCGCCGGGGGAGAGTGCTGGGCTCCGACAACGCCTATGGGTCCTGAGGGAGGCCAAACAAGTGAGTGTGAGAGTGTGTGTGAGAGGTTTGTATTGTCTTTATGTGCAGAAGAGTTGTGTGTGTGTGTTTATTATTGTGCGTACTGCAAAGTGTGTATGAGAGCAACATGTTTCTTATTGAACATATGAAACAGTAAAACACAACAAGCTGATGTGAAAATATTGAAGGCAAATGTTTCCTCGTCAAACTCCATTATCGTGTCTATGTGGACACCTGAGAGTCAATAAGTGTCTCATTGTCTCTACGTGGACACCTATAAGTCCACTGTTGTCTCTGTGTAGACATCTAGGAATCCATTATAGTCTATATGTGGACACCTGTGGACACCTATGAATCACTTATCGACCATATGTGGATACCTGAGAGTCATTGTCTCTATGTAGACACCTATGAATCCATTGTCTCTATGTAGACACCTGAGAGTCAATAAGTGTCTCATTGTCTCCGTGTGGACATGTGAGAGTCAATAACATACTTTCATTTCATCTTTGTGGACAACAGACCTGGGAGTCCATTCAACTAAATGTCACTACAACAAGAGTTAAATATAAAGTTCAGTTGTTTTGAATAAAAATATATTTTCACATGTGTGTTAAAGGTCCTTCTGTTATCTGGAGCCCAACAGAGAAGCAGTATTTAGCATTTTGTTTTAGCTAATTTTAAAGGAAAGGTCACCCGTTAGCTGCTGCTCGGTTGTACTACAGCGCGCAGTAACGGCCGTGTTGGTGAGCTGGGGTTTGGAGAATAAGTCGGACTGATATCTGAGCATCTGACAGCAGCAGACAGAGAAGGGAAGCGATGTCTGAAGGCAGCCGAGAGGTTTGGGACTCGCTGTCAGTCTGCCTCCGTCAGACGGCTGGCGAGGGGAAAAGGCCAGAGCTCTGAGGCTCAGCGTGGCGCCGCAGGCGTGAGGATGATGCCGCCCATCCGCCATGCTGAGAGGTCGCCTCACAGTCCAAAGGGACGCCCGGCGCCACCGTGTTGTGCAAATGTAACCCGTCACCCCCACGGCTCCTGACCTGAGACTGGCAGCGCCCAGCGAGCAGGCAGATCGATTGATCTAAATAACATTATGATGTGATTACCATAACGGCCTGTGGAGGCCGACCACACAGCAGGCGGCGGCACGGCAGAGCGCCGCCACGGATCAGAGCGTCACAAAATCCATCTGGAGTGAAGCTCAACTGCAGCCAAATGTGTTCATGCAGATTACAATACAGCATGAGAGGAAGCAGATTAAATCTAATACCAAAAAGTTGTTGTCATTTCCAAAAGTGTAAAATAGACGATCAACAAATATTCAGTCTGCAGGTTAAAAATGTCCTTGTGAGACCCGTCAAAGTAATTTAGTGTAGATTACGGGTGAATGTGAGTCTTCTTTGGGAGCACTGCCCCATTTAAAAAGAAGCATGTAAATAGTAAATTATGTTTTATTTTAGGGTCCAAATGATTTACGTAAAACTGAAGAAGTTTCCTTTAAAGAAGCAAATAAGAATGAAAAATATCCAAATCCAAAAAGAGAGAAATAATAAAGACAAATCTATTTTCCCTGCGACTGATACCAAATCACACGGTTAGAAATCCGTAATTGATCCGTAAAGTAAATTAATAACTCTGTAAATTGGGATTATGTAGAAGTGAGATGACTTTAACATCTTAACAGTCATTAAATGAAACTGAAATGCTGAATTAAACATTATAACTATAAAACATCTATCTGTATAACTATCTGCATGTGATCCACCTCTTAGATTTAGACACCTAGCCTTAGCTAGGTTAGCTGTAGCTAACACGGAGCTGCTTAGGTTTGAGTCTTCCTTAACGTACATCATAGTACACAAAAGCATTTAAAGGACTGGTTCACTATTTTTCCAGCGTGTCTTAAACCAACAGTCAGTAAATGAACAGTGAACATGTGATTCTTGCTGATTATGTGTTTATATATAACAGAGCTAACATGTGCAGCGTATGTTAGCTCTGTTATATATATATATATATGAATGATATAAATGAATTGATTATTTCTCAATAAATCGATTAGTTTGTGTTTCCTAAAGATGACGTCCTCTAAGATATTCACACGGAGGACTAAAGAAAATATTCACATTTAAGAAGCTGGAACCAGATAAAAAAAATGACTCAAACCAATTCATCTATTATCAAAATAGTACGATTACTTTAATATTGACAACAAATCGATTAACTGTTGCAGCTCTAACACAGTTGTTCATGGTCTCATAGTGTGTGTGACAATATGAACTGGTGTGAATGTGTGTGTGTTTGTGTTCTGCAGAGTCGGCGGCGGCTCATTTATCACTGTGGTTGAACACAGATGATTAATCTGCTGTTGGAGACTCACAGCTGTGAGCAGAGACCCAGGGGGCGCTGTGGAGCTGTGTGTGTGTGTGTGTGTGTGTGTAAATATATACTCTATGTGCAGTGTGTGTTTTATTTTAATTGAACAAACACTATAAATAACAAAGAAAGTATTGATTTACATAGATATCCATTATCATAACTGGTCGTATCAGGGATCTATTACAGCAATTAATTTATGAAGTTACTAAAATAAAGTTTTATCACATAAAATGT
This sequence comes from Pampus argenteus, assembly GCA_036937835.1. Lineage (NCBI taxonomy): Eukaryota > Metazoa > Chordata > Actinopteri > Scombriformes > Stromateidae > Pampus > Pampus argenteus. The sequence continues at coordinate 25,831,450 of CM072861.1, read as the reverse complement.
TTTCATGAATTCACAGAATCATAGTAACATGTCGACAGCTATCTTTCTCCGGTGTTGAAATCTGCTTCAAGAAACTAAATGTCAGGAAGCTGCTGCTGAAACGGAAACAATATAATAATATGCTGTTATAATAATAATGGTTATAATATGCTGTTTCTTCTTTGTTGGTTTTCTGCCCGGTAGGAGGATAAATACCCGTTGGGTGTTTTAATGTGGATGTAGTTTTAGATACATGGTCACATGGTCTGTCCACACTGCTATCAGCTGACTCTTTGTCTACTTGTCAGAGGTGGGGTTAACCCCCACCCTCAGACCCTGTTAGCCTTAGCAACAACGGGTTAGCCTCCTGTAACGGAGCGTAAAGCTTCACTTAAGGTGGACTGACGTTTAAGGTGGATCCGCTATTCTTATTGTAGAAACAATCTGAGCAGAACAAATAAATGTCAGTTATTTATATGTATATATTATACTTTAATAATGTATGTTAATATAATGTCTTACATTGACTTCATATATTGTTGAATTTCAAGTTGAACAAAGCTGTTCCTGTTCAGGGACTCAAACGATACTCAACTCTCAACATTTCATGAACCTAATTGAGAAAACAGCTGCTTCTTTTCTGCTATGTGTGTTTTTTCTGATGAGAGAATATTTGTTGGTTTTTTCTTATGATGACGTGTGCATGTATTTCCGTATGATGTGTGTATAAATGTCCTCCTGAGTCTCTCTGTGTTGACATTTTTCCAGGAGTTTCTGTTTTTATGATCCATCTCCTCCTCGCCCTCAGCACGCACGCCGGGCCTTCTGGGTAACAGCAGCAGGGCGAACGTCCTCGGCTGTAAAGGAAACGAATAAATGGAGCAGAAAAGTATCGGGGGGCGGTGTGGGGTACTGCTTCCTGTCTCTGACCCTGGTCCAGTTTCATGTTCTGTTAAATGACACTCGAAGCTTCCTCTGTGTGTTCAGCTTGTTTCTGTTTGTTGTGTTGTCGACCTTTTGTGGGGAAACGTCTTCATTGTGGTTGTTTGAAGGAAACTCTGCCGAGGCGTTCGGGGGAACCACGTTTTTATACGTTCTGGCAGTTTTCCATGTTTGAATCGACCCACCAAAGTCACTTTCAGCCATGTTAGTGGCATCCAGATAACTACCAGCTGCTTTCAACAGCAGTTTGTTAAAACGCCTTCTGGAGATGTTCAGATATCGACTAGTAAATATCTTTGAGACAGATGGATGCTTTATTGGCTCTGTGTACATATACTGTATATTACATTTATACATATATTGTACATATATTCAACATGGCGGCTGCGTTTCTCATATTACAGCCGAACAGTAACTGAAATATCTTTAACATTTGATGCAATGAAGAAACCGAATCCTTGTTTGTCAGGTCATGTGCAGGTCCGACTTTTTAAAGTTTTAGCCTCTGAACTGCGTCTCAGTTTGTTTTAGAGTTGATTTTAAAGCTGTGTGACGGGTCGGGACCAGCCTGCATCCTTCCTGACCCCCCACCCCCCCCCCCCCCCCCCCCCCCCCCCCCCCTCAGGTCCTCGGCTGCTGGTCTGGTCTTTTTTAACTATGCCACAAAATGATGGATTTTTCTACTGAGATGATCAGAAAGTTCAAAAACAGCTGAAACACATGTACACCATTTTATCAGCTCTGTTTAATGAGCATTTATTGTTTTGTTTGTTTGTTATTGATTATTATTTGACCTGTTTTCTGATCTATGTATGAAATGTGATATAAAATGAAGTTATTATAAAGCATAAAAAAGCATTTATAATGTGTATATGTGTAAAATATATGTGTTACTGGAAGATGGATGCACGTTTTGTAAAATAAGTCTGACTTGACTAACAACAGCACGAGACACAAAGTGAGGCTTCGTACATCAGGACACAATGTAAACACAAACATTTCATATTTAAGTTTGTTTCTCTTCTCTCACCTGATCAGATGTCGCTGTGATCAGACTCGATAGAAGATATGAAGCTGCTTGATTATTCAATGCGATCAAATGGAGAAGCTGCAGCCGCAGGGTCAAACACATGCAGACATTAGCATGTTGGGATACTCTTTAAACACGGATGGTGAGCAGCAAGGTGAACACGTAATATAATTGTGTCTGTGAATCTAATTAGATACGTATCACAGTCTGATATCAGCTAATGAAGGCGGCGCTCAGTCGGATGATGAATGGGACGCGTCGCATTAAAACATGATAAATCGGCCTCTCCGGACATCAAAAACACACCGACTGGAGAGCCGTCCGAGAGTTAAATGAGACCTGAGCGTCTCCGTCCGTGGGTGGGGGTGAGGAAGGGTGGGGTGAGGCATCATGGGAATCTGTGTGTGGAAATCACAGAGGCCAAAAAGCACACAGAGCTGAAATGTCAGGCCCCTGAAGAGGGGCCCCGAGTGACAGAGCGCTGAATAAAACACAGAAGAAGAAGAAGAGCAGCTCAGCCTCCTTTCATATAGAGACTGACTCCAACCAGCAATATTATAGAAATAACTATAATATAAGATTGATTCAATGTTTGTTGTTGAATATTTCATATGTTCTGTGCAGTTATTACTTTATGAACCCCATCAGGGCTGCACAGTGTCACACTTATGATCACATATGCTAATAATGTGTAATGAACAGGATGTTTGCATGAGGCTGAGACACGAGAGACGGTACGAACATGAACGTAAATACGACATCTTTGACTTCCAGCAGTCAACTCTCACCCACAGCCGACTTTACAGAGCTTGTTATGATAATAGTGAACAGTTCACTATTATCATAGAGTTTAAGTATTTTAAAATAGTTTAGGTTTAGTTTCTCTGAAATTGAATTTGACTCTAACAAGCTGTACAGGTCCTGAATACGTACCTCTATTCTTTATTGTAGGGATGGTGAATGTGCACATTTCTTATTTATCTCACTGTGAATCACACTGAAGGATTTTCTACACATTGAACATCATCAGCAGATCCTTTCATGGCTGTTAAATTTGGGTTTTACCGGCTATAAATATGTTTTATGACCAATAAGCATGTGTTTAATCATAATCGTAAACCTATTGATCAATAAAGTTATGATTTAAGATGATTTAATGATGTTCTTTTACATACATAACAGTAAACTGAATATCTAATATATAAGACATTAAACCACTGACTTTGAGGAATTATTACAGGCAAAGTGATTAATCAGCAGATTAATCAATAATGTGTTGTTCCTACACAAACAACAGAGGAAAAGTCTAAATGTTATTTTATGTTTGTTCAGGGTTGACCTGTACGAAATGATTTTCATGACTTTATAAGGACGTTCTTGTTTTTTCAATAACAGAATGTAGTTTTTAATTGAATTCAGTAAAATAGCTAAAAGTTAGTACAAGTGACAAAAACATGTTTTACTTCATCAGCGCCATGCAGCCACAGTTAATAACACAGTAATAACTACACAACAAGTTCATTTACTTCATATGTATAATCAGTGCATTGCTTATAATGTTTCAGGTATCCAAACTGCAATCACAAGCTTAGTGATTATATTTCTATTGCAAAAATGATTGAATGAATGATATACGTGTGTTTAGCCTAGCTTAGCACAAACACTGGAAGCAGGGGGAAACTGTTAGCCTCGCTCCACCAAAGAACAAAAACTCAGATCAAACGATTCAGTTTTATGGAAAAAGGAATAATTGGTAGTTTTCCATCCTGAAACACGCGTATGTCTTAGAGTTAGCTTTATTAATGAGCTGTAAGGGACATGTTTACTGTTTCAAATGTTACAAACACTGATGTGTGTTCAGCAGACAGTGAAGTTTCATATTCAGATTTATGTGATGACATGAAGAATAAATAAAACAGGAATCGTCTGTGTTTCTGTCTCCCTGCTCATCGACTGGCAGGCTCGCAGCCTAATGACACAGAGCGACACTTAATGCTCCCACCAAGACAGTGATTATCACCTCTGTAATCCTGCAGTTCATTAGTCTCCCCCCTTCTTAATAATTAAGTTGGAGAAGTGCCGGGCTCCGGGGATCTTCCTCCTCCTCCTCCTCCTCACTAATGCACACATTAACAGTCAGTCCTCCTTTAAAGGTGATCAGGATGTGGTCTGTTCCCGAGGACCATTTTAGGTGAAGGGGGGGCTTGTTGGTTTTACAGGTGTATCGATCAGGTCGAGGTTAACGAGCAGACGGGTTGTTTGCTTAATTGAACTTCATGTTGCTGAAGGGTAATCGTGTTTAAAACAGTCCAGATGTTTACAGAGAAACATCGACACTGGTGACGTCTGTTAATATGTGACTTTACTGCAGATATTTAACAGAAGAGGTAAACGTGTCAGACTCCGTACAGACTGAATATATGACTCCACGCTAAGCTGCTGGATGGTCAGTAAATCTGTTTCGTCTCATTTTCTGTTTCTACATGTTAGATACAGAAGTTGCAGCATGTCTGAGTAAAGTCAGCTAAACTGCTGTGATAGAAACTGAACTTCTTGTACTCATATCTCTGTGTAACACTGGCTTTCTCTGTTTCTGTCGATGTTGGGACGGTGCATCTTCTTTTAAAGAACGCTGGACTGCTTTCATGCTTTCTGTTGTTGTTTATTTCCACATCCAGATGCAACATCATCATCGTGTGGAGTCGTGTTTGTGTCCAATATTCACTCTCTGTTAGCTGTTTCTGCTCTCCACCAACTCCTGAGAGAAACATCTGAATGCTCCACGATGTTCACCAGCTGGTCTACAGTCAGCTGTTTGGTGCTGAGCAGGTCGTGTTCAGTGTTCACAGCTATGAGAGCTGAACCTGAACCAGAACAGGCTCCGTAAAGACGAGGAGCTGCAGTGTCTGATAATCTCTGTAGGTTTGTCACTATGAGACTTCACTCTGTCGTTTGAGTCGTTGTTATTATAATTTAATTGTATAAAAATGAAAATGAGCAGTAATTTATGTATTTATTGATTGTGGATGTTTTTGTGAATGCAGCTCGTGGTGACGGTGAAGACAGAGGGAGTCGGAGGAAGAGGAAGAGGAAGAGGAAGAGGACGGTTTCCCTCGGTGAGGTTCATGTCTGGACCTCCAAGCGGTGCTGAAATACAGGAGCACACACACACACACACGCACACACACTCCCAGTGAAATCTGTAAACATTATGAGAGAGCCGGACTCTGTTTCTGCCTCTGAGGACTCACTGCTCTCATGCATAATGCAGACGCAGAGTTTGACCGCTGGCCTGCAGCTGATTGGCCGTCTCGGGGTCGGGGTGGGGGCGTGGAGGAGGAGGGAGGGGGGGTGAGGCGTCCATCTCCAGCAGCCTGGATGACTGACTGACTGCTCGGACCTCCCCGCAGACCACCACACACACACACACACACACAGGCATGCAGGTGGACCGTGCTGCTGCAGGATTATTTGACCACATCGACTCTGTTTCACTTTCTTTGTCTTTGTTTTCCACACAAGGAAGAAAATGAAGATATGATATGTTTGTTTTTCTTATACATCAGATGACCCAGACAGCGCCCCCTATAGGCTGCAGAGTTCAGCTGAAATATAAAGTTTGTCTAGTAAACAAAATCTATTTATTATTATTATTATTGTTTTCATAGCACAGTTAAATCGTCAAGATAAAAACAAAAACACTTTTATTTTCTAGTATTTTCTGAAGCTTTCTGCTGCATCTCATGGTCTTCCAGAAGAAGTCCAGTAAATCTAATCTCACATATTCCTTTAAGATTATACTTAAATATTTAACATTACTACGTTTATTTGTGCTCATTTATTGTATTATATTCACAATACTCGTGGATACACAAAGTATGAGTAGGCTGAGAGTTGTGCATGAATATGAGTAACTTACTGGGTAATAATGAGGGGCTATAATGCAGGTGGCTGTCTATTATCAAGTATATTAAGCTATAACAGTGAATTTGTTAATGTACTGTCTACATTTGAAGGACACTGTAAGTTCATTTCTTCACTCACTTCATGGTTTGGAGGGATTCAGCGTTGTCTATCCAAACCTTCATTTCCCCGTTTGACTCCTTTTTATCTTTTCTTCCTTCACTTTGCTTTGAAAACGAGTGCTGAGGTTCAGAGGCCAATTCTGACATTTCTTTTTCCTTTTTTCCATTTTTAATGGAGATGTGTGGTCATGATTTATTCAAATGACAAACCTCTCCTTTCTCTCTTTTTCTTTCCTGAGGTATTAGTCACTGGGTGCTAATGTCAGATTACTTTACTAGCCATTCTGCTCTTGATAAATGACTGAGACAGGCAGTAAAAAATAGATCAAAACCACTGGGATGAGAGAAGGAGGGGAGGAGGAAGGCGCAGAGAGGCCGTTAAATCATTTCCCTCTGCCGCCCGACAGCCCTCGGAAAATGCCACCCATTATTCGTATGCCGTGGCTAATCAAAGCTTCCAGAGTGATTAGAAAGAGGAGACGCAGCAGCGGCGGCTCCTTCTTCCTCCTGCCTTAACAAGCCATTATCAGCCGTGCCACGCCGCCTTACTGGGTGAAATATGGAGCACTTCACCACGCTCGCTATATCACAGGGCAGAGCGCAGGGCGGCAAATTGTGTTATTAGCCCTTAAATATGTAATTAAGGAATTTTCTGAAGGAGCTGAGTACAAAGAGCCACTTTAGACAAGCGACAGCGAGAGCAGGACCTGAGCGTAAGAGCAGAAGGCCACAGAACGACATGAGAAAACCAAGGGTCCGAGGACAGAGGGGTCAGAGGGTGAGGGTCCGAGGACAGAGGGGTCAGAGGATGAGGGTCCGAGGACAGAGGGTGTCAGGGGATGATGGTCCGAGGACAGAAGGGTCAGAGGGTGAGGGTCTGAGGACAGAGGGGTCAGAGGGTGAGGGTCCGAGGACAGAAGGGTCAGGGGATGATGGTCCGAGGACAGAGGGGTCAGGGGATGAGGGTCCGAGGACAGAGGGGTCAAGGGATGAGGGTCCGAGGACAGAGGGTGTCAGAGGATGAGGGTCCGAGGACAGAGGGGTCAGAGGATGAGAGTCCGAGGACAGAGGGGTCAGGGAATGAGAGTCCGAGGACAGAGGGTGTCAGAGGATGAGGGTCCGAGGACAGAGGGGTCAGGGGATGAGGGTCCGAGGACAGAGGGTGTCGGGGGATGAGAGTCCGAGGACAGAGGTTGTTGGGGGATGAGGGTCCGAGGACAGCCTCACAGATAAATGTGATTTGTGATTTTGGGCTATATAAATTTTATTTTATTTTATTTTATTTTATTTTATTTTATTTTATTTTATTTTATTTGCAGTTATGTATCATGTATGTTTATGGATTTTTAACTGTAATTTAAAGTCAAGAAATGATAAATAATAGAAAACAGAAATTTACAATAAAAATATGTAAAATATATTCTAAACAAGTTCCCTGAATTAAACAACCACATAGTGGTTAAATAGTGATGATGATGATGGAAGTTAGGCAACCTTTGTTGTCATGGCAACAGTAAACACCACAACAATTGTAGTTACATGTTTTCTTTAAAAACAAAAACAGCTCGTGGTTGGAAACAGGAAGTCTCCTCTTTGTCTTCTTCTATGGACGTCAGGTCATAATTACTGACGTTAGAAACCATACAGGCTCAGCGTCTGTTAGTTTAAATACACCGTTACTAATGTGTTCCTATGCTCTAAATTCTATGATGGGATGTCACTATATAGTGGTAACTATAGTAACAGCATCAGACCAGGTCATTTATTTGTTTTTGAGTAACATTTTAAAGGACAAAGGAAGTTTTATATACTGAATGTGGAAATGTTCATAGTATGAACAATATATGTAATATGCAGATGCACAAATAATAATAATGATAAATACAGAATTGCATGTTGGATGTGGCGGATAACAGCTGACATAGCACGCTACTTTAATGCAGGTTTGTTTTCATGAGAATGATAATGAAGATACTCATGGTTGGTGGGGCTCATTAAAAAGTAAAGAGTGCATCCTCTGGAGAGCTGGAACGACTTCAGGACGTCGTCACTTCTCTTTTTTTAAAGATTAAAATAACTTGTTCTGAATCAAACGTCATAAAATATGACTTTGATTACAGAACGTACATTAGACACAGTTGATGTACTTTAGCTTTCAAGCATGAGATGGTTGTGTGAGACCATATTCTGTATCTTTTGTTTTTCTTCTCTTGTTTTAGAACAAAACACCTGAATTATTTATTCTGGGTCGAGCAGACCTCTGTGCTGCAGCGACACTAACCTGAAAATATCTAAGTGAAGAATAGTGTCTGTTAGTGCACCAGAGTGTGAAGAAAATAATCTTTCATCTCAAGAAGACTCGGGACCATTTGTTTGGACATGCATTGTTGTTTTTTGCATAAGTACTTTCTGATTGCTGCACGTTATAGTTATAGAGTTTATATTCTGCATGTTGGCATCTTCTTAATTGCACTCAAATACGTCGTATTCATTAGAAGAATCTGCTTCAAATTGTCCTCTTGTCCTTTCTGCAGAGATCACACAGATTCAACTCCAGAAATGTGTTGAGATACAGATTTGCAAGATTAAGGAATAAATTTATGTGTCTCGATTATCCACTCAAATATCTTAGAAACGACAGACGTGTAAATCTCTGATGACGCATTTTCCCACCAGCATTTGAATGCAGCAGACAGGTGAAACAGCTGGGTGGGTGGAGCCTAGAAACACCTGGCACCTGTTGTGTTGACATGACAGTTTGAAAACAGTTTACATTATGCTGACATTCACCTGGTGCAGGTAAGGTGTGTGTGTGTGTGTGTGTGTGAGAGTGTGAGATATATATATACTATATATATATATATATATATATATACTATATATACTGTATATGTATGTATATATATGTATATATTTAAGCTGGTATTTAAGTATATTTAACATATACAGTCTTTCACATTAAATAGAGGTTGATATTAGATGTTTTAATATATTTTTTTTCTTTAAAACAATATAATATTGCCAAAAATTAGGAAGTGAAATCAATCAGTTGGACATTAAACTGATGTATGGTTGCAATAACATCAGTGAAATAAAAGCCAGTAAGAAAGTCTGATCTGATGTGAGCAGCGTTACAGAGAAGGTGGAGGCCAGGAGGGCGGTGGAGGCCGGGAGGGCGGTGGAGGCCGGGAGGGCGGTGGAGGCCGGGAGGGCGGTGGAGGCCGGGAGGGCGGTGGGACTGTTGACTGTAGAGGATCTAATCAATCAACACTGGAGCAGGAGACTCTGACTGGAAGTCACCAGTCACAGTCGGACAGTACGGAGCATGGAGGGCTTCTGGTTCACAGTAGTTTTAAAGGACGTCCAAACCTTCTCCATGTGGACCCTGAAGGACCGGATCGTCCTGACGGCGTGCAGCCATGGCCTCCCCAGTAGGGATCTCTGCAGTTGGACCTTTCTGAAGTCGTTTTCTGGTATTTATTTTCATGACAAACTGTCTTGTAGTTATTGAGAAACAGACATCACCCTCCACAAACGACAGTGCTGATGTGACTGACAATCCAGACTTTAAAAATACATCATAGTTAACCCTGACACACAGCTTCTGCAGTGGAGAGTGTATCCTGGTCATTAATGTTCATTTGAGGTGAAAACCTCCATATTACAGCATTAATGTGGCCTTGAACAGTCTTGTTATCAAACCTCAGAGAAGGAAAATGTGCCGGGTCATTATCATGGACAACCACCTCTCAGAGATGAGAGAGTCGGCTCTCAGTTTCCCCTCGATGGCAATTAGATGAGTGTGATGGGATGAACTTCACTGTTTTAGCCACGAGCAAAAACTCTGCTGTCAGGCTGCTGCTGACAACCAGAGCGGAGAGGAATCAAATAAATCTGCAGCTCGGCTCCACATAATCCACTGAAGGAAGGAGCCTTTACTGCAGTACAAGTATCAGTACTACAGCAGGAAAATACCTGATATACTGCATATTATTCCTTTAAAACTATTAAAGACACACCATCGTAGTTTAGAAGTACCGACGACTCACCGGAGCGCAAAATGTGGATTCATCCACTGCTGGAAATAGTCCCCAACAAAAACGCAAAGAAAGAAAGAAAAGAATAAAAAGGAGGATGGATATGAAGATAAAACCGACATGGTGTCAGTGATTGTTACTGAAACAGGTAAACAGGTAAACAGGTATACAGGTATACAGGTAAACAGGTAAACAGGCATCATGTATGTTTCAGTATTCCTGAAATCCTGGTTATAGCCCTGAATGTTGTAGTTGCAGGATTTTTTAACCTTGCTTTGTCAACCATGCTGTCTACAGTCTGTCTTCTAGTCCATACGACTTGAACGCACGTTAAAGCTGGAATATTAGCGAGGATGTGACCTCATGTATCAGCGCCTCTAAACTGAAGGACACGGCTGGAGGAGATGGACTGGTGGACTTTAGGTTTCCTCACCGGCCTGAAGAGACTCTCTGAGGCTGCAAAAACCGCCAGTAAGTGGTTTATTATTTACCTCTCAGCTGCCAAATAAACAGTCCTGAGCCAGAAAGTTTCCATTTCACGTCTGTCTGTGTGTTAATAGTGAAAAACTGTCCTGCATCCGTCTCGTTCCTGCAGGTTTGTGTGGCTGCAGAGATGATTAATATCGATGATTAATGATACATGATGTCACTGATCTGAAATAATTGGGGGTATTTCTTTTTTCAGATTAAAATATTAAAACTGTCTCTACAGCAACGTGGATCCATTATGTTTAAGGTGTTACACAGTCAGTGAGCCTTTATGTTGAAGGATCAGCACCTCACACTTTTACAGCTCGTGTTTGAGGGTACAAAATGTAGGAAGCTATCGTAGCGTTTTCGCTGTGCTGCTAACATCCAGTTTTATTTTGAAGGTCAGAGAGTTTCCCCTCTTTTTATTTAATGAAATGCAGTGGTGGAAAGTAATTACACTACAGTACTGTACTTACAATTATGAGGTACTTGTCCAGTTCCTGTCTGAATCTGAAGGTACTCGCTCAGCCTCGCTGCCTCCGCTGCTGCTCGTCGCCTCGTATCCGGCTCTCTGACGGGCCTGTTTACTGTTTACTGTTTACTGTTTACAACAGGCTGTTGTTGCTTGACAGGAAGTTGTGTGTTAACTGTTGTTGTGTGTGCTTTTACCGGGTCTTGTCTGGTGGGGGGGGATCAGGGAGGGATTTATTTTTAAATTCTTGCGGGTTTTTTGCCTTTTCCACAACTCTACCGACTCCAGACTGATGAGACAAGTGATGCAGAACAAGTAAAAATAGAACCAGGAACATATTCATCACTATAACTAATATTTCTGTTATTTATATTCATCTACTTTGATGATTGTTTTTTGGATTATTATTTTGGATTGTTTCACACCTGTTTAGTTCTTTTTAGTGTTTTCTGTCTTTTATTATTTTAAATATTGTTTTATATGGAGCTACTGACTTCTTATTTTTACTTTGGGTAAAAGTATAAAAATGAAACAGTCATAAAACATGCAGCACACCTCTGGAAACAGAGTCAGATATTGTAGTTTCACCTAAAATGAGCAGAATTGATTGGAGCCTGCGAGCAGCGGCAGCGTCCTTGATGTCTTCAGAGGGCGGCAGACTGACTGCAGGCTCACATTAGTGTTGTGTTTTATTTTGTTTCTCCTCCTCAGTTATTGATTAGCAGCCGAAAACTTGACTGTTGCTGACAAACGGATGATTCCCACCAGACCGAGGGGAGTTTTCAGGAAACAACCTTGGAGATGACGGAGTGAAGCATCGCCCTCCGATGCTTATTTATTTACCACATCACTTCCAGCTCACGCACCAGTCTTCTTCTTCCTCTTCTTCTTCTTTACAAAAAAACGTCTCTCAGGGAAAATAAAAGCTTCAAACTGACAGACAGGGATGATGGATCGACACAAGCTGATTTCATCACATTAATCAGTCGATCACATGTTGTCCTGAAATCTGATAAAAACTCACTTTTCTGTTTGAGGTTTGCATGATTCTGCTGGAAACCGATCTGTCGTCTGTCCCGACCTTTGACCTTTAACTCTGAACGCTGTGCCTCTGTTTTTCAAAGAAAACTGCACCTAATCTGATTCTTCAGGAGCGTCTTTAATCTTTTTGTTTCTGTGTTTTTGACTCTTATCTGGAGCCTTTCCTCTTCATGCCCGGCTCATCTGCTTCCACAGTCACAGCTCAACAAACGAAACAGCCGAACAAAGAGGGAGAAATGTAGCCGGAATAATAAAATAAATTAATACATAAATATTGCTCACAAGGCAGAAATCACTTTCTCAGGAACATTATTCTTTGCTGTCATAATTTTAATTGATGTTTTTTAATATATATAATTTAATATATTTGTTTCATGCAGTATATATACATATATATATATATATATATATATATATATATATATATATATATATATATTCTGTCTGACATAGTGACCAAACCATGTAACTGCATCTTCTCGTCCGTCACGTGATGCACACTGGTCCAAAAAGCATTTTTCACCACACACAATCATTGGAAAAGGAGCGATCATAAAACGTGTTTCTTTATCAGAGTTTGATCCAATCAAATTTTAGAGAGTCTAGAAGAGATTCAATTCTTTAATTTCATTTAAGTGAATGAGGATCCAACAGGAAGTCTGCTGGCTACAGAGCATGCTCAGTAGCATCAACACTGATCTGAGCAGCAACGTGTGAAACATTTCCGACAGATATTTGTACTTTATTTATGTTTCGTTATTTACTGCAAAGATAATTAGTTTGGAAAATGATTTTGTTTTGTGTTGCACTTGTGAAACTCTTTAATAATGTAAACAGGAAGTCGTCTAATTGGATCTGGCACATTCGCCGCGTGATGGATTTCATGACGAACCAAAAAACAAGAATTATTTCTGAGAGGAAACAGACTGTCTGAGCGATTTATTAATCATCTTCTCTTAATTTAACTGAGCCGGCTGTCATTAAAGTCACTGAGACTCTCATATGTACGAGCTTCTTTCACGACACAATTCATCTTTTTGGCTGCTTTAAGCCTCCAATTTGTAATGAGTTATTGGGCTGTTCCCGAATATTCCCCTGTGATTGAGCAGGAAGTATTCGGGACATGATTTATAGATGTTAATTGTGGTATTCAAAAATTCACAATGGCGTACAGGAGGGAGGGAAAAAAAGGAAACAGAAAGAGAAGAAGTGAGGTGCACATCTGGAAAAGTCATCATGACTGAAGCCAAGTTCTGGTCCTGGGAGGGAAGTAAAAGCAAAGCTGAATTTGAACTAAGCTGCACCCTGGAGAGTACAAAATATTTTCCCCTGTCAGCTCGGCCCCGGGCCCCTCAAATCCCAAATCTGCTGACCTCTGCCGAACCCTCGTCCACATCATATCCCGCCCTGCAGGAGCTCTGCTGCTCTCTGCCCAAACAAGACATATTTGTATTTGATATTAAAGCAGCATCAAGTGGGACATCCATCACTCTAAGTCGACTGTTCGGGGGGGGCGGTGGGTGGGAAAACAATATGTGTCTTTTCCTAAAGTGGAGCCCATCTGCAGTTTCCAGGGAAGACCCGTCCTCCGCCCCCACCCAACCCAAACCGAAGAGAAGTTCATGAAAATGACTTGAACTGCGTCCAGAGGTGCTAATGATCCCTCCTCCCCCCTCGACTCCATCATCCGTAACCTCACATGTTTTCCACACGGGGGGAGAGTTGACCGCATGACGAAGATTAAAAAAAACTCTGGTGTGAAGTGGAACAGTCGGGATCGAATCACAGAGGGAAAGAAGAAACTGAACATCCAGGTCGTTTCACAGCATTTTCTACAGATATGAAGATATTTCTTCTGTCCCACTATGGAACAAATATCTTAATATCAACCCTTAATTAACCTTAATTAACCCCTGAGAGCACATCTAGCTCGTCATCCACATCAAGACTTTTAGCAGCCAGATATGTAAATTCTGCCCTTAATTAACTAATTAAGTAAATTTCAAATTGAGGGGTATTTAATTAATGACATTTTAAGGGATTTTTTTATTCAAGTGTTTTTCATCAAGTTAATGGATCAGTTACTAAGTTGTAATATAAGGGGTTTTATATTTGTTTTGTGTATGGTTTAAGGGATGTTTAAGTCCTTAAATGTTTTTTTACAGATTTGGTCAAATTCAGGGTTTTCTGGTACATTATGTTTTCTTGTTGTTGTTTTCTCAATAATAAACCAAAGTGACTTGAAAAATAAATTAATGCATTAATGGATCGAAATCTAAGATCTTTGCAAAGTATAAATCAATAGTTTTATTATTATAGCCAGTTTTAAGGATGTTTTACTCCTTCATAAACCCATTAAACATACCTTCATACATCACAATCTATAAAGCGATTTGTATTAATTGTACTTTGAGGAGTGAATATCAGTCTATATTTTACTTCTTTTGTTCTTTCTCGAACCTGTTTCAGTGTTTTCTCGTGTACATCAGTATAAATCCGAGAAAATGAAGATTCATTCTACTTTGAAACAGATGTCGACATCTCCAGAAGATTTGTGAGGTCGAAGCGCTTCACGTCCTTCTTGTCAGTAAAAATACGATTAAATCCTAGTCTGACTCAATCAGTTTAAAGGTTGTGTACACTGTTTTTTCATCGATGAGAATAAACCATCAGCTCAGGTTTCTCCTACATTTGCATAACTCACACATGTTAGAGACCACTGCTGAGGGACTTTCCCACCCCCGCCGCCATTCATGTTGCACTCCAAAGGATTGTGGGAAGCTTGAGGATGATAAATGCATGTGCCCCCCTCCCAGGCCTCCTCTCCTCCTCCACACCACGTCCTCTTTCAGCTCACCGTTGGCACAAGGCTCCTCAAAGGTTCCCATAGAAATAACGCTTGTTTTTAAGTGCACCACCTGCCTCGCCTCCCCCGCTGATCCTCCCCCCTCCTGTCCTCTCTCCTCTTTCTGTCCTTTCAACATCTTTTAAGTTGTCGAGCTGAACAGATGGCAGAATATGTAGCTGACCTAAAATACATCTTTCCTCAGGGAAATGTTTCCAGCACTCAATATGGCGGCTCTTCCTATAAGCGGCGGTGAGGATTAGACGAAGATGGCCGGCACCGCGGGAAGGAGGTGACGCTGATCGAGATGTATCGCCACCAGGAGGATGAAACCTAAAACTCAAGTCCATCAATGACATTTAACAGCAAACAGACGTTTTCAGTACGTCTCAGAGTTATAAATACCGTTGCAGGTGATCCGAATGTTGGGCAGCGATTTATTTCTTGACTCCACGCTTTCAGAGCTGCTTCCCGTCCAGAATCCCAGCGGGCGCCCGGCACAAAGCCAGCACAGCTATTTATTTTCTATCTATACTGTTTATTACATATGGAGCCAACATGTAAATTAAACATGTGGGAATGGACAAAATATTTCTGGGGTACAGTCTGACTTATGTGGTAGTTGTAAAGTTGTACTGTTACTATTCTGTACTATATTAGATTTACTATGTTATACTTATATCTGTATATCTGTACTTATAGCTTATAGTATAGCCTATTTCCTGTTGGTAATCTGGTGTCCACGGCAACCTGGGAGACTTGTGGCGCTCTTGAGGACGGTATCACAACGAAGACATGATCATACACTACAGGTGGGGTTAGAGGTCTGTGAAATAGTCACAAAACTGAACATCCACATTTTGTGACTATTTCACAACCTGTTGTGATTATGGGAAGTTTTACAGAAAATGTCGTGAAATCTGGTACAAATTATAAGAAAGTATGAAGTTGGTTTGATTGATAAGTGCTGATTCATTGTCAATAAATTCCTCATAAATTAGACTCTCAGCATTTCTCCAGTTGATAGAAAATACTTAATAAAATAATATCGAAAACAGTAACTGTCAGTGCTCACAAGTATTAACCCAAATGTATTAAACCATTATTTTCTCATAATTTGTACGACATGACCAGGAAATGTGTATAAAATGAAGTAACCTGCATATTCACGCATTAAATAAACTGAAAAATAATATAAACAAAAGAAACTGAATTTTTTTATTTCATGGTAATACTTATGCACTCTTTATAAGCAGTGTCTTTCTGTCTTGAAGCAACAAAAATCAGTGTCTGAGTTGTGTTTTTTCTTACATAATTAATTACCACCTCACATTTTCCACACGAGGCAGAAGACTGTCAGAGTTCAGCATCTGGAGCATCATCGTCCCTGCAGACAATCACCCAGAAACCACACCAGTGAGTCACAGATAAGTCACTCCGATCCCGACCTCTGCTGCCTTTAACTGCAAACAGGAAGGAGATAATGTCACCAAGATGTTTCCCTACGTGTCACAAACAAAGAGGACCAGTGTCGGGGAGAATCGGATGGTTTGGAGGGTTCGGAGGTTGTCTGGATCCTTTCCCGTCACCTCTGGCTGAAAACACAATCAATCACTGTGTGAATTCACGGGTTGAGGAAGAGAACGGCGTGATTTATGATGTGAATGACTTCGTTTGACAGACGCAACAGTAATTATTGTTTGAAAGTGGAGTGATGTGGGGATGATGCAAACTGCTTTTGTTTGGGGTCAAAGTGAAGTGTTGGTAGTTTGTTTTGGGGGTAAATGATCCTAAAAAACTCAGGAAACATCACAGTTTATTACACAGATGTACTGAAATGATCTAAGAACAGAACCATGCATCAATTTAAAATATAGTTTATCATGAACCTTTTCATTTATTATTTTCTTTGTATGGCAGGAACGAGCTTCTGTGAAACTGCTGAATATTTTTCTTTCCTTTTTCCCGTTTTTACGTCCTCTCCAATTTAAGTCTTTATTTCCCTCCTCAGCACAGATCGGTGCAGACTTGTATTTGAGAGTGATGAGATAATAACTTTGACTTGATGAGGAGGCGTGTCACAGCGTCGGAGCGTGCTCAGTCTGTCAGCAACTGGAGGTTGTTGAAGTTTTTTTTTCTAGATCTCAGTGGGCGATCCTAATGGGAAATCCAGAGAGATTGAGCTGGCAGGTTCTGGCTGCAGACCAGACTCAGTGGACATACCAACACTCCTCCATCACCTCGGCTCCTCCTGCCAACAAACACTCACACCAGATACCTGAAGCTGCCTTACAGAAATGTAAGAAAGCAGGAAACTCTGACTTCCAGCTGTAAAAAATGTAACACAGTGCCACTTTAGTTTCACTGGAAAAGAATTATCTCCATATGTGATGACTGCAGAGTTTCCTGGAGTCACAAGTACTTCGAGTTTTTAGTAAAGGAATCAATAAAATACTACAAATAATAATATATAAAAGTCTTCATTAAGCTCACTTGATTACAAATCTCATGTTTGGATCCAAACAAAGTAATGAACTGATCTACTAACAAGTACTGTGTGTGTGTGTGTGTGTGTGTGTGTGTGTGTGTCACAGCCTGATATATCTTCTTCCTCTGTTGTCCAGAAACTATTAAAGACACATCAGTGAGTCACACGGCTGCTCTGGGTCACATGATCCTTCTTCATGAAGAGTTTGGTCACGTTGGTTGTTTAGAAAAGGCTCATGTTTTCAGTCTCTGGGGAGTAGTTCAGTGTACGCTACTGAGCATGTGTGGGAACGTAGATCTCAGTCTGCTGCTGTTAGAAGCTGTGCTGTGTAAAGAACTGTTATTATTATTATTACATCATTATATTGAATAAACAACAACATTAGATGTTTTTTTAAAGAAAATATCACCTAAATATCTGAAGTGAGCCACACAACTTCAAGGCTGGAGTTACACATATGAATGAGGTTTTCTCCCTTCTGGAGCAGAAGGTCCTGGTTCAGTTCAGCTCTGTATGTCACATGATGCTTGTTAGTAGATCAGTTCATTGATGGATGAATAGACATATCCTTGAAGTAAAATTAACATTTATATCACTTCCTATGACAGAAAGCTTTAAGAAGAAGTGTTTAATAATTAATAATTTCAGAGAGCTTTCTTTCTCTGTTGAAATGTTGAACGGCAGAAATAAAAGTTTCATTTTCATTACCTCTAACCTGTTTTCTTCTTCTTGGCGTGAATTATCTTCATACCTCCACCCTCCTCTGGTGCTGAGATTTTATGGAAATTGTAGTAATTCCTCCCTAATTCTGCTGTAATAACAGGAAGTAGGGAGTGGGGCAGTCTGTGGGTGGCTGGGTGGGATCATCGTCGCGTGGACGCCCAAACGGGGGGGAAGCTCAGAGCACCTTCCATCTCTTCCTCCTCCTCCTCCTCCTCCTCCTACTCCTCCTCCTCCTTCTCTATCCTGAAGAGTGAGCAGAGTGCAGGGAGAGCTCCACGACTCTCACATGATTTACAGCCTGAGCGACAGAGTTCACTGTGGATTCACGCCAGCGACAAGCCCCCTTTTAACACCAGCTTTGTATTCTGATGACCCCCTAAACTGCACAGCAATCCATTTTCCGTCCATTAGCAGCGAGCGGCCGGGCAGCGCCGCCACCGCAGCAGCAGCTAATATTCTTTAATTCACTCCACAAAGGGGGAGATTGTACTGGGCCTCACTGCACTTAATGTCTGCAATTACATCAGGTTACACATCCTGAAGTGACCCCTGGGGACCCGAGAGAGAACTCCCCCTTCCAGCACCACCTCCACCCTCCTAATCTACTTCAGGCCCGTCCAAACACCTGATAGCTGTTGGCAAAAACAGCCAGTGCTGATGCTTGCCACAGTCCGTCTCTGAGTGTCTCTTTCTGTCTGTTTGACTTCTCTCTGGCTCTCTGCTGTCACTCACTTTCATTAAGAAATAAAACATGCTGGAATGTTACTGGACGGCACAGATGGCCGATATCCCTGAAAAAAAACCTGCAGTCAATTAGAGGCAGCACAATACACGTTTTGTCCCGAGGACGGAGAAAAGAAAAAGCTAAGAGTGTTGTTTTATGGTGGTTATTTATTGCCTTATAACTCAGAAATCAAATTAGTTCATATTGAGGAGGTTGAGCTCACGGTGATTGATTTCCCCTCGAGTTGATATGAGCGAGCGAGGCCAAAGAAAACACGGGCCGAGTCCGGAGTCCGTTGTGGAAATGCCTCGGCGATCAGAGGCCAGAGGAGAAGGAGGAGGAAGGTGGCGGCGGGGTCAGGCCTCGTCGCTGTTCATTACAGGTGATAAGTGCCCACAGAGGAGACCAGTGCTGGAAATTTAAGAGAGATCCAGCAGAGGGCTTCGGCCGAGGCCTTTATGGGACCGTCCGGAGACACCCTCATCCCTCAGCGCTCTCTTGAGACCCGGAGCCGCTCGCAGGAATGGGCCCCCAGCCACCAGTTTCACCCCGAGAACAAGCCAGCACCGTGCCAATTAGACAAAGAGAATAAAACAGAATACACAGAAATGCAATCCATAAATAACCCTCATGTCAGCTGTCATGTTTTTACTCACCCCGAATTTTATATCCCAATTTTTACACAGCCGGGTGGTTTAAATTGGTCTGACTGCGTGAGGCTTTTGTTCGGTCCGCAGCAGCATTGTTCAGCAGCCGCCACAAATCAGAGCGCTCACACAATTACAGCTGCAGTCGAAAGCAGCAGCTGCTGCAGGAGACTCACACACATCATCACTGACTACAACATATCAATTAGTCTACAAATCAGGTCAATCTACAGTCTACACCAGGAAGTACTGAAACTGGAGCTCCAGATTATGTTGTTAAATGTTTGTTTGTCCGACCAACAGTCCAAAAGCTGTAGCGATGGATGAGTGTTGAGACCTTTTACTCCAGTCGGTACAAATACCTCAATGAAAATAAATCAAATAATACTAGAATAATAAATAAATCAAATAATACTTAAAAAATACAGACGGCAACAAAATGTATTTAAAGTAGCTTCAGTCAAGCAAACACACGAAGCTGTTGCCACCTATAAACTCTGTAAAGAGAGATTTATTAGAAAGTCTATCTAACATTATAATGCTTTTATTTTTCATTGATTATCAGTATATAACATAGTTATAAGCAGATATCGGGACATTTTAAGTGTTTACTAATGTACAGTATTTAATATGAAGACACATTTTGTATTATTACGTTTTAGTTTTATATATAGTCATTGATGGTTTATACAGGAGCAAACACAGTTGTTGACTAATGCATTAATAAATACTTACATCTCCTGATAGCATTACAGCGTGTAATAAACCATTTATTAACTGTTTATAGAGTAGTAATGATAAATATTAAAGCATTAATATGCTGTCAGTTAATGACACACGTCACAAAGTGGGAGACGCAGCAGAAAAATGCAAACAATCTGTGTCTGTAACAGCGGTTGGATCCGAACAGTTAAACAACAGATGTTCCTGCAGTGAAACTATAATTAGAGGGATAGAAGAAGATGATCTGTAATGACACATGATTATTCAGCAGTAAACATGTTCAGAAAGGTTTCAGTCACTTGGCCTGTTCGTCCTCCGTCTAACACCTCCTGCTGATCCCCCCCCCCTCCGTCACGACAGATGTTAGAAACATTACGAAACACAGCCAACAATAAAACGAGCCGGTGTAAGTTTTCCAAGAGTGCAAACAAAAGAATGTTTTAATGGTGCTGCTTTAAGAGGAAAAATGTTGGACTGCTGGAGAAATTCAATTACAGCGTGATTGAGTGTTGACATTTCTGAGGCCGTAAGACAGGAAATTCATTAAAAGCAGCAGAGCAGCCTGGGAGGGAAACTCCAGCGGCTGTAAAAGAATCCGCTGGTCCGAGGTGATTATGGAACGGATCGTTGCTCGGGTCAGGCCGCCGCTCTCGCTCAGCCAATCCTGGATATTTAGAGGCTCCAGAACCACCACGCTTGCCGTATTGATTGAAAATAATCCACCTGGGACTCGGACTAGAACTCACATCTGTATGTCTGTATGGAGGGGAAGGCTGCATGTGGAGGGAGGAGGAGGAGGAGGAGGAGGAATAATGTGAGGCATTGATTCTGACACGCATGGTATTGTAATAAGCTAATCTGGGAAAAAGAAACAGTCATGAAATGCAGCAGAACAAGACGACCATTTGCAAGCAATTTATGACAGCATCTAATCATTACAGCGAGGTTAGGTCAACATTCACAGGATCGCACAAAGCAACACTCTTCCGGACAAAACAGGATCAGGTTGCAGCCAGTTTTTGCTCCAACCAACGGGATCTTTGACATTTTTGGCTGCTGGTTTATCAGGATTCCTGCAGCAGAAAATCAGGAGAAAGAAGTGAATCATTTCCAGGAAATGATTTGTTTAAAGAACGCATCACATTAATGGCAGAGTGTATTCTGCTGTGCTGAAATACATCCAGATGCACTTTCTCCTGCAGGTCACTGAAGAGCTCGTTTCTCAGACATGTCTGATTTTCACCATCGAATGTGACAAGAGGTAGTTGTGCATAGATGCTGTTCTCCTTTAAATCTGACAGTAGAAAACATAAAAATTATCTTCAGCTTTCTCACTGCACATCTGATCACAACACTATATAAATACGGTATAATATCGCTTATTTGTTGCTGAAATCATTATATTTCAACATTTCAATCAAAACACTTTTCGCCCTTAAACATTTTATTTTGACATTAATTAGCTAGAAAAGCTTCAATGATTGATCAGCAGAAAATTAACCCGCAACTATTTTAATAATCGACTAATATTATGTTTACAAAACAATGAATCAATTAATGAAGACAAAAGCTGCTTGAGGATAATATATGAATATACTTGTTATTCTAAATAGATAATGTACATTGTACTTCAACAGACTGGTGAATTATTTAATTGTATTTTCCTCCATAAAACCTGATACAACATTTCAGCTGTTGAGTCCAAACACACCAAGAACACACCTGAGCTCACTGGAAAGCTTCCTGAGCTTTCAGCCACATTTGATGTTCTTCACTGCTGATGCAGAAAGGTGGTTCTTTAGTTTCTGTTAGTTTCCAGTGTTAATAATACAACTTCATAAATAAAGCTCAAATTCTGTTTGTTGTGTCAATAAATATTATGTAAATAAAAAATGCAGCATCTTAGTTATTTGTGTTCTTTTCCTTCTAAACACAGACGTGTGGATATAAACCTGTTTTAATTAAAACATAATTTATATTTTGCTGATTTTGCTGATCTGCTCCATGTAACTGCTGCTAATTGCAGAAACAGAAATAAGTTGGTCTGATGTTCAGTTTTATTAAAAAAAAGAAAAACAATCTCAACTTTAGTCAACGTAATTGATCCAAAGTGATTAACAGCACAAACATATAGTAAACAAAAACAACGAGAACAATGACAACAAAACATCTCATACAGCTCAGGTGTTGATTTATTTAAAATAATTATGTTCCACCACTTTTATAGACAAATCAGAGTTTGAACCTTCACAGTCAGTTGACTGAATCACTGCACAATAGATGAAACGTAATAAATGAACAGAAATGAATGTTATGAATGAGACACAGCTGTTGATTTATCTGCAATAACATGCAGTTTGATTTCTTTAAAATATATATAACATATATATATATATATATATATTTGCATGTGTCGGAGGATCGAGAGACGTCTTGTTGTTCTTCAGTTTGACCTCTGCGGCTCAGACGCTGGAGCTCGTGTCCTTCTGTCCTGAGCGTTAACGCTCCCTGGACGGAGGAGGACGACATCTGCAGCATCCAGCACTTCCAGATCTGTCCATAAAGACTTTAAATGTCCTCGACCACGGCCAGGTTGTTAACGCGTTTATAAATCGTTGTCCTTCATTTCCTCCACTAACTGCACTCTGAGGGCCCGTTTGTGGTGACCGGGCGAAAGAAGGTAGGAGACAAAAGCTGAAGGAGGGAGAAAGTGTCTCTTCCGGCTTCTCGTAGACTTTTAATTCTTTAACAAAGAATCTCTGAATATTTAATGATGATCTCTGCGTCTTTTTACTCGACAACTTTTGATTAAAAAGCGCCAGAATGAAAAGCTAAAGATTAAAAACTACTTTGAGATTTGTACTGAACCCTACAATTAATTTGAGCGCTTTCAGATTTTTCAGACTTTGCAAAAACTTGAGGATTTTGATGCAGATGTATCAGCTTTCAGAGCATTAAAAGTCTGTGTTGCTTTATTTTCTGGCTGCACTGCAGGTGTTTAACAGTTAACACTTGAGTTTTCATAAACCCTCAGAGTCCTGCAGCCATCTCCAGGTGATTAAAAACAGGCCTATTTCTAAATAAATGATGCTCTCTCTCAGTTTTGATATCTTCCAGCTCAGAGAGGTCAGAATCCCAGTTTGGATTCACTCACAACTTTGAGGCAAAATAACAGAAAAGTCAGAGACGGGGAGAGCAAGAAATCCTCAACAAAGTGTAAATAATATTTTTCTACCTGAGAGCGCTTTCAGTGGGGTTAAAACAAATCCCTGAAAACAGGAGCATCCCGGGGTAATGAAGCAGTTCATGAATATTCTGTGAGGAGCTTGGCAACAAGTCCACTTTTTCTTATTTTCTAATTGACGGAAAGTTCAGACAATTATTTATTTATCACTTCTATTCCTCCGAGCTGAGGCTGCTAGAAAATAAGAGCGGGTGTGTTGTGAGAGGAGGAGCCGGGCGGTGGACAAACCCTAAGACCTTGTAAAGATCGCTCCTAACAGATTTTCTACCGAGGATTTGTGAACTCCATCTCGGCTAATCACAATGGAGCCTATTAGTGCTTGACATTTTTATCCGGCAGCCAAAGACTTCACATCTCGGATGCGGCGGGGGCTAACGGTAGCGGACAGCTCGGCGCGGCAGCCGGGGGCTGGCCGGTGCTTCTCTTGGGCCCACCTGCAATCCAATACCTGAGCCCCAGTGCCCCGGACGCATTGATTTCTTGTCAGCCGCAGAAGTTTTCAGCCCATGTTGAGGGCAAGGAGGGGGGAGACAGGGAGGAGAGGGAGCGCTGGGATAAGGGATGAGAGAAATCTTAATTAAGAGAGGGGGATTTACTCGACCCGGCTGCAGCTTCTTTGGAGATCCGGTCAATGAATCATACGAAGGAGGGAGAAGAAGGAGAGTTTTCTGCTGAAGCTGGAGATTAAAAAGAGTGACAGGCCGAATGCTGCCGTGATGCGTTGTCGAGTGTTTTCTCTCCTGTCGATTTCTTTCTTTTCTTTACGAGGGGTGAAGGTGGGGCCTCGGGCAGATTTGCACCGTTGAACTCATTACAGAGTATTACCCGCTAAGAAAACACTTCGCCGCTCTAATTGCCCAATTTAGGACTGCAGGTGGTCGCAGCAGCCGGCAGTCACTCACACCTTTTTACTGTTTCTCTCGGCCCTCGCCACACCGGAAACCTGATCGCTCTAATAGCAAACACATGGGGCCTTTCACAGCCAGCAGAGAGAGAGACGTTTAAACCTCCATCACCAATGCGGTTGGATGGACGAGTCATTTAGTATCTGATGTCTACGTTTAACTTATTGTCTCTGCTCTCACAACACATATAAAACACAGCATATGAGAGTTTGCCAAGGACAAAATGATAAAGTTGTTGGTTCACAGTCGATCAACGTTCACTGTCTGACATATAGAAATATCAGAATATATAAATAAATATAATATATATATAATTAAAAAAGCACCAAACGCAAACAACTGGAGGATGTATTAAATGTATTTAAAAAATATAAATATGGTATCTCAACAACAGCTGACACTATTTTAAGAGCTTGTTTCAGACTTCATCACATTTTTATTTTATTATTTTATTATTTTTAGTTTTATATGTGTTTTCTTCCATGCTGCCGTCCTCGTCAGGTCTGCTCACCTGGTTAAATAAAGGTTCATTAAAAATAATTTAAGATATCACTTAATATCAATAATTTCCTGTTTGAATCTAAATGGTTAAAATGTCAAAACAAAGAAGACATAAACTGTGTTTTAACATTTAACATTCATTTTAATGATTGCATTAAAGGTGGAGGCACTCAGGTCCTTTGCTTGACTAAAGTATACAATACCACACCTTAAAACTACCACATTATAAGGTAAAATTCTGCATTCAAAATCTTTTTGAAGTAAACATACACAAGTATAAGCAGAAAAATGTACTTTAAGTGGTGCCTATTTATATCTGCTTTATCTACATTATTACATTATCAGGTGTTGGAAACACTCAAGTATTTCATATTTGTACTTGAATTATGGTCAAAAACAGGTGTCAAAACAAAGGATCATTGGATGGTATCAAATATTTTTTCTATCTATGATTTAATCAAATTTGTCATGTAATTAAATTCCCATAGAAACATTTCAACCCTAAATGACCAGTTTTCAGTGATTGGTTGTTAAATCCACACATGAAGGATGTAATCTATCCCCTCCACGAGTTCAGTGTCAGTTAAATTACTCTCTTACCTTCACTGCCTGAAGACCTCAGACACCACCTGAACGCCTCAGGCAGGTAAACTCACTCCTTTTGGCTGTCTCACACTTTTGTCCCTGCTGACCGTACTCTCTCTCTCTCTCTCTCTCTCTCTCTCTCTCTCTCTGAAAACCAGAGCGGACGGTCACACTGAGCCTGACAGCGTCCTGCTACACAATACAAGAGCCTCTTATCTAACTTACAAACATGAAGACGTCTTGTCCTACACCGTAGCTAGAAAACAAACATTCACTGGGGAAAAGTGCAGTTAGCAAGCTAGATAGCTAATTAGCTGCTCAGCTGCAGAATGTAAACATATATATATATATATATAAGGGATGATTAAATGTGACTTCAAACTTAGTATGTTTTCATCCAGACAGTTAAAAGAATCTGAAGATTTGGAAAATACCTTTGGATGAATGAGAGGCACAAACTGTAGCTAACCTTCACGTAGCACACAGAAACTAACAGAGGAGCTGACGTGCAGTTTAGGGTTTGAAACTAAAATGAAAAAATACATTTTTGTTGGCTTGTTCAAGTTTTGAAGAAACATAAAAGTCCTGACCGCTAGTTGTGGGAATTTTAGTACACTTTTCCAGTCGTTGTCAGATGCCTAAAAGCTGCAGTTACACACACACATTTCAGTATGGTTTCAGTATGGTTTCTTCCCGGTGGAATCGTTTGAAACCGCACACCACCAGAGACACAATTAACTTGTTGAGTTGAAGCGCTCGACTCAGGCTTTTAATCTGGCGAGTCCATGATGTGAGGTGTGGTTTGTCACACAGCTGGTCTGGAGTCAACGCTTTAACTGACTTTAAAATTAGCATTTTTCTAATTGTGTGTGGTTGCAACAGGTGTGATCTCCATGAGCTGACACAGACTGAAAAAAAAACGTACAAATACAGGTGAAATATGTAATTTAAATGTACTAAAAGCACAACATGCTGCTTAAATATGCGCACATATCTTTACATATTTTATAAAGTGTACAAGTTACGATAGCACATTTATAGTAAACTAGCTTACATCCATCTGAAAATTATATTAGCAGCTTATACATCACTGACTGAACTTAAACACAAGGTATGACCTTATTGACAGATTATGTTTTTATAGTACCGTATTTTCTGGACTATAAGACGCTACTTTTTTCCCATTGAACCATGCAGCTTATATTACCGTATTTTCACGACTATAAGGCGCATATAAACGTCTTAGATTTTTTTCAAAATGTGCGGCGCGCCCTATAGCGCAGTACGCCCTATGTGTGTATACAGATATTTCATGAGCCAAGTTTCATCAATATGAAGCTCAAATTTTAACCAGCTTTACAGAGAAGGTTCATTATAAAATGTAGTGAATGTTTGTTTCCATCCACTCCTGTTGTGTGAATATTATCTTATAAACAGCAGGTGGCGCTAATCCTCCAGTCGGTGCCATTAAACAGAAGTTACACGTCTCGTTATACGTCTCGTCATACGTCTCGTTACACGTCTCGTCATACGTCTCGTCACACGTCTCGTTACACGTCTCGTCATACGTCTCGTTACACGTCTCGTCACACGTCTCGTTACACGTCTCGTCATACGTCTCGTCATACGTCTCGTTATACGTCTCGTTACACGTCTCGTTATACGTCTCGTTACACGTCTCGTTACACGTCTCGTTACACGTCTCCTCATGATTCCACACAGATCTGATGTTTCAGTCACATGATTCATGTACGTCATTATTTATTCACTGTTAACATTTGCTTTTTATCCTTCCTTTTTCTTCCTGTTATACCTCAGACAGGAAACTCTTTTTAGATATTTACAGATATGAACGTTTCCACCTTATTTCTACTTTGATGGAGGATTTAATGAGCACATTGAAAACTCATATTAAAAAGAAAAACAGGCTGTTAATTAAATGAAAGACATCCAGGATGTGGAGTTAGAAAGCAGTGAGGTTAGCAGATCTGTAGCTCATCTACGCTGGAGGCTACATTAGCCGCTACTAGCATTACACATCACAAGCTATAGAGGTGCATTGTGGGTAACAAAAATCTTAATGATTTTTTTTTTTTAATAAACTATTTGTTATTAAATTGTGTATTATTTTTGCTTCTGAAACAGTAAAATCAAATTAAACTAAACTTTTTTTTTGTAATCTTGGAAATCAAAACACCATTTTAAACTGTTGAATAAAACAAAAAAAATAATTAGTAGTTTTATCTAAATTACAGATGAATGAGTCACTCATTGTGTTGCAAATTTGATGGATAATTAGATTTATTTGTAAATCACTCCATTTATAGAGAAACCAGATGACTAATTTTGCATTTATTTTTTTTATCTAAAACAATAAAATCTAACTGAACAAAATGTTTAAATATATATATTTCCTTAATCCTGTAAATGGAGGCGTGTGGCCGGTGTGTCGACAGTTCAGGATCGCTGTTTATTGGTGGATGGAGGGTCGGACGCTCACACGCAGACACTGAAACTTCATCCGCCTGCTGAAAGCATGGGAGGAGCTATTACATGCATGAGCAGCATGTCGTGGCATAAATCCACAGCGGGTCAGGTAGACGATGAAAGCCCGCCAGTCGCTGTCGACGTGGATTTACTGCGGCTCACCTTGATGCTTCTTCCATTAAAATCTACTGTATGTTCTCTGAGAGCGTCAGTAACACAGAGAGTGCTGCAGAATTTATGAAAGGAAATAGCTGCACAATCCTTTTTCTGTTTTATTATATTTTCCAGGAGAAAGTGTCACGTTCCAGCACTCGGTGGGAACTGGACACAGGAAGCAGGACTGGGAGCCGACGACAACATCTGGATGTGATTTCAGAGAGATGGCAGTGAAATATGAAAACACAAAAACCTCAGCTGTTACAGTTTAGATTCTGAGAGCGACAAACACGTAAAAGCTGCAGGACTTACAGTAACTTTTGTTAAGACCAAAACATAAATCTGAGCTCATAACCCGGTCACATGGAGCCATGTCACAGGCTGCATGTGGATTACAGTTCAATCCAAATTGATTTCCACTCTCAGATTTTTTTTAACCCAGTGGTTAAAAAGCTGAAACAATCCCCTAATACAATAATTTAGTAAACTGTTCTGTTAAATATGAATACCTTCAAATGGCTGAATGTTTCTGATCTAATATATATAATAGTTAAGTATGTAAATCAATAAAAACACTTTTTGATTTAATGGTAATTAACATTTGTTCTTCTTACATGAACCTGCTCTAAGGTTTAATTTGCTTTTCGAAACATAATTAGTAAAAACCTTTAATGCCCTTTTTTGTCTCCACTAGCCTGGAGATGAAAAGCAGCTCTCGCTGAAGTGGAAACACATGAAGCTGAAATTAAAAAAGGAGGAACCTTTGAGCAGCTGATGGAGGTTAACAGGTTTTCAGTGAGCGTGTTGTCGTTTTCCTGCCTGTGTTTCATCATCGCATTCGTGGTGTTGCTTTAATATCGACTGTCACCGGGGAGCGACGCAAATATGTACCATCGTCTGAGGCGATGAAGAAATGAAGAACACAATAACATCAAAAGGAAACAAAGTGTTCAGCTCGATTAAAAGACAACAAGAGAAGAAAAAAACTGACACTTTACAGCAAAAACAGCCGTGTTAATTTCCATATTAGATGTCGGCGTTGTCGAACCTTAATTTAAGGCCCCCGGAGGTGTTCGGTCCCTGGAGGATTCATCCCTGTCAGAGGGAAAGAAAAAGAAAAGCTTCCCCCTCCAGAGCTGATCACTTGTTATGTTTCACCGTCTGAGAAGTTTCTGTTTTCTAAAAATACAACGTCTAAGCGGATAAATCATGTTTCAGTCTGATTTGTTTTCGGTGTCCGAGGCAGAGATTCCCTGAAGACCCCGCAGAGTGTTTTCTCTGCCTGATAAGAATAACTGAGCTAATGTTTTCAATATCCAATCCAACCTCATACAAGACAAACATTTACAGTAACATTTACATTTTCTGACATGTAGAACCAGACAGTTCTGTGTCCAACTTCCATATAATAATAATATCATATACACTACATCTATAGATATAACGCAGTGTGCCAATGTTGATGGAGCTACATTACAGCAAGGGTTTATGTGGGGGATTTCTGTAGGAGTCATTGAAAGGGTTCTAGGGGTCCATAATAGGGTTCTGTGATTCCTTTAGGAGGTTTTGTCACTTTCAGTCCTTATATTGACAGTATTAGGGGTTCTTTAGATGCTTCTGAAGCATCCCTGTGGAGGTTGTAGGGTCCCTATAGTCCAGTGGTTGTCAAATAGCAAATCTGGCCCTCCAACAAATATATTTGGCCCTGAAGTTTTCTTTTTTATGGTTTAGCCTGTATGAAATGTTTTACGTTATTCTTACAGTTGATAACAATGTTGTTATTGCCCCAGCAGATACACAAGTACCTTCTTGTGTATCGTGTAACTCTGTTCTTGGTGAAGAGTGAGAGCTCTCCTTTCTTCATGAGGATCTCTGTGTTCACTTGCCAGTTTGCTGCTAGCCTTAGCTGCACTGCTAATGTTTTCCTATACACTTTGTAAATAGCTCAGACTTTATAACGTATATATCATGAAGCAGTAGTTGTGAATCGTGACAGACTTTCGAAAACTGCTTTCTCCCGTGTTTGTTTAGCCTAATGAAGATCATTTTGTTTTGTTTATTGTTTTGGCCTTTGATTCACCCTGAAGTCCAAACTTCACTGACTGTATGTTTCCTATAGACAGTCTAAACTTTAGATTCCTCAAGGACCCTTTAGACTCTAAAGGGTCCTTGAGGAGGTTCTAAGGTTCTTTGAGGAAAATGCTTGATAGGAATCCCCAAGAGGGTTCATGAGCTGCTATAGGATGTTGTATGAGTCATTGAGAAGGTTCCAGGGGTTGTTCACGGGGCCCTAGGGGCCTTTAAAGAGGTTTGTTGTCACTGTG
Source organism: Pampus argenteus (assembly GCA_036937835.1). Taxonomy (NCBI): domain Eukaryota; kingdom Metazoa; phylum Chordata; class Actinopteri; order Scombriformes; family Stromateidae; genus Pampus; species Pampus argenteus. The sequence goes on along the minus strand of CM072861.1, from coordinate 25,801,101 downwards.
GGTCCTTGAGAAGATTTTAGGGGCCCCTGGAAGGATTACAAGGCTCACTGTAGAGTTTCTAAGACATTCAGGGCTTCTTAGGAAGGTTTCTGGATGACTTGACAGGGTTTTAGGGTTTCGGGGATCATGTTCAACTGTAAGGGTCCTTACGGAGGCTTTAGGGGTCACTGAGAGACTTCTGGGAGTCCTTAGGTAGGTTCTAGAGAACCCTGGGAGGGTTCCAGATATCCCAAAGAAAGTTTTAGGGATCTTGACAGGGTTCTTGGAGGGTTGTGAAAGTCACTGAGGATGTTTTAGTGGTCTTTGAGAGGGTGTTACCGGCCCCTTGGTGAGTTCGAGGGGCCCTTGAGAAGTTTCCCAGAATCTTTCAGTAAGAATTCAGATTTTCTTTGTCCTTAAATCCAAAACTAACTGACAAAAGAATCTAAAACTACAGAAACAGATGAGTTTTTCTCTCTAAGTGAAAAGCTGTGTGGACTCTGGATGTTTATCCTCTCTGCAGGGTTTCCTGTAGTTCATCGCTGACGACTGCTGCTGGCTGTACATTAAATCCAGATTACCCCTCTGAGACCCCTGAGAACAACATTTCCACAACACAAAGAGAAAATGTTCCTTTTTGTGGGATGTTTTTCTTTTTAAAAAAAAGGCAAAACTCAAGCTGCTGTCAGGGTTCCTGCAAAAAGAAAACTCTCAGAGAAGTAGGGGAATCCCTGAGGAACCAGAGCCAGGAACATGTTTAACATTGTTAGGGAGGGGGGCACCGGGACCCCACCACAAGAACCACCACAGAGCTGCGGTCCACAGGGTCACATGATGGGTCGACTCAGTCCTGGTTGTGTGGAGGTTTTGAGGAGAGGAAATGCAGCACCGTTTTATGATCCCCAGAGTGAGGTCATAGTGGAGGCGGGGCTCAGGTTTCAGAGGCGGGGTTTTGGTTTTTAGAGATTTCAGAAGAGGTTTGGCGTCTGTAAAACTCCAAACTGACCGCAGCAGTTTCAGGAAACACTGCTGCAGCTCCTGTGGAGGAAAAGAACAAACACAGAGTTTGACAAATTAAACTCTGAGCTGGAAGCTGTTAAACAAACATAACTTAGACTATTGTTGGTGTTTAGTTTGGGAGTTGAACCTTTAACCCTGGATAATGCCTTGTTATCTTTATGAACACAAGATGATCAGATTTAAACCTTTAAAAGTCTCCTCTGAGGCTGCAGAATCAGTGACATCTTTTAAATAAAATAGCCTTTTATTAGCTGTCATGTCTTATCTATTTTATTGATTTTTATCTATCTTTTTAGTTTTGCATTATTACTTTTAATTGTATGGTTTTATCAGCCTCATTGGAGTCCTAAAATGTTTTAGTCCTTGTTCAACCACATAAATCACTTTGTAACTTTGTTGAAAAGTCATGTATAAATAAAGTTTCCCCAGTGGCGCCAGGGAAACAGTCAGAGGATCATCATCAGTGGTGAGAAAGTTTCCTCTGGGTACCTCGAATATCTGTTGAAAATTTCATGATAATCCATCTAATAGTTGTTGATATTTCTGTGTGGACCAAAGTGGTGACAAACATTAACCGTCCAAAGAAACATGCTGCTAACACGACTAAAACATATTATCGTATATATATCGTCGGCCTCATAGCGTATCTGCCTAACTCTTTCTGGCCAACATGTGTTAGGCAGATACGCTATGAGGCTGACAATACAGTGGTTTGTTAAAGTATTGAACTTTTCCACATTTTGTCATGTTATGACTACAAACATAAATATATTTTATTGGAATCGTATGTGAAAGACAGCATACAGCAAACAGATAAAAAAACCGAAAACTGAAAAATGTGGTGTGCAAAAGTATTCAACGGCCTTTTCTGTGAGTGGTTGCCTGATGATTGCTGAATGAATGTTGACCTAATGACCAAACAGAGTCCACCTGTGTGTCATTCAATCTCACTACAAACACAGCTGTTCTGTGGCAGCCTCAGCGGTTTGTTAAGAGAATATTGGGGAGCAAACAGCATCATGAAGTCAGAGGAACACACCAGACAGGTCAGGGATAAAGTTGTGGAGAAATTTAAAGCAGAGTTGGGCAATTCATAGTTTGATACTGAGTTCACAGCTCAGGTGAGGGAATCTGTCCACAGATCAGTTTACAGTCTGTAGGTGTGTCGTCTTTTCTGTATTGTATCCATGACAATGTAAACTATCCTAAACATATCCTTTAGATAAAAACATGACTCATTTTATTCCATCTCGTAAAGTCAGAATCACATGCTGTACAACACTGACACACAGAAAGTGTGTGTGTGTGTGTGTGTGTGTGTGTGTGTGCGTGTGTGTGTTAGGGGACGTGGCCTTATATTAACCCTGCTGTGGCGATGAAGAGGAGGGTCGCTCCCACCTCCTCTCTGCAGCCTTCAAAATAAAGACTGAAGTAAAGAGTAAAAGATAAAAAAAATGGAGTGGAGTGTGAATAAAGGTCAGCTGTCAGAGCACACACACACACACACGCACACACACACCAGGCTCAGTATAATGCCAGCCGTCCTGAGAGGATTTGAGCACGTGCAGAGATGGATTCTGATTTTTGTGGAAGGTGAAAAAAAGTTGTGCAGCAGCTGCGGAGCTGCAGAACGACCCTGCTGACAATGTGATGAATTCAGAGGAATATTTATTTACAACTGCGACCGCTTCGCTTGGTGGACGAAATTTAAAGAGGAAGAAAAATGAGGCTGATAAAGAAAAGTTAAAATATTTTACTTTTTAGCAGAACAAGCTAAAACTCTGTTTGTCAGTTCCTTACTAAAACACCAACACACTGCTTAAAGAAATGACTGCGAGGCATTACGTCATAAGATCAAATCATGAGTGAACAAATGCATTCAATATTCTTTATCAAATTCAATCTTCAAGGCTACATTAACCAAAGTTTTGGTCAAATTGTTGTATGGAGGGTATGGCTGCAACCGAAATGATGATGATGATGATGATGATGATGATGATGATGATGATGATGATGATGATAATATAAACAGGGGTCATCAAACGAGCCTTCATGTTTATTTTCCTGTGCTGCTCCTTCTATCAGACTTCAGTATATTTCTAATAATCCATGAACAGTTGGAGCCTTCATTGTGTTTGAATGAAATGCAGCAGCAGCTGTGGTTTGTAATCACATCCCGTTTAAGTGGTTTACATGGTGGATTCCTCTACACCATGTGACGATCATTATTACATCCTATTATTGGAGCACACAGTGTGGCAGCACAGACAATTATCCTGAAAACATGCAGCCGATTCAATATCTCAGCTCTAATAATAGACACATTAACTGAGCTCCAAACAAACTCTGAATCCTATTAAGATGCTGGCGGTTATTACTGCAGTAGTAATTATTTCCCGCTCTGCTCCGACACTTGTCATACAGGATAATGTGATTCATTCCTCGACAGGCCATCTCTCACCTCCTCCCTGTGAAATGAAGGTTTGTTTTTTTCTTTGTTTCACAGTCTGACAAGTTTCTGTTAAATATGAACTAAAGTCTGATAAAGAGCCTCTGACAGAACACTTGCTTTATTTATGTGTTTGGTGGCCTTTTCTCCAGCTGCTAATTGAATGTTTTTTGTTTGCAAATGGAACATTTGTCTTCATGTTTTATTCACCTCCACTGAGAAGACTGTTCATAATAAATACTAATTCATCTGGGCCAATTTCAAACTGTGATAACAGAGTTTTGTGTTTGTATATCCGCTGGATTTTACCACAGATATGTGTATATGGATGATGAGATTCTGAGCATTAGGGATGTAAATATATTAGAAAAAGTTCATATTAATGGTTTCTGTCTCTGCTGTCATTAGTCTTTGATTCTCTCCATTGTGAAACTACAGCTCCCATAACGCCTGAAATCACTCAGGGAAACATGTCAGGAAACATGTCAGGAAACATGTCATGGGAAAATGACAAACTGGATCATGAAATGATGGCTGGGAAGAATCTGGCAGAAATTCACTTAGATTTTTCTCTTCCAGCAGCCATGAACAGGGTCAGAGCAGGAATGCACCGCTGGAGTTTCTGGTTATTGCAGCAAGCTTCACTTTTATAATATTTATATCTATTTACATCACAGTCTGCTTCACATGTTCTCCAGTAAAGCTGACATGTTGGTCAACAGAAAACCCTACGGGTCTGACATTAGATGGATGGATGGATGGATGGATGGATAGATGGATAGATAGTCTCCCCACTGCTCCACCAGTCTCCCCACTGCTCCATCAGTCTCCCCACTGCTCCACCAGTCTCCCCACTGCTCCACCAGTCTCCCCACTGCTCCATCAGTCTCCCCACTGCTCCACCAGTCTCCCCACTGCTCCACCAGTCTCACCACTGCTTCATCAGTCTCCTCACTGCTCCACCAGTCTCCTCACTGCTCCACCAGTCTCCTCACTGCTCCACCAGTCTTACCACTGCTCCACCAGTCTCCTCACTGCTCCACCAGTCTCCTTACTGCTCCATCAGTCTCCCCACTGCTCCACCAGTCTCCTCACTGCTCCACCAGTCTCACCACTGCTTCATCAGTCTCCTCACTGCTCCACCAGTCTCCTCACTGCTCCATCAGTCTCCCCACTGCTCCACCAGTCTCCTCACTGCTCCACCAGTCTCACCACTGCTCCACCAGTCTCCTCACTGCTCCACCAGTCTCCTCACTGCTCCATCAGTCTCCTCACTGCTCCACCAGTCTCCCCACTGCTCCATCAGTCTCCTCACCGCTCCACCAGTCTCCTCACTGCTCCACCAGTCTCCCCACCGCTCCACCAGTCTCCTCACTCCTCCACCAGTCTCCTCACTGCTCCATCAGTCTCCTCACTGCTCCACCAGTCTCCCCACTGCTCCGTCCACTACAGAGTTTGAACCCTGCCTGGACTCCAGTGATTTCTGTTCAATAAACAGCATCAACAGCTCCACCTGCGTTTGGGTCCCGTTTTTAAAGTTCTGTCAAATGTTATTTTATATTAAAATCTTTATTTTAAGCTTCACTTTTATAATATTTATATCTATTTACATCACAGTCTGCTTCACATGTTCTCCAGTAAAGCTGACATGTTGGTCAACAGAAAACCCTACGGGTCTGACATTAGATGGATGGATGGATGGATGGATGGATAGATGGATAGATAGTCTCCCCACTGCTCCACCAGTCTCCCCACTGCTCCATCAGTCTCCCCACTGCTTCATCAGTCTCCTCACTGCTCCACCAGTCTCCTCACTGCTCCACCAGTCTCCTCACTGCTCCACCAGTCTTACCACTGCTCCACCAGTCTCCTCACTGCTCCACCAGTCTCCTTACTGCTCCATCAGTCTCCCCACTGCTCCACCAGTCTCCTCACTGCTCCACCAGTCTCACCACTGCTTCATCAGTCTCCTCACTGCTCCACCAGTCTCCTCACTGCTCCATCAGTCTCCCCACTGCTCCACCAGTCTCCTCACTGCTCCACCAGTCTCACCACTGCTCCACCAGTCTCCTCACTGCTCCACCAGTCTCCTCACTGCTCCATCAGTCTCCTCACTGCTCCACCAGTCTCCCCACTGCTCCATCAGTCTCCTCACCGCTCCACCAGTCTCCTCACTGCTCCACCAGTCTCCCCACCGCTCCACCAGTCTCCTCACTCCTCCACCAGTCTCCTCACTGCTCCATCAGTCTCCTCACTGCTCCACCAGTCTCCCCACTGCTCCGTCCACTACAGAGTTTGAACCCTGCCTGGACTCCAGTGATTTCTGTTCAATAAACAGCATCAACAGCTCCACCTGCGTTTGGGTCCCGTTTTTAAAGTTCTGTCAAATGTTATTTTATATTAAAATCTTTATTTTAATGGTTTAAACTTTTCGTCTCTATTCTCGGAGTGTTTGTGGACAACTCGATGTTCGTAGTCTTTTGTTGGTCGTTTATTTTTACCTGCTATTTTCTGATGTATCCACAAACTTGCGAGGACTCAAAAAACAAAAAAAAACAAAGAGCTGAAGTCTTCCTGGATCAATATAAAGAGGTGTTTCAGTGAGTTAATGTGTGGAGCAGTTATTGATCAGTGGAGCATGTTTGTAGTTTAGTGTTGGCCTGCTGGACTCTCTGTCCGTCCCTCTGCAGCTGTTTAACATGCAGGACTGATCGACGCCAGATGCTCTGATTGGACACTTGTCAATAAAAGGAATTAACGTGTCGATGGACAGAGGTTAGACAATCCTACTGAGGACGGCCCCCCACCATCACATTACCCCATCACCATCACACTGAGAGATTGACAACAGGATTAGAGGCAGAGCTCTGCCCCCAAAACCCCCAGAAACTCCCCCAAGTCCCTGAGAAAACCTCCTTGTTAAGACTGACAGGTGAGACAGAAACAACGATTTCTTCTCAGAGCAGAAACACTTAAAATATATAAAGTCAATCAACAACCAACAATCAATAAAAAACACCACAAGAGTCATAAAAACAAAAAAGAATCAACTTTGTGAGCCATGATTTTTTAGTAAAAGCTGCATGAAACAAATCTAGAGTTGCAATGATTATTACATTAGTTGACTTTATTTTGAGGAAGTAGTAACACCACGTTTCAAGTGATCATTTTAACCCAAACCGTGATCTGCATGTTATGTATCTTAATAAGACAACACCTAATACAGACTGATCTGTGCATTTTAATACATGTATGGTTATTTGTACATATGGAGCCCCATATTGGGAATCTTACAGTTTTTATTCTGGCTGAAAATGTCCGCCATCACTGCTGGTTGGTGCAGAATACCTGGCGGTCCCAGTGCAGCAGTGTGGCTCACTCACATGTTTTTAATCGGTTTGGATGGAGGTCTACGGCACAGAGGAAGAAAATATATCAGGCTTTGATACACACACAATAATTGTTAATAGATCAGTTCATTGATCGTTTGGACAAGAAGAAAATATAGAAAGTTTCCAGAATTATCCTTTAAACCTGATCCTGAACAGCACGAGTCGGGAGTAAAGGGGGAGGATAAGAGGGAGAAACGGGGGTAGCTGGTGTTTCCCCCTCCCACTATCACACCAGAGAGAAAAGCTGCTTCCAACACAAACTGAACGTCCAGCAGCGACTGAGAGCTGAAATGTGGAGCTGAAGCATGAAAGTGTTTGAAGGCAGCCAGCGTTTCTCCTGCAGTCGGCGTAATGTGTTTATGGTTCTGATCTCCGGGCCACTTTCCAGACTCACTTAGACGCTGAAGAGACGCCAAGTGCCCTCCAACCAAATAACACAGTAAGCTGTGTGATTGCTGACATACCAAAACAAGACTCAATCCTGAAGCCGAGTCCTCTGCAGCTGCTCCCACATCCCCACAGTCCACCCGAAAGGCCTCCTCCTCCTAAACGAGAGCAGCGATTCCCTGAATGTCGGCTGTCAGGTTGACTGCTGGATGTTTGCACACACAGGTGAGCTGCAGGAATAAAAACCGTGCTGTTTCTCCGTCAGGACTCAAATCTGTGAACTCTGAGTGGCTGGCAAGAGTCGTCACATGTTAAAATGACATTTAATTAAAAACATGCAAATAAAAAACGAGACTTTTCCACAACACATATGATATGATTACTAGTGATGGGACTTGATTAATTATTAATCACAAATCCTGTGACAAAAAATTCGATTCAAGTAACATTTCGTGCAACTAAACTATTGAATAAAAACAACAAGGATTTTTATTTAGTATTTTACTTTGTTGTTTAACGAACAGATAATTTATGCAAACTCTTGATAATTAAAGTAAAATCTTTGACAAAGTTAATTATCTTTTCAGACATATTACTTATTTTGTCTCCGTTTGTTTATGTTGATATTGGAGACGTTTTGGATTTTTTACATTGAGATGATATTTGATAAATTATGTTAATCAAACTTTTGTGTGAAGCACTTCCGTCGTCCATCTTTGTTTTATTGGATATTACATATATTTTTTCCCAAAACGGACACACAGGATGCATCAGATCTCCAAAGATAATTTTTTAAACTGTTCGTAGCTGTAAAACCAAGAAGGACCATGAATACCTCTGGAAAAAATGAATATTTCCGTCCACTGCTGTTGTGTGAATATTAGCAGATTAACAGCAGGTGGCGCTAATCCTCCAGTCGGTGCCATTAAACTGTTGCAGAAGAAGACGATGCAGCGAGATGACGTCATTTAAGGAGCATCATTCCTCATCGCTCCACAAAGATCAGGTGTTTTCAGTCACATGACTCATGTACGTCATCATTTATTCACTCAGTCTGTTATATTTGTTTTGATCCACACAGCTGCTGTTAACGCCTCAGACAGGCCTAAAACAAAAACACGGATGGAAATACACCATGACATCAATCATCAAATAAAAGCCGGTATTTAAATGCTGGCAAAATGCAAAAAAATATACCATATTTCCTCTAATTGTGGCTGAGGTCTCACCTGCAGAGGTTAACAGGCCGTCGTTTCTAACCTCCTCTGATTGATGTTAAATATCTGGTTATATTTTAATATGAAGCCTCCTTCAGGGTCCATAAACACCAGGACTTTATCCTTGTTTCTGACACGGCCTGTTTTTTAGCCTTTATTTGGCTTTTAATTGATTTCCATTAAAACAGCATATTTAAAGTAAAATGAAATAACAGCAGCAGATCAAACCAAACAATGTTTTTAATGCTCAAATAGAAACTTACTGATGAATGGAAACAAACTGAAAGGGTGTAAATCTTCAGAAGGTGATTGAACTCACCAGTAAAATAAAGAAAGAGGTCAACTCCTGCTTTCATTTAAATATTCACAGTGATGAGTACTGGGACACACACACACACACACACACACACACACACGTTTAAAATTCAACCAAGTCAACGGGCAAGCATTTAGATTCAGGTCATTAGTTGCCCAAAATGTGCATCTCAATATGTGGGCCAACATTCATGAAGATCTTTTTGACGGCTGAGCGACTGAATTATTCATTTTTTGTTGGGGGCACATAATTTATTTATTAATCAGACTTAAATTTGGACTCAGATCAAATTATCCGGCTGCTTTCCAACACCTTTCCTGCCTGATTTTGAGTTTTTTTTTCTCCTCCCTGTCAGTGAAGATTTCTTAAACATCAGCTGTTCATTATTTGTTCCATTGATTTTTGCAAATGGTGTTTCCCCAGAATATCAGCGGCCCATTAAACAGGATGAATTATAGATGACAGACGAGCTGCTGGGAAACAAAAGGCTGGACATCCTCTGCACTCACCTTTACAGCCGAACACTCTGCTTCCTTTTTCAAACAATCGGGGAAAGTTTTCAGGAACGATCCCAGCCGAGGTGAATCTGACTAAAAAGCTGGTTTGTAGCATAAAACTGTGAGCGACCGCATCTGTAAGGAGCTGAAAGTGTTGCATCACGCGTCCAACAAACTCCAGAAAAGGCCTTTAGCTAAATCTCTGCATAATTTAACAGAATAAAAAGTTGTTTCCCACTAATGTGTAAATACTCATCCGATGTTTCCTGGTAGGAAGCAGATAATGAGAATGATAAATAGAAATGTGTTGCAGAATAAATACATCAACAGAAATATCCTGCAGTGTTTCAGGTTTTATTGATCTATCAAGAGAAACACGTCACGGATGTGAAAACTGATTTTGTGAACAGCTGATGTGGGGAACAACACAGCATTCGGTTCAGTGTGTGGACTCTGTGTCTCTGACGGGTTGCACGGTGACACTATAAAACATTTCTACTATACTTGTTACTCACTGACTAATCGTTTTAATGAATCACAAGGCGTACAGGGAGGACACACTGACACACAGGTAACAGTTCTCCCGTCCTTCTGTCCGTCACTCATGTTCTTCCCGGTTTATTAATGTGTGTCAGAATCACCCGGCATGATGGAAACAGCAGAAACTCCAAACACCCACAGCGGGTGTTTTGGTTGGCCGGCTGTGTGCACGGCGCTGGGCAGAGATGGACACAGGCAGAAATTGGGTGAGACAGCTATAATCAGCGTCAGCCATCTGGAGCGGTGTCCGGTATCAGAAACACAGTTCTGTTCTCACAGAGTCACAGTGAAAACTTAATCGCTGGTTCTGTTTCAAGGCTGCTGCAGAGACTTTATGATACAGTGGAGCAGATTTTTATATTGGCCTGTGAGGAAGTGATTATTGCCACTGAGCAGCTGACGACATCCAATCAGAATGAAGCTTTTTCTGTGAGACAAACACCAACTTTGAACCAGCTGACTGATCATAAGTCTCATCCAGTCTTCTGTCATGTTACACGAACAGCATCATCTCCCTTGAATCTGTTTTCATAGATGTACTGTTCATGTTTATTGCGTATTGCTTTGTATTTGTTGGTTGTATGTTGCAGTGTAAATATTTATCTGTTTTCATCAGTTACATATTTTCAATTAGGATCAGCTGACAAAAGTGCAAATTTTTCTTTTTAAATTTGTAACTGAATGAACATCGCTGTGTAAAAAATGACATGTTATATATGTGCATATATGTGTATATATATAATATTTTATGGCCAAAAACCCTGAACTACTGGACCTTTGAGTTGTTTTGATGTCTGCAGGCATGCCAGCAGATATAAAGTTATTTATCACATCTGGATCTCCATTTCATATATGATAAAATCATCATTCATATCATGAATAACCAGCTTTTCCTGCACTGGGGACAAACACTGCTAAATAAATGTCATATTAGCTCCTGATTTCCAAACATGACACTGAAATCATGCGTTCAGACAGATGTTTTGTTGGTGGAAACTGGCCGGAGGTTCAGCTTCGCCACGTTAACTTCACATGACCTCAATTTTCTGGCTCTCTGAAGGTTTGAGCAGCGCTGTGATGATTTATCTGATGATTAGTCAGCTGTGAGCCGACGTACTCGCCAATGATCTCCTAACGGCCTCGATTAATGACTGACCCGCTGAAATTGGTTAATTGGCCGACGGAGGGTCATGGAGCCGCCGTCCTGTTGGCTCTGATTCAGAGCTGATGGGTTCAGCTCAGAGTAAAGACGGAGAGATCTGCTTTAAAATGAGTCAAAGGACATCGTTGCCGTTACAAGTCTCATTTTTTATTATTTTCTCAATTAATCATTGTGTCTATAAAATGTCAGATGATGGTGAAAACAATTCTAATAATATAATAATATAAAAAGGTATCATTTCTTAGAGCACATAGTGATCAAGTGTCTTGTTTTGTCTGGTCAAAGATATTCAGTTTATTGTCACGTATGACACATACCAGTTTAATTCTTATCAACAAACCAACAGTGAACTGATCTCTGTGTAACCTGATAGAAATCACTATTATTGTCCCCAAACTGATCACTAGAATTACCCGTAAAAAATGACAAAAGTGGTTATTCAATTATGAAAATAGTTTGATTGATTATTGACTGTAAACATTTATAATATATTATTTAACATGCTGAAGTTTTGTCTCCTGATAATGGCTGCTGTAGTTGTCTTATAATATGGAAAGAAAACGATTAACACAAATCAAATGTTGGAAAATGTTCGTTTTAGTTGACTGGACCTTTAAAGGGCCACACGCCAAGAAAGTTTCACCCCATTTATCTGAGTCCAGGAAAACCCCGGATACGGTCTTCATGCTTGGAAACTTTCATACTTTTACACATTTTTACTTTTTCTGAAATATTTACTTGTTGTTGTAACACAGCACGTTTCAGTTTTACCTTTTATTAAGATATCTGGTTTGGGGTCTCAGTGAAAGCAAAAAGGCCTTTCCAGGCTGTAGATCTGTTTTCCTGCAGGGCCGGGTCTATGTGCTGGGTTCACTAGGTGTTTAGTGGTAACGTAGGACTGCCAAGTATGATGTTACGGCCTTCCCATGTTAATGTTCATTCAGGAAGGGTCTTTACTGCCGGAGCAGCGGGAGGGAGCCGGCCAGCTGTGAAAACACTGTTAAAGAAGCTTTAGTGCTCATTTCACGAATACTTTAAGTTTACTTATTGAAGAGGAAAAAAGAAATTAATGGACTATGCGCTGGGCTTTTCCTTATTGTTCTTCCATCAGACTTCTCCATATGTTCAGCCTCCCGTGAAACCAGATCCTGAACTTCTCCTCTCTGCTGGTCTGGGATTAACATCATGAGCTGCTGCCATGTTGGACCCGACTGAACTCTGACCTGCTGCCGGCCCTCAGGGGCCCTCAGGGGCCCTCACGGACCTGATGTGCACAATACTGCTCGCTGATTGGCTGGCAGGTGTCAGTAGAAACTTTAGAAGCAGGATGCCTCCAACAGAGTTCAGGTTAGCAGTTTAACTCCTGATCTAAAGTCAAACTCAAAGGTAAAATAAACTGCAGGCAACCATTGTGCTGATGCTAACATTACCTCCTAACTCACTCAAAGACCTCTGGAGGTTTGTCAAAGAGCGCTTAAGCCTCCTTAAAAACCTCAGTAAACTCCTCAAATACACTACAACCTCCTTCAGAACCTCCTCAAGGCCTGAAAACCTTCTTAAGATGCCTAAAACATCCTCAAACAACACCAGAACAACTCCACCTCTTTAGAAACTTCATAAGAGGAGGTCTGAAAACCTCCTTAAAAACTCCTCAAGGCCCCAAGACACTACATAAGAACTTCTTTAACCTTTAACCTGTTAAAGGTTAAAGGTTAAAAACCCCCTAAGAAACCCTGGAAACACTCAAAGGCCCTCAAAATATATAAAATAAATGTTATATAGAATTACTCATTTTAGTGTTTTAATGTGGAGAAATGAGCATTTAGCGGTTTAATCTAGACATGCTCTTAAATCCTGCCTACAGCTCTGGAGGTTAAAGGTCAAAACATAGACCTTTAAAAAGTGTTTATCTCACACACACACACACACACACACACACACACGCACACACTCAGTTGGTTTGTGGTAGAGAGCGGAAACAGCCCATCAATTTAAATGTCTGTATGAGACCACATGTTGAGCCGCCTCACAGTCAGCGACGTGGGTGAGATCTGTACTCTGTGTTAATTAAGTCTTCTCTTTGTTCGGTCTCACCCTCCTTTCAAATACTGTTTCTTGATCTGACAGCATATTGTTATTGCAAAAATAAAAAGTGCGTCCAATTAGAGCTGCAGCACAAACTTCTACCCGTTAAGCTCTGCTGTATCCGCGCTCCGTAGAGAGGATCAGGCCAGATGAGCTGAGACATTAATACCTCGCCGTACATCCATAAACCCGCCCGCTCTTTCTCCTCCTGCAACGTCCTTCAGTCGAGTCAGCCGGGAGCACCGGCGAGCCAAAAAATCAACTCCAACAAGATTGGAAGAGTAAGTGAGGAGGATGGATGTGTCGACACAAAGCCTGCGCCCCGCCGCCATCTGGAAGCCATTACACTATTCTTCTTCTCTGGCTGTGAGAGGTGTGGCAGGACGAGCAGCCTCCACAGGGGTTACTCTGCAGTCTGTAGGTGGACATGAGAATGAGCTGCTTTTTATTTATTCACAATTAATCACAGAGACATTTCACACATTCTTTAAAACACAAAAAACAGCAGGAATGATGCCTGCAAGGACACATAAAGATGATGAACAAGTGTCTTTACTGTTGATGTGATGACTTTATCCAAAGTACGTGCAGTGAAATACCTGTGACGATTAATCAGGTAATTTCATAAATTAGATTTTCATAATTGTTCAATTGTTACCAGTGTCTCAAAAAAAAAAAAAAAAGTTAAATATCTCTTAATAAAAAGCAATCACAAGCTGTCATCGCCATCACCAGTGACCTGCATACAGAGCAGAGAGCATCATGGTCCTATTTATTATTAAAAACATGTGTGTTATTATCAACAGGTATTATTTGGATAAATTGACCACATGTTGGAAATCTAAATGTTACGTTTTCTCAAAACTTCATAAATAAAGTGACATAACAGCAGCTTGAGGACGGACATCATAGTTTTAATTTTTTATTTTTATTTCTGTGTCGTGCCAAACATCTGGTAAAACATGCAGCATGTGGAAAATGAAAAGAAAAACTACACAAAACAAAAATCACGAATAAACAACTTCTACATATTTATAGATTATCTGGATAAAAGGCTTTTTTATATGTTTCATATGTGAACAAACTGGACTCTATTATACCAGCGTTTAGCTCGAGGATGCTTTAAGGAGACCTGGATACGGTGTTCAAAGACTCAGCCGTGCATGAAGCCAAAAGAAGCCTGCCATGTTTCCGCGGGTTTCTTTACGTCATTCAGGCCCGGAGAGCATGCTCAGTCGAGTCCTTCTCTGACTTCCTGTTGGCTTCTCGCTCACTTGAATGGAGATAAAACACTTTAATCGTGCGCCTCTTTCCGACTTTAAAATGTCATCGGGATAAATTCTAAAATTCCTGAAAATAAAATGAATCATTTCACTCAGAGACATTTATTCACCGTTTTACAGCCGCTTCTTTTCCAATGATTGTGTGTTTTTGGGCCAGCGCACATCGCGTAGCGGACCGAGGTTGTAATTAGACGGTTTGGCCACTTGGGTGTTTCATGCATTTTGCTCCAATCAGCTCTCAAACTCTTCTCAATAGAACCAAGAACAACTTCTGTCATCTGGACTGTACTTGGCTGGATGCAGACTGGTTACCTGTAAGTTATTTGAGCCTCATCAGGGAATAAATTCACATTCTGAGGATATAAATGGATTAATTGGAGGTTGCAGAACAAAGTCAGCATATTGACTGCACAAATAAATCATTTCAGGGGTCGCCTGCTAGACCCCGCAGTGTTTCTGTCAGCTTGTGTCCTGTATCTGTGAGGATTTGGGATGTTTCTTTTTTGGTCTCACAGCATGTCCTTCTGTTTCAGGCTCCTGAACACAGACTTGTGTTCCTCTCAGGTGAAGCTGCGGTTGGTTATCTGTGACCCTCAGCCTGTTCAGCTCCCACATGACGTCCCCTCTACTTATATAACTGATGTTTCTGCATCCTGATAAATCAGCGATCCTTCGTACGCCTGCAGCTCTCTCAGCCTTTTTTCAGTCTTCTCTCTTTGTTTCTGGATCCTGGCAGCTCAGACTGGATTAAAGCCCGCTTTCCCAACGATGTGGAAATAACGGCAGCGGAGGAATTTCCTCCTGCCAGCTCCTCCGAGAGACAACAGCATCCACGCATGGTTCCCAGAGATGACGTTAAAGTGTCAGCAGCTGAGTCCTGCTTTACAGCTCTGTGTTTGTGCTCAGATTTATTTGTGAGTGTTTGTTTTGTATCCATGTGTGAGGAGGGGGAGGAAGACGGGTGGTGTTAAAACTCTTCAGTGGCTAATAAAAGCCTCCACCTCTCCAGAGGTTAAACAGGATAATTGATGATTGATGATGTCAGCATGTTAGGAGGTTAAAAATCATTTTGTGTACTGAGGGTGGTTGTCAATAATCAGCCAATACGTTAACTAATCAACAGTTTCACTTTAGGCTCCTTTGAGTCAGTTTATAATTGATGTTTGACAGTGGACCTGCAGTCACATGAACCTACAGCCACTCATGTATCATGTATCCAATGCAACCTGCAACCTTTGTTTTAGTTCATGTTAATGAACAAATAACACATCATGAAAAAGAGTAAAATCCAAAACAAGAAAATTATTTTATTATTTATTATTATTAAAACTGAAGTTTATCAAAGAAGAAAAGAAGAAAACCATTCAGAGCACAACCAGTCCATCAAACAGCGACTTGAGAACCACGTTTAAACAACGTTTTAGAATATTTCATCCTTATAGCTCCATCTTTCAGCTTGTTTTCTGTGTGTCTACACTGATACATGAGAGGCACAAACTGGGGCTAAACCTTATTTACACTATCATCGTAAAAAGAATGAAAAAGAAGTGTTTTATTATTCTCTGAGGATGCTGCCAATACCTCCTGGTGATAAATGTCAGTTATCTTTTAAAGAAACTGAATGTTTGCTAATATATAAGATGTGAGTGTAGCTGCCACATGACGAACACACGGTTGGTGATAACGCCGAGCTGACGTCTTCCAGACCGCTCGGCTCGGTCTGACCTCTCACAGCTTATCATCAGTCGGCTGATAGAAACATAAGAACACTGATTAACATGAAAGCAGAGCCGAAGATTGTGACCACACACACCGGACATGTGACTTCACATAATGTCTGCCTCTAAAAATACAAACCAACACAACGCAGACAGGAAGAGTTTGAGTTTATACCAGGAATACGTCACATGTTCCTTATTACTGCACTAATACCAATAATGCATCGATTATTTGGCCAGATGATGAGATGTGTTGCTTCCAGCATCAGCTCCTGTTTGTAACAAGGTTTTCTTGCTGGGATGTACATTTTTTAAATGGCAGCACGCCTGATGATCAGACTGGTGTCTACTTCCAGCCCTCGACTGTTCAACAAATGTGAAACTTCATAAATAAACTGAACTGAAACAGAGTCCAGGCTGTAAAGTGATTTTTTGAGAAGCCAGAAGTCTCAGCAGCTGGATAAGTAATCACTGAGTCACTTTTATTGATCAGTAACTCTATCAGATATATTATGTTCAGCGAGTCCTGCGGGGAGTCTTATCATTCATGTTAATGGTGAGGATTCGTTCCAGCTGCTCTTCTGGATCCAAGAAACACTTGAAATATCATGTTAGTGAGATGAAAATAGGCAGACCTGTTTCTGATCCAGAACTGTGGTGAAATACTTACAGGACATAAATAAGATGTGACAGCTCGTGATATTAACTTAAAGAGGTTCATGTCTCTGCTCTAAGCCAAAAATACAGAGAAGAGTCGAAAACGCTACCAGACTGCAGCCGACTCAAACTCACACACTTTGTTTTAAAGCTTTGTGGCCGTATGATTGTCTGATGAAGTTTGCTGCTGTGCTAACACTTTGCTAACTCATGTCAGCAAACAACTGCATCCATCCACATGCAGCACACAGAGCAACACGTGTCCACCTGGTGGATGTAAATACAATATTCTTTCTGCTTTTTGCTCTGGTTTGGTCTCCTGCAGCTGCTTGATGTCACTAACTGTATCTGACATCGGCAGCATAGTGTTAGTGTGCAGCGCCTTTATCAGAATAGAGCTGCCTGTTGTGATGCAATACCATATATATATATATATATATATATATATATATATATATATTTAATATTTGCCTACCCAGCCCTGTTTTCTATCTAACAACAGTGAAACATGATGGTGGGAATATTGCAGTTGCACCCTGACTGTCCTTCAGAGACATGCTGTACTCTGGTTGTTATTGTGTGTAAATATATATAAATACTATATATTTATATTACTATGTGTGTGACACCTCTCTGGGCCACTAGAACAGGATGTGCAACTATCGAGTGATGTAAAACAACTACTGCCTCATTATCCTCCAAAAACATGAACCTGAAGGCTCCATAAAGCTGATGACATATGAAATCAAGCAGCCTATTTTACGCTACTGACAGCGATCGTTGTGTTGAAGATACGTGTGTATTATTATATTGTGTCATGCGAAACATTGATTAAGGCATTTAACAGTTGTCTAACCAGTAGTCATGTTGAATATTTCTGTGTGATTAGTTTTAGGTCCAGACTTACTGTAAACATCATGTAGCTTCAAAGAAAAGCTGGAGTAAGATGATGCATAATGTATATTTGATACATACCGCAGGGTAATTTTCACATACGTTTATTCAAACCAGGACAGATCTGTGACCTGTGATGAAAGCAGGAAGGTCACTTTAAAGGTGATAAAATATTGAGGTGACCTCCTTTCCCCCTGTTGAAACTGTGACTGAGAGGAGGAATTTTCCGGGTTATAATTCCATTTGGCAGATATGATTACAACCTGGACCGTTTCCACGGGAAAAAAAGGCAAAAACCCACCAAAGATGGACCCTGCGAGTCAAAACCGCCACAGTCGCTCTGATTGAATTCCAGCATTTTCTTTCCCCTCCAGAGAAGCCAAAGTTTGATCTTTACTAATTGATATATCCCGGCTCCGCACATGAATCTCAGAAAGCTCATACCTTGGGCCAATTTAGCTGTTCCACTGGCTGAGTTTTAATTGAGTCCACATTAAAATTTACTTATAAAATAATAATGGGCTCCCATGCAAATGAGCCCATCCTGATATTGCTCGGCTGCATTTGCATATCCACAAGCAGTCTGGGAGTTCAGAAATCAATATAGATGATTAATAATATATGGGCTACAGGAATAATTAAATTCATTTGATGCAAGGACTCAGTCAGCCTTGGCAAACCAAAGGTGCAATTTTACCACAATCTAATTTAATGCAAGTTGCCTGGATTGCAGTTTCAATTACAAGGATTAAAATAATAATAATGTGTGTTAAAGAAAAATTACACTTTCAAATATATGTTATTTCATTTCATTTCATTGAATGTATTACAGGATGAATCCTTCTTTCTTCCTACATTAACATATTGCACCAAATTGCTAAATTAAACTGCTCTTTAATTTATTGCAGAGGCATTAACATATACCGCTCAAACAGACCAGAGTTGAACATGTTTACATAAAGGCTGTAATAAGTCAAATATGGACATATGAAGCTGTAAGTGTTGGTACATTTATTAAACTACAGTATAAAGTGTTGAACTCCAGCTGCGGTTTGGTTGAAACGACATTCATCTTTGTGAATCAGTGAGACAATTTGCTGCTTCGTGTTAATTACTTGTTGAACTCAATCTCAAAATAATGTTTTCACACTGATTAATTTAACTTGTCTGTGATTAGAAGGAGTATAAAGGCTGTATTATTACAGGATCACATTCAGACCTCACTGAGGTGTGTTTAAAGCCTTAAATGTTGTGTTAGAGGTCAAAATGCTGTGCTAATTAGCCCCCTGAGCTAATCCGGATCTTACACATAGTTTACGTATACGTTCAAGGCTACCATGTCTACACTAAGCTGGCTAAATTGGTAAACTAATCTCTTTCTCTCCTTCCCTAGAAAACAGCTTTTTAAAAATGTCCTCCAGAGTGTGTAAATGTGGAAACGGTGTGACGTGTGTGTAGAAAACTTTGAGTGCTTTGTAGAAATTTTGTTCTTTAGTATCGCTGACAGACATACGGTGGCAGCAGCAAAACAATGACGGATGCTTCCAGCGAGTGTTGTTCTCTTTATTGTCGACTTCGACAGCGTGTTCAGAGTTAATGTATCCGTAACTAAATAACTACATGTCAGGAATCTGCTGCAGAAAAAGGAACCACTTCTTCTTCTTCACTGGTTTTCTGTGGTTAACTTGCTTGTCTGTCTTCTGCACGTGCCCAATAGAAGAATTACTCATTTCACAGAAAAACAAACTCACTACACCATCAAGCTTTAACAACTAAATACATGTTCACACAAGCACCCGTATCCTGGTAATGTGTTGTACATGTAAACTCCATATGATGGTTCAGATATCTGGATTAGGCCTCATTGTGGTTTTAATGGATATTGGGTCCTGATCCAGGTCCTCATCATTATCTGTTGGTAGAGCTCATATACTCCTACTTATCCAGAGGTGGAAGAAGTTCCTTTACTGCAGGAGAAGTACATGAGTATCATGAGCTTGATGTAGTTCAAGTTTTGCAGTTTAGAGGTAAAAATCACTATTTGGTGGAGCTCATAGACATCTGAAATGTGAGCCGACTACACACTGCTTCTAGTAAGACGTTCAAACCGCTTTAACAATGTGTTGGATTATAAACGCCTGTATCACATGACATGTGACGAGCCCGTTCAGGAACAATGACCACAGACACCACCTGCGTGTCACATGACGTTTCCTCTCATTAGCATTCAGCTGCCGTTGGTCTGGAGCTCGGTGGAGTTCAGGGAGTCTTGGACCGCGGAGGAGATGAGATTATGGGCATTACATTCTTGACATCCTGTTTTGTCCTGAGCATTGCCAAGGCGATGTCAACAATGCCCAGAATCCACTGCTGCTCGTAATGAATGCACTCCAATATGTAATGACTGAGTAATCACATTATTTGCAGCCTCAACTTTATTCTGACGGAGCGGCCGCCCGCATCTGTGCTCCGTCAGTAATTGCCAGGCCGGGGCGGCGAGCGTGAGCAGCATTTGCATCCTGCACTGGGGAGTTGCATTGCAAATGATTATGCTGAATTGTTTTTGCAACAGGAATGTCCAATCCAATAAAGTTAATGATCTTGAAAGACATGGAGGGGAAAGAGGAGGAGGAGAAATCGATTAAAATGCAGATGTTCACCATCCAACGCAGGCCGTGATAGCAGCGTTGTGTCGGTGTAATTAAGCCGTTTTGCTTTTTTGCTTTTTCACTTTCCGGGAACTCCTTTAGCTTCTCGTTCAGCTACACATTCATCACTTTCTGTTTGCTTTAAAATGCCTGAAAGCAAATAGTCCTGCAAGTTTTTTCCTTGCCTGATGAGAAGCATCATTATCCAGCACTTTTAGCCTCTAAAGTGTAATTTCCTTATCAATCTTCATTTGGAAACATCCCGTTAATCACAGTCTTAACCTTACACCAACATATTTCCTCATTTTGAATCTTTAAGTCAGTTTTGTTCATGAACACCCAAAATCACAGGTTTGACTTAAACAAACTTTAATTCCAGGTCCACGAGTGAATCTTATAGAAACAATACATCAATACATCAGATTTAAAGTTTTGCTAATCAGAATCAATTTATTCATCCTGATTCGATTCGTAATCCTTTAGCAGCCTGTGAAATCAGCTGTGTGATCAAATCAAAACAACTTTATTGTTCCCATAAGTTAATTTGATTATTTGAAATAATCAAAGTTCAGTGTTATCTGAAGTATGACATCATCTATGGCCTGGTGATGTCATAGTGATGTCATCAGGGTTATCCCATGCTGCACCAGGGTAGGGTTTAAGGAAAGACAGACTCTCCAGTTGCATTGTGGGAAATGTAGGATCCAGTGTTTTTGAAATTAGTATACATATTTGAAGTGTACAAAAATATAAAATATATTTTTACCTTTTTAACTCCAGTAGTTTGGAGCTACTGAGCGGTAACGCTGTACTGAGATCTGCTTTAAATTTTTATATATTATTTAAATATTTTCTATTCTCCTGTTTAATCTGATGTATTCTACGTAATGATCATTTTATCCTCTATTTTATTTTATTGTGTTTTTACAGTGTCTTGTGTTTCTTTATATTTTCCATTTTATGTTGCATATACATCACTTGTTGTTTAAAGGTGCAATGCAAATACTTTCCTCAATGTGTTGTCAACAACAACTCTGATTCATATCTGATCATATCTCACAAAACTCATCCAGTTGTGATGTGCTCTGAGACGTTTTACACATGAAATGTTATATTTGTATTTTCCTGTCCAGAAGCAAACACACTGTTGGTGTGGTCAGGTACATTGTTGGCTCTTTGCTACCTTGAAGTCAATGGTGCAGTATTTCACTGATGTTTTATCACGATAGTAATCTGCACAACGCGCCTACGCTCTGCATGTTACGCATGTGATGTGTGTTTACTTTCAAGATTAGTGAGGCTGCTTTCAATAATTAATATTATCACTACATTGTGCAAAACTAAAACTCTCCAGATGAAACAAAAGTAAACGTGTAGCTTCTGAAACTTTTTAGACAGGAACAGTTTGCCTGTATGAACCTGGACTGTGTGTGTCACCGTTGACCTTTGGTGAAAAACACAGAACATCGATTATCATTAGATCCTAACTGATCCTGTCTGGAGATTTACATAATCAATGAGGTTACGCTGCTGCACATTTTCTACTTGGTAAATCTGCCATTAAAATAGCAATCCACCAGGGTCCAAGCACACCTGGCTTTTAAAGGTAATGGGAGATGACACTCTGATTGGTTTATTGCATGTTGTTCCCAAAACACACCCCTGATTAATTAAGAGACTACGTACAACCTTTTTGAACCATGCATCAGGGTCTGATGCACTCGGCTTAGATCGTTAAAATCTGACTCACAGGATGCAGACTGTGGGTCACATGACCTTTACTACTTACTATGTGAAACGACAACAACCTCCAAGCGAGTGTTGATGAAGATTTGGATTGGGCAATAAGGCAGGCTTGTTTGGATCTTGCAAGCCAATTACAGTGCAGCCAATCACAACCTCCTGAATCGTGATAGAAATACACACCAGCTGCAGAGTATTTACAGCAGAGCGATAATGGGTGCAGCCAGAGTTCAGGATGTGGAGGTTTATCGAAGCTCACTCTTCATTAATAACACTAATACATACAGCTCAGACTACTGACCATGGTGCAACTGAGCTCAGATGATCAATAAACATCTTTCATTCATTATTTTTTGATAATGGATATTAGTCTTATCAGCCAATAACCAACTGTGGAGGTTCTGCCATAATTTAGTGTTTGGAAATGAAAAATAATATTCACTCCTTTCTTGTCAGTTTTATTGTCGATCCTTAAACCAGCTTCTAGACTCACTACTGCCAACAACTGGACTGGTGGTGAACAACACTCTGCTCTGAATAGAGTCTGAGGGGTTGATATGTTTCAGATGTGGGACACACCTGTCTGCAGGCGTGTGTGTGTGTGCGTGTGTGTGTGTGTGTGTGTGTGTGTGTGTGTGTGTGTGTGTGTGTGTGTGTGTGTGTGTGTGTGTGCGTGTGTGTGCGTGTGTGTGTGTGTGTGTGTGACGGGACTGACCCTGAGTCTTTGTGTCATAAATCAACGTACAGATAACACATTTTACTGTCTTCTCGTCAGTATATCAGATGTCTGTAAAGAGTTGCACTAACCTGCTAAACAAATGTGGTTTGATTGATTAATTAAAAAACACAAACTGTAATAGATGCTGATCCAGATTTTAGCCTCCACACACTGAAACGTGTCAGATTCAGGCAATAAAAACAACAAACAGCAGAAGTGAAGCTGGAAGCAGTTAATGTAAAGAAGCATACATCACTATAACACACACACACACACACACACACACCATAAACTACACTTTTTTGTTTTCACATTTAATTACCCACTCTGTGTGATTACCAGGTAAAACAAATGATGTGTTTTGTTGGCAGCAGATAAATCTGGTTTCAACTCGCCGTAATGACCCGTGTAATTTTTAAGCAGCGCCTACACAGCGGCTCCTTTAACACGTATCATTAGTGGGGTTGTATATTAGATATACATTCTGTGCCTTAATTTGGTCTCCCAGGAGCACTTGTAATGATGCAGCTGCCGGGTACAGGACACCTTTAATTTATTTATTTTAAATGTTGAGAGTAATTGAGTTCTTGAGAGATGTGAGGGGAGCCTGCTGCTGCTGCTGGTCGGCTTCTGCTGAAAAATGCATTAATTGCTCTCCGCAATCTGTTGCGAAAATTAATACGAGGAGAAGCTTCTAATGGGGAAGGATGAGGAGGAGGAAATAAAACAAGCAGGCAGGAGTTTGTGCTCTAAACTCGGCCTCCTCTTCAGAGAGGAGACGACACCGAGCCAGAGGAGTTATTTATCTCCCTCTGAAGGGTTATTTATTACAGACGATCAGAGCGGCGTCGCAGCAGCTGCAGGTGATGATAGAAATCATTTGTTCCGCAGATCTCAAAACAAAACGGTCAGTAATGAAGACAACGACGGCAGGTGGCGGCGAGCGTGGGCCGTCCGCTCTGATGACGGATTGCTGACTGGTGATGATGATGATGACTGTTTACAGCGCCGTGATGATGATGTCAGGGGACACATCATCACAGAGTCACCTGTAAACCTCTAAATGGATCTTTATCGTCTCCGGCCGTCAGTCTTTCACTTCCCTTTAGCCGGTAAAGTGATCCTGAAAACACACCACTGTCACTGTGTGTGTGTGTGTGTTGGTTAAAAACAGATCTGAAACAGATGCTGAATGTAAAATATTTAAGACTTAGACTTGATCTAAAGTATCAGCAGCAGGAATCCTGTCAGGGTTCATTTTCTCCGAGTAGTCGTTGATTGAAACGTTGTTTTATTAACAACAACTCAACAAACAGAAGCAGAATGACGAGGCTCCATCTGATTTTCATCTGAAAATATTCAAGTTAAATAACATTTTATTATTGTCGGATACAACATTCAACACACAACTCATCATACGTCCCATAAATACTGTGATAACAAAGACTAAATGATCAATCAATCCAAATAACTTCAAAAATAAAATGTAAAACACACATCATCATACAGAACAACACACAAACATCAACAACAACAACTGTCAGTGTTTGTTTATGGCTTTAATGGACGGAGGATGAAGTGTTTGCATGTTTAGGCTGCCTGAAGGGAGACGAGTGGGGGCAGAAATCATGTTTCTGGCCTGAGAGATGGTGTTTACTCATCTGGAGATCTGGGTGTTGCTTGACTCCCATAATCACACCTGTCCAGGTGCTTACAGCAGCTGACCTGGCAGCTTTCATTAACTGCTAATAAGTACAAATCTGTTGTGTGTCTCCCTTATGCAGCTGCGTCACCGGACTCACTGGACGCTGTGAAGTTTTCCCCAAACTAGCTAAAGGTCTTAGAAGAAACTTTAATGTAGACCTGCGGCTGCTCTTCATCCAGCTAACATGGCTCTTCTATTGGTCAGTTATTGACAGTATAACACACACAAATGTTTCTCAGACATGTGACATGTGCAACATGTCTCAGCTCCAAACACAAAGATATGAAATGAAATGGGTGATTATTTACAGGCTTGGCTGACATCATGGAGAGACATTATTGATAAATTGGAATATAAAATGTCAGGAAACACATAGAATATTCATGTTTAAGAAGCTGGAAACAGTCTCCTGAAAACAATGAATCCATCACCAAAATCTCCCAAATACAAACTGCTTCAAGTGGCATTTCACAGATTTAGTTCCCTTCAGTTGTCAGCAGCACAGCTTCTCGTCGGGTCAGCGTCAGCTTCATAGACCCGCGGCGCTGCAGCCTGTTTGTGGGCTGAAGTCTCTCCACGCCGCCGCTCGACCGCGGTGTGAGACGAGGGAGGGGTGAGGAGGAGGATGAGGGGGAGGAACAGGAAGATACTTGAGCATCTCTGCCGGCCTGTCTGCTCGGGATCCTCGGGGACTCGGCTTTGGACGGAGGCCCAGATCAATGTGACCTAAATTCAAATGCGAATTAGCGGCTGTCAGTCGGAGAGGACACTCTGTAAATGAGCTCAGAGGGTGCGAGGCCCCCAGGGGACGGTGTGGCCGGGGTTCCACGTCCACTGGAGATCTTTAATGACTTCCAAATGCATATCCAGGACCCGGGCCCGGCTCCACGCCCTGCCTGCAGGCCTGCGGCCCGTCTGCATTTTACTGACTTACCTCAGTTCATTTTAAAGTCCCAGTGAAACGGAAGTTAGAGCTTCTTTAGCTTCTGTACTGTGACGTATTTCCCAGTGAGTCCGAATATTTAAGCAGTTAAATCACAAGCTTCACATACTCAGAGTTTAACACAGCTTCCTATCTCTCTCAGTGGCCAGTCTTGGTATTGCGGTGAACGATGTAGCTCAGAAAGCATTTTCCCCACAGACCTCCTGTAAAAGAGACGTCTGTAAAACTATCAATTATGACTCTATTATGAGGCTTTCTATCTTGAATTTTTGATCCATGGAGGTATTATAGTTGTAAAACTTTCCTTTAGTCAAGAAAAAATGTGTGGCATCATCACACATACTCCACAAGCCCTGGGAACCTGCAGCCAGAGACACACATTAGATCAGGAGGAGGATGAGATGAGTGAATTAGACCTCAGCCACAATATCTTGGAAATGAGAACAAAGTTTCCCAAACATACATCTCTTCCTGGCTCTCCCCATATGGTTCAGTTAGCGATGGTGGCTAGCTACTCGCCCACTTTTGAGTGGATGAACCTGAGTGCAGGACGATGCATCAAACATTTAAAACTGTTTTACAGGAAGAGAAAAGACAAGATGTGAAATTACTCTGATACTGATAAATGAATAAAGTTAACAGAGAGACACAGGACAGGCTTCATTTCACTTTAAAGATAAAATGCACAGATATTAACATCTTCATCCGCTCGGTTCATCGCTCCACGATGTTTACCAGTTTGACAAATCACCAAATAAACCAAATAAACCAAATAAACCGGAATACTTCCTGGTTTCTTTCGTCCTCTCTGATAACAAACACTAAATATCTTTGGCTTGTGGACAAAACGAGACGTTTGAGGACGTTATCTTGGACTTCGGGAAACAAAGATTCACATTTGACATCTGACTCATTTTATAGACCAAACTAATCAATTGATGGAGAAAGTAATCAACAGTGAAAATAAATGTTAGTTGCTGCCCTAAAAATATTAGAAATAGGTTTTTGATTTAATCAATCAGAAGAGAGAAGAGGCTCCAGAGTCGACCTTCAGTGTAACAGGATCATAATCAAACAAACAACCTGGCTGCTTCCTCTTGTGTTGTCTTGTGTTGTGTTGTGTTGTGTTGTGTTGTGTTGTGTTGTGTTGTGGGTCCTCCCGGCGGGTTTGACGGGGTGAGGGTGCTCCATGTTGCCCCCCCCTCCCCCGCCGCCCCCCGTGGAGCTGCAGCGGCGGGTGAAGCTGCAGTAATTAGCATGCTGATTCTGCATGTAATCAGATAACCCCGCATGATGCTCACTGGCCTGCTTCTATACATCAGGCCGAGTGTCGACGTGGGACTGCAGCAGCTTCTGATTGTCTTTAACGCAGCATATGCTAATTGTTGATTGTCTCCAATATTATATGCTAATTGTTAGGGATTAGCATAATTCATTAACATTTGGGTCCTAATTACTCGATGAAAAAAGACGAACCCCTGAAAAACACTCAGCTGTGCTCTGACTTCCTAATGCGTGATGCGATTAATGCCGTGCTCATTTGCATCCAGAGAAGGAGCCTGAAATATTAAAAGTGTTGTTCAGAGAAAATCATGATTAGTCCCTAATCAAATGTTATTTCTGCCGTTTTAAAAGGTGTAACAGTGTTGGCCCTCAGGTGAGAGGAAGGAGGCTTTCTTCACTGGTTTCCCTCCCTGAGTAACTCAAACACACACTCTTGCCCCAGCAAGCAAATGAGCCGCATATCAAAATCTGCAATTAGCTTCTGTTTGGAGGAGATTTAGAGAAACAAATGAACGTAGATTGGCGTCAGCGTTTGAGTCGTCGTTGTGGATTCTCTTTGATGTCGGCGCCTTCTCTCCTATTAATGAGACGCTCAAACAAAAAGAAACAAACCAAATTGCTTTGATTTCATCATAATTGTAGTCGTGGGTCTGTTCACATCGTTTAGCTGCCAGCAGTTACAGCGCCGCGCAACCTGCAGCAACCACAAATACACACAAGTACTTCTAGATACACAAATACCACAACAGGAAAATACTCTGATCGAGTACAAGGCTGAAAGTAAAAATGGTGAAGTTACCCACACGAGGCTTTAGTTTGACTGCAGGTGAAAAGCAGGGAAATATCAGAGATGAAGAGAAAGACAGAATTTCATAAAGACAAGGAAATAAAAAAGTTAAAAATAAAAAATAAATAGTGAATGAAGGATGAAAAGAAAAAGAAACTAATGATGGAACTAAGAAATGATGAAGGGCAGGAAGAATGAAGTGTAAAAAAGAAGGAAGACAGGATCTATTCTTTAGGATGGAAAAATAAATAATAATAAATAATAAAATAAATAATAATAAATAATAAAATAAATAATAATAAATAATAATAAATAATAATAAATAATAAAGAAGTGAAGAACAGAAGAAAAAAAAATGGACAAACTAAAATAAAGCATGAAACAATATATGAATATGTTAAATACTCTTCACATCACACAATAACGGTGGTGCATGTTATTACATTACATGATACATAATGTTATATTAACTTATTATTATTATTATTATTATCATTATTGTTGTTATTGTTTTTGCATTCTTCCCAAACAATAACTAAACCAGAAAGTTTTTACTTAGTTTTTTTCTGTCATCTGATGAAATAAATGAACACATATTTCTATGTAATATAACACAATATAATCAATAATGTGATTAATTATTTTGTTTCTGGTGAAGCTGAACTGCTGATGATGCCCCCACCCAACGTACCGGTGGGGGCATCAAACACAACTCAGGCTGTCTGATCACATGACATGTCTGTCAGACTGCTGTAGAAGGAAGTCTCTGTTATTTTATAAGAGAGCTCAAAGATGTGTTGATCATAAGCAGCAGATATCAGTCTTTCTTTCTGTGTAGAGGACGTTAAACCACTAAATGAGGTCGGGAGGACGGACTTGAAGCTGAAATGTGACTCTAGCAGCTGTCAGACACAGTAGTGGAGTAACAAGTGTCATATGTTCCTCTCTGAAATGCAGGAAAATGTAAGTATAACAACAGGAAGTGAAACAAGTCTCTGCAGAGAGCCTCGCCTCACCTCTCGTACGTTTGACCTTCGTGTCGACTCGTGACGAACACCAGGACTCTGTGAATGACACATGACGGATGCCAGTGTGGCAGACAGCAGGGTGAAGCCCCGAGTTCAGGTTTCTCCTGTTAACAGCAGCGGGGCCAGATGAGGCCGGGACCTCAGGGCCACACGTCAGGGGACGGGGCCCCTGCATCTGAACGTGGAGGGCGGGTTAACTCGGAGGTAATTGAAGTGAGGCTTTTGTACGAATCTGCTTCCAATCCACAGGAGAGCAGAGAAAGAGGGGAAGAATAAGAGTTTTAATGAATGGAGACCGTCATTAAAATGATAACTATTTCCTCTGAGATCACTTCCAATTTAAATGTGGGGGCAAAAGAGAAAAGGCGTAATTGAAAGATCTTTTTTTTCATCCTTCTTCTGCCATTCAAACTGTAAATTTGAATCTCTGGGAGAAGAGAGAGATTGTTTGTAGCCATAGTTCACTACTTCCAATTACTCCTCTTCCTGCTGCACTTAAAGCCGTGAGGGAGCGCAGAGACTCGCATGTTTTAACTCCTCGGCCAAAAACAGACGAGCAGCCGTGTTTTCTTTGGAGCAGCAGCGGTCAAAGAGAAGAGATCCGTATCAGATAGTTTGAAAATAGACTGAAACTGATGTGAAGAATGAATGAATTGATCAAGAATGAGGCTGACAGAGGCTGTTTTTTTTTCAGATTTCATATTATCTGTTCAGAAAACAAAATGCTGATTTTAATATGCAGCAGAGTTTCCATCCAGCAGGTTTCACATGTGGATAAAAAGCTAATTAGTGAATAAATGATGCTGTACATGAAGAGAGTTTCCATCCAGATTCTGCAGTCGGTGCCGTTAAACTGTTACAGAAGACGAGGACGCAGCGAGATGACGTCATTAATGTTTTCATCATTCATCCACTACTGCTGCACCTCAGGCAGGAAACTCTTTTCACTCTTTCAACATACAGTAACAGTATTCGTCGGTGCTGTATCTTTATATTTTAATAGTATGTAGGTGTGAAGTTTATAGAGACCAGATTACAGTAACCACTGTTCCAGTTGGCACCTAAAGGTCCAACACACTGATGAAAGATGATTTCACATTTGATAGAACTGCACCAAAACACATGGAGATATGAACAAGGGAGTGTTTTTAACATGCAGAGTTCATGAGTGTGCTAATTGAAAGTCATTATGGGCCACATTATCATACTGTCACACTGCAGGGATGCAGCGCTCGCTCTGCAGCCTGAACTAAACTCAGAAACCTGCAGCGAGGCCAGAATCACTGTTTACTCTGTTTACAACATGTTCAAACAGTTACAGAACATTACATCTGAGCGCTCGGACAGTCTGAAGACCAACAAAAACACAGAAATATTGCATAAGACAATCAATCTGTACCAAAAAACACAAGACGTCCAAGAAATGAAATGATGCAAGCGGCTGCGAGAGCGAGCTCAATATTCCTCACACAATCACGAGCTCGGGCGTGTTTATCAAAGAAATGACTGATCATAATATCAGCCTTATTGGTCTCAACAGAAATGCCACAACCATCTTGCAGATTACTCCTTGATGAGGAAAATGCAATTAAAACGTCAAGTGCGTTTTATTAGATTCTACCCACCCTGCAGGGTTTTAGCAGCCCCGGGAGTCCCTGGATGTTCAGGCGATGGATGGCATATATAGAGCTGCAAGCAACATTAGGAGAGCTGTGCCAAAATAACAGCCGCTTGCTCCCCAATGATCCGCCTTTCATCACCATACAATGCTGAATATGTACATGCAGGAACGCTGCTGTCTGCAGGCTCAGACTGTATAGATTCTCCATCATGTCTCCATCATGTGTACTTTAAAGGTTCAGTCAGGTCATTTTTTAGGTTGTCAGCTGTAGCACAACAAGCTAGTGAAGCTGTAACTCAACTCAACGCTGTCGATTAAGCCAATCAGAAATCACAGGGTATTCAATACCCAATACAATACCCATGAGCCTCAGCTGCTGTTGCAGAGTCAGAGTGGTAGTGAATCTGTTGCCTTATAATTCATCCCACACTGAGCCATAATCTAAACATAATTTAAGCTGCAGATTGTGTTTTCAGTTCTTCAACTGTCTTGAAACCAGCGTTCACATCAACATCCCATAAAAACAGGAAATGCAACAATATTTCCAACTTGTCACTTAAAACAGAAACATAAATAAAAATGTCCCAGCTTTTATTGATATATTGCAATTTTGTCAATACACATTATTTCAGTAGTAATATGGAAATCTTTCCGTCTACGTTATATGATGTGAACGTGTCAATCTGTAGAAGAGCCTTTAAATCTAACCCGACAGGACCAGGAGAGTCAGTACGTTTAGGTTTTACCTGCTTGTTTTCATACCTGAGCTCAGAACAAGACTCTGGTTGTTTTCCTCCTCAGTTCAATACGTTTGATCGACTAGAACAACCACACAGAAGCTTTGAGGAGGGGGTCTCTGTCCCAAACAAACCAGACGTACGTGTTTACACTGTTGTTCCCACCTCAGACACATCTGACCAATGAGAGAACGTCCTCACCTGGCTTGCAGTGATGCTTTTTGGTTCCTTTTTCTCTGTATGAAAACAAAACTCAGACGCTGATTGGGACCAGAAAGCTGCCCAGCGTCACAAATCTTGGCTGAATCTGGTCCATAAGACAAACTGATGCTCTGTTCTCTACCTGTGCTGTTAAGGTCAAACATGACTCACCTGAAGACAAACTGTGACCTTACAGAAAGCGTTTAATTAAGAGCATTTCTCTCCCACGTTTTTTTAAAACGACACACACCATGAAAACAACATTTTGAATGTTTATGGCTTAATTTCACATTAATTACTGTATTCTGGTGGATGCAGCGTCATGACCTTTAAACAGGAGTTTGTTTGGTTACACTTGATAAGATGCCGCTGACAGTGGAGCCGGGAAATACACAAATAAAAAAGGAGAAGGAAAATAGATCTTTTTAATGGAGTTTAACAATCGGTCTCTGGTGGACTCATTAGGATGACCAGTTTGACTTATTTTACAGCCACTGGTAATTAGTATCTGCAGGAGTTATAGCTGTAATCAGCCAAGTTTTCCCTTTGACTTTCTCTCCGTTAGCCATTAACTTTGTGTTATACTTGCTCCAGGAAGGTGGTCAAATGTGTAAAAAGACAGCAGCCGTAAAACTAATAAAACTGTAGGGTTCCTTCTGGGGAACTTTAATACTTCCAGTGATATGATAATTCTTTTTACTTCAAAGCAGCCATTAAAAAAAGGACAATTTTCACAGCCTTTCAGCGGCTCGATGGAGCCGTGAAGGCCTGGCTGGCTTTGACGGGTATTTGGGGTAACGGAGCAGGATCCTGTTCGTTCCTCGGGGGGTTTAGTGCTTGTGATAAATAATAAACAGCAACAGAAAGAGAGTCTCCTTTGTGGGTAAAGACAAATATTTTAAAATGTTTATCAGAGAAAACATTTGAACATCAGTATTCATCTTTAAACCAATTCACAAAGCAACACGAGGAAGATACTGTAAATGATGAAGAGCAGGATGTTTCAGTGTGTTGCAGGTTCTTTACTTATTTATAAGAGATACACAACTCACCTGAGTGATGCAGGTAAACACTACTGAGGTGTGTGTGCAGTGTGAGGAGTCCTGAAATGTGTGTTTTAACACAGAAACCACAAAAACATGAAACCATCATACATGTTTATGTCCAAGATATTCAGTTACTGTCACAGAGGCACCAGAGAAATCAACATTTAAGAAACTCAGAATGTTTAATTAATTATTACTTAGTAATTAGTAACTGAATAGTTAACAACTAATACATGAATTGACTAATCATTATTCATTCAGGAAACCTGACTGAGACCTGACAGCTTATTGACCAGCTGAGGTGAGAATTCATTGTGCTCGTCCTAAAATTTGAGAATGATGCTTGTGATGAGAAACAAGACTGTCTGGACGTCAGCTTTGTTGTCTGCTTCAGTCTTTAGGCCTTAAAACAAAGATGAAAGAGTAAAACACGCCCGAGTCTCTCTGGGGAAAGACAAACATTTTACCATCTTCCCTCTCTCACAAGAAAACACCTGAACATGATCATCATTTTTGATGCAGGTTATTAAACTATCAGAATTCATTTTTAATACAGGTTTGACTCTCAAACACTGAAACTTCTCCAAGTGCTCATCAAGAGACAACAAGACCTGTCTGAACTCATTTCAGCGTTGTTGTCTTTTTTTTATATCCTCCTCTTTTACTGCCCATCTAATGGCTTATTTATTACATTCATTCTTTATAAGCCGGCTCCTGTGTGGCCTCATTACGACTATAGCACTGCTCTGGAATTCCAGGATAATTATGAGCTTCATTGTTTTAATAAGAGTCTCGGTCAGCCCGGATCGCTGCTACGTCTTCACCGTTCCCAGAGGCAAACGTATGAGGGCAGCACCAGCGCCGGACAGATGGAATCAGACACATTGCAGGTAAATATTTATACGCCGCTGTGTGAAGGAGGATACTTGAATCTCATCAACTGTCTTGTAAAAGTGGTCTGATGTGGTGTAAATCTATGCAGCTGTACATCCTCGGCCTTAATAAGTCTGTGATGCAACTTCAGCTGGTCTTCTCATCATGAGGAAACAAAACTAGCATTTCATCAAGGAGATGAATGTACGTTTGCATCTATATTTAAAAAACATGACGCATGTTTCTATTAAAATGTGAAATCAACAAACAGTAAGCAAAGAAAAATGTGAATCAGTATGTTTGATGTAAATACTTGATGATAGAAGTAACGTTTGGAGTCCTTCTTCTCTACATTTCAGAAATAAACATTGTACTATTTACTTACAACATTCATTTGATAACTTTATTTACTACTTAATGTTCTGCTTCAGATTAATAAGACAAAATATAATCAACAAATAAAAGGATTGATCTGGGGATCATGAATATCTGCTCAAAATGTTACGACATATTTCAGTGTGAACCGACCGGCCGACACCGCCGCCTCCGTAGAGCCATGCAGCAGTTTTAATGATGTGACGGATGATTAAAAACTCATAAGTCTGTCAACAAGAATATTTAAAGAAACATATATCCTATGTAATGAGAAATGGGACTGAAAAATACTGTTAATTAATAATTAACTTAATAAGTCACTGAATTATTAGTGATACTTATTAGGAGTTCCAATATTACAGACATAACTATTGTTATAAACCACAAGTATATGAAAATAGCTGTATTTATTCATTTAAACTTTCTGTACATTTTATTTCTGTAAAATATGGTTCAAATGTTGTTTAAAACAATCTCAGTCGCAGAAGGCAGAGGGGCTATAGAGAGGCTATAGAGAGGCTATAGAGAGGCTATAGAGAGGCTATAGAGGGGCTATAGAGGGGCTATAGAGGGGCTATAGAGAGGCTATAGAGGGGCTATAGAGAGGCTATAGAGAGGCTATAGAGAGGCTATAGAGGGGCTATAGAGAGGCTATAGAGAGGCTATAGAGAGGCTATAGAGGGGCTATAGAGAGGCTATAGAGGGGCTATAGAGAGGCTATAGAGGGGCTATAGAGAGGCTATAGAGAGGCTATAGAGAGGCTATAGAGAGGCTATAGAGAGGCTAAAGAGGGGCTATAGAGGGGCTATAGAGAGGCTATAGAGGGGCTATAGAGAGGCTATAGAGAGGCTATAGAGAGGCTATAGAGAGGCTATAGAGAGGCTATAGAGAGGCTATAGAGAGGCTATAGAGAGGCTATAGAGGGGCTATAGAGAGGCTATAGAGAGGCTATAGAGAGGCTATAGAGAGGCTATAGAGGGGCTATAGAGAGGCTATAGAGGGGCTATAGAGAGGCTATAGAGAGGCTATAGAGGGGCTATAGAGGGGCTATAGAGGGGCTATAGAGAGGCTATAGAGAGGCTATAGAGAGGCTATAGAGAGGCTATAGAGGGGCTATAGAGGGGCTATAGAGGGGCTATAGAGAGGCTATAGAGAGGCTATAGAGAGGCTATAGAGGGGCTATAGAGGGGCTATAGAGAGGCTATAGAGGGGCTATAGAGAGGCTATAGAGGGGCTATAGAGAGGCTATAGAGAGGCTATAGAGGGGCTATAGAGGGGCTATAGAGGGGCTATAGAGAGGCTATAGAGGGGCTATAGAGAGGCTATAGAGAGGCTATAGAGAGGCTATAGAGAGGCTATAGAGAGGCTATAGAGAGGCTATAGAGGGGCTATAGAGAGGCTATAGAGAGGCTATAGAGAGGCTATAGAGGGGCTATAGAGGGGCTATAGAGAGGCTATAGGTTGAAAATGTGCAGCTATCTGCAATGCACCTCACTGTTGCATTTTCAAACAGCACTGGGACTTGCCCCTGGTGATGTGGAGAGCTGCATTAAAGGTAATGTACATCCAAACAGCCATCCGGAGCAGCCTGTAACCTTGGTGCTCCCAGTGGAAGCTGTTCATGCCGCAGTAAACGGTCCTTGGCATTGAAGGACATCACCTGTTGTCCATCAGCCCAGAATCACAGAACGATGAGTCTTTTACATGAGCTCGATGGCCGTATCATCTAATCAACTACTGACAGCGAGCAGGACTCTTCAGAGGCATAATGGACGTGAGCCAGTTGCCCCCAGAATCCATTTGTGCCCTCCAAACATAATCGTCTGCTCCCCTGAGACGTCTTAGGAAGCTGGGACGGACTCTTGTGGGACAAACGGTCCGTTCTTCATCACTCGTATGCTGAACTCTTAGCTGAACAAACTTAGCCCGAGCAGTAAGGAGTTCATGTGTACAGGACTGTGTGTGTTTGTGCAGTATCTGTATGCGCCTGCAGGATCTGCAAGGATGCTAATGTGCATTATTATTATCTTATTTACTTACTGCTGAATTATTTTTATTGCCCTGTTATTGGAAGTCAAAGTTACAGAGCCCACGGGTGTTGGTCCCCACATCAGCAGATGGTGTTTCTCAGTTAACCCCCCCCCCCCCATCATGTTCTTATAAAATATGTTTTAATAATAAGTGTTGTATATTTGAGTATATTTATGTATATTTTTTACATTTTTCCTTTCTCTCTGTGTGCTTCCTCGTTTGTTCCTGGACTTTTCCTGCATTATCTTCAGTATTTATGTGACCGTGTTGAAACATTTTATTTATTCTGATGCAGAAATCTTTTAAATGTGTGACTGTTATGTAGCTTTGACATGTAACATGTTGATGTATTTAGGAGTAATCGTCAATCTATCAAAAACACGCCACATATACCATGAATCTAAACAGTCAAACATCATAAACATCATAAACACTCTTCACTGTGGCGTCTCTGATTAATGTCCGTAACCAGCTGGAGGACCCGTGTTGTTGGTTGAGAGCCTTTCAGGTTTTTGTCTGTAAATGTGTTTAATCTGGTCTTCCTCAAATTACATTACAAGAGATGTTTTCATTTTTCATCATGGACCAACTTTAGATTTATCATTACATCTCATTATACAGACGACCTCCCGTTTTTAATTTCTACTCTGACCTTAAACAGTTACACAGCTTGTCTCTTATTACAACATATAGATAAACATATAGATAAATATATGGGGAGTATATATGGCAGTGCCCGGTATAAGCCCACCTCCTGTATACATTTCAATACAGATATTTCTGTGACATAAACACATGCGGTGACCTCTGACCTGCAAGACCACCAGCGCTGGTTGGAGATCAGTCAGAGACGTCAGACAGAGACGTGGGGATGTCTGTGGGCCGGGGGTATAATGTTACCTTAACTCAAAACTCAGTAACATACAGTAACATGAGCAGCCAGCAGAGGTTTGAAGTTTGAAACAACAAAGAGAAACAGCATCCTCGCTTCCTGCATCATCTGCCTGTGTCATCACTCCGGTTACCCCAGACACCACTCAGCATTTCATCCCACCGAGACGTCAACGGTCCTGTCCTGTGATGTCAGTGTGTGGCCCGTTTCACCGCCCACCTAATTCATGGTCTTTTCCATGAGGTGGGCGGGGGAGACATCTCCAGCGCTGGGCCGTAAATCTGCCACACTACCAGCGCATCTTCATCCAGGCCCGCCGTGGTACAAACGTCCCCCCGGCCACTGGCTCTGGGCAGGTGCCAGTGTCTTCTGGTCTGCTGAGATCATTAAAGGTATTACTTACCTCCACCTCCCCCACCCTCATTAAACATGCTGAATCCATTTGTTTAGCAAGCAGCTGGGGGAGCGGTGCAGAGCTCACCCAGGCTGGGGATTGATTTATTAACGCTGATTTCGGCCTCTGAGACCGTTGTGATGATGATCGCTCTGCTTCAGGAATTTCAATGGAGACGAGGAAGTTTCTCCTCGCCTGCCGTAGAAGGACTTTAATGGACAGTAATGTGAAGGACGCATCTTAAATCTATCAGTCAAAGGGCTGAATATTTCCACTAAACTGCCAACAAAAAGTAACAAAAAAGCCAACAAAAAGTATGGAGGCCCAGAAGAGACAAATACATCTGATCGAAAATTAAACATTATATATAAAAAAAAAAATATGCAAAGTTCAAAGGTTAAACATTATTAAAATAAACATATGTATGCAAAGTTATGAGACTGTAAATCAAAATGTTGATTTAGTAATTTTGACATATTTATTATTTATTACATGACGTAGCTTCTTCCAATTTGAACTTTTAAAATGAATCATATTAATGTTAATTTAGTTATTACACATTTTGATGCAGTTTAATTAGGTTGAATAATTTCTATATACTTCAAGTCATAACTTTTGATGTGGTATCTCATAACTTTTACTTACTAAATCAAAATTTCAAACGTTATTGTCCTTACATGAACATAATCTCAATTTTGATTTACTAATGAAGTTTTTACATAGTTTTCTTATGTTCTGTAAGTCATGATGTTTACTTATTAACATTTTACTTAATTAAACATTTTGATGTTGTTTTCGTCATTATTTTAAAATAAAATATTTTTTATATTTTGACTTTGTATCTTACAATTTTTACTTTATACTTTTAATAATTTTCGAATCCATTTTGTCTCACTGATGTCACCATTTCCCAAATAAAATAAAATGCTTTAAAAATCTGAGTTTTGACGCTCATCATTTTGATTATTTGGTTATATTATATTTAGTATTTCATGTTTTTGATGTAGTTACGTGTAGGGACACCAACATGATATATATATATATATATATATACTGTATATATATATATAAATATATATATATATATTATATTTTCTCAATTACTTGATTGTTTCATCTAAAAAATCACACATTTCTGAAGCTCAAGGTGATGTCATCATATAAAACCCAAAGAAATAAATCTACTTGAAGAACTTAATTATCCAATTTCAGACGCTCGAACCAACCAATGTTTTTATTTTTTGTTTATTTTGTTGTTGTTTTTTTCTTATTAAAAATTAATTACTATATATTACTTATATATTTAGTCCGTAATGTAACTGTCATATCTCTCATAACTTTAAGTATCTAATGATTTGAGTCAGTAAATCCACATTTTAATACTTTTTTTAGTACTTTTATTTTACTTTTCATGGCGTAAATAAACTTCCATACACCAGGGTGTCCATCTGGAGAACGTGTTTACATTTTGACTGTCAGGAGAGATGGTACGACATGACCGATGAAACGCTATCTGCACGCTGCATCCACAGATGTTTGTGCGATATTATCTTGGAGGGCTGGAGGTGCCCAGCTGTCTATGCTGATTTTCTCTCCTCTGTTACAGTCCAACCTCTCAGATATGTTTTATGATGAATCTACATATTTCCTCTCTCCGGGGGGACACACGTTATTGGGAAGCACTCGATCTCTGCCTCCATTTCCTGTCGGCTCTAATAGCTTCCAGGTGAGAGGTGTTCCTCAGCGCTCGCCTGGGAATGCTTATTAAAACTGTTTTCCTATTGATACAGTTGGTTTGATACTTACCAGATTTGACAAAGTAAAGATCTCATGTTTGGCGTAATATTACAAGGGAAACATAAGTGAATTATTTGGCCTCAACGTGTTGGAAACGTAACGTTGTTAAAGCACAGGCCCTGAAACCTGAAACAGGGTCCCTCTGCCGCATTTGGTTTTCATTATTTTTTTGCTCGAAACAT